>VXBJ01004187.1:155034-474681 GCA_013400055.1 Nycticryphes semicollaris
TTTAGTTATATGTTTAAAGAAAAAAAAAAAAAAAGCAAGGTGACACTGTCACATGGAGAGGGAGAGAATCAAAATGCAACCCCTTGGTGGTGAATGGGGTTTCCTCTTTTCCTGTCACTTACAGAGTGCTCTGCTTTGCGTCTACTTCACAGTATTTGGGGATGAGAGGGGTGTTTCTAATCTTTATTATGTCGTGGCACTTTGCAGTGCAAAGAGTTAAATGGTGCATGAAATGACCTGTCACACTGTATTATATGCCACAGTATTATATACACAGAGGAATGCTTAAAAAAAAAAAAAAAAACCAATTCCTGAAGCCCCACTTTGTTGTTGTTTTGAAGAGAAACATTTGGTGTGTGAATATATATATATTTCTGCATAATTTATTCTAGCTAAGTCACAGGAGCCCATCAACTACCAAATAGAAAGAAGGGATATGCTGAATAGCATATCCCTCACCAATTCACTGGCAAAGGCAGCGGTGGAAATTCAGTGCCTCTGATACAGCTTTGCTGAAGGTAACAACAAAACCAAACTTCTGCATCTCATCCTGGAAATAGCTTATGAACCATTTCCTGAATGGCTCCATGTAGCTTCTTTACTAGTGGGTGAACTTAAGAATGTGTTTATGAAGCTTTGCAAAATGGATAGAGAATGACATTTCTTATTGTATCATAATATTATCAAGTTCATACTACATAGTTTCACCTGATTTTGCCTGCAGTTAATAGTGCTTTGTGGAAGCTCAGACTGAAACAGGAATTCTGCGGTGTACAGTCTCGTCTCGTGACTAGCCTTTTCATGAGGATATGAACACAAATCTTACGTCAGGCACGAGGCCTAAATCCAAGTGTAAATCTAGGCCTTACAGTTTTAATATAAAATAGTCACTTTAAATGAGAGGGAGTTTCTTTTTTTCTTCACCTCCAGAGTTTGCTCCCTATTAAAGACCTGCTCTCTGGGTAGAAAATCTGTTTTGCTTTTAATAAAATGAGAACTGGAGAACAACACAGTCCTCTCTGAGCGTTTGAGGCAATACAGTAACAGTCCCTGCTCATCATTGCTCAGACTTTTACTCTGCAGCAGTAGCGATGCTAAAATGCTGATCAGGCATCCACTAACTCCATCCCCGCTTCTTAACTGCCCAATATCTATGTCTCTGTATTTCATGTTAATAAATAATATATTTAATGACATACTTGAGATTAATTATTCAGGAATTGCTGCATATTTTTAGTGAGGGGGGAAATGTTGCTTATGAGGAACAACTTAGCGTTTTGCACCTGCACAACATTGTTTAAAATAATTTTTTGCCTGCCAGACCCAGGAATGGTCTTTTCCACCCCACTGCATGGGAAGGCTCACTTTCATGTGCCATTGGTGGATGAAGAAGGTGGCAGGAATGTCCTGTCCTCCCCAGCCTCATGTTGAAGGCAGGTGAGGTGAGAGGTGGCAGCTCTGTGTTTCCAGCTCCAGAGAGGAGCTTCTTCCAGAGAGGAATAATGAGCCTTGAGAATATTGTTCCATTCCCAGCTTTGGGAAAGGTGCAAATAGGAGTCCGCTTGGGTTTATGGATTCAAAGTTGCTTGGGTGCAGTTCGTAACCAGCTCTTCATTTATATCAAGATCTGGGGAGCTGCAAGTTCCTGTGTGGGAACAGATTGGTGATCCACTGAAGTCTGGCATTTTTCTGTCTGGAAGTGCCTCATATTTGATCCTCCAGAGGAAAGTGAACTTACTTTGCAAGTACTTTGTTTATTAAACTGCAGTTCAACATCACAGGGGAGAGAGTGATGCTGCTTTCTCGTGCCAGGTCAAGCATAGACCACCACAGGTTAGGATTATTATTTCATGTAGTCTAATGTAATACTAAAACTCTTGTGTGCTTCTTCCAATCAGTCTTGAAAAACTGGCCTCAAATCACACTACAAATTGGAAACTCGGCCCAGTGTTGTTGGAGGATTTAAGATTCTTGAAGCTTTCACAGTCGTTCCAGCATAATTTTATTCAGCATAATTTCATCTTGCTTGAGAATAATTAGTTGACAGCTGGAACTTGAAATGAAATTCAGGGTATGAGAACTAACCCCCAAAGGAAACACTCGCAAAAACAAAGCTGTTGAACTAAACTCTCTTACTTACAGCACTTGCTAATTCAAGCAGTTTGTACAATGTATTCTAGATGGCAGCCGGGTCACAGCTTTGCTTGTGGGCATTTCTGAGGTGGGTTAATGGGCTTCACCCTGGTGCCCTGCCTGTGGTGGGGGCAGCAGGGGGCCCAAAGGTGCATGCAAAGGAGCTCTGCCATGTCACATATGGAATTTTCTCCTCCTGCAATAGTCCCCGTGTGGGCTGCAATAGGTATGTCAGCTCCACTCACTCTCATTCATCACTCTACAAAGAATCTGGAGACCTGTGTAGTTTTGCCTTAGGTGCAGTGATGCAACAGAGAAGAAAATCTCTACTGTTTCCATGGCAACTTGTGTATCAGACCCTGGCTGGAGTGAGGCAGAAGGATGCTGTCCGTCCCTGCAGTCGGTGACTTCAGTAAAAGCTTGTCAAAAGAAAGCGTATGCTCTCTTGCCCCTTTCCCGCAGTCCCTCTTAGTTAATGATGTGAATAGACCGTGGTGAATATATTACCATAAGTGCAGCTCTAGTTTTCTAATTATAACTTTATTCCTTCATATTTCAACTCATGCTGTTGCTCTGTTTTGGTTCAGTTTTCTATCTGCAGATAGTCATTGAGGAGCCCTTCAGGATGATCCTTCAAATCTTGCTGAGGGTGGCATGGTCAGAAGTAGTTAGCATTAGGTGACTGGTGACCTGTGTAAAATGGTCTGGGAGGCTCAGTGCTATCACTGGATGACAGATACCCACAGCCCAGATGCTGTCAACACCAGTGGCTCTCTTAGCAGTGCTATTTAGGGGACAGAGGGATGGAACTTCTTCCTTTTTTCCTCCAATTCGGATTGCCCACTGGAAAACAGTTTATAGATGATTCTGATTAGATGGATGCAAACTACATAGATTGCCCACTGTGAAACAGTTTATAGATGATTCCTATGGTTTTCTCTGCTAAAACAATTTGTGCACTTACATGTGTATTTGTGCATAGGTTTGTGTATGTTGTTTGCCTAGTGCATGAATCACACACAAGCCACCCCTATTCAACACATACTCTATGGCAGTAATGATATAATTTCTTTCAGTGAAATATGACTTGCTTCACATCTCAGTGATAATTCTATGGCCATTTGGTTTCCATTGGAGTGCTTTATTTAAAATTCACATCATCTTCACTGGATATTTATGATGCTTTCCTATAGTCATAAAAAGCTTAACACTTCTACTTATGGAGCCAAGTAAATATTTGGTCTAATTTGCAGCTAACCTGAGATGGTTTCTAATTAGAGCAGCTGTGCTCTAAATGGTGCAAGATCTCTCAAGCTGATTATATGCATGTATGTGACATCTTTACCATAACTGTAGAAAGCATGGGGGGAAAAACACATCACTCCATTAGCAAGAAACTTCTTATGCTGTAAAATGCAAAAGTCCCAAGATTTGGTACTATAATTACAGTTGGACAATGGGTAGAAAAGTTCGCTTTCAGTATTTCACACAGCTTTCTAATGTGCCAAAATAGCCTTCTCTTTAGCAATTATAGCTCATGTAGAATTTGAGCTCATCGGGAGTTGTCTGTCAAAATGTTTTTAATGAAAAAATGAGTTTGCATAACACTGACACATTGATGTCTTTTGCTTTTAACTGTTGACACCGATGGGCTAAAAAGCTTAATTTTGGTGAGGGAGAAAATTGCATTAGTTCAGCTCACTTGGAGAATCCCGGTTTGCTGAATTAATTTGTTAAGCTTTGTTTTTTCTGCTGAATGTTAAACCCTGTTTCCCAACTACGTATATATTGCTTGAGGGGAGTAGTCTAGCTCTCATTTTCTGTGAGTGTTTTCTTACAACACAGCCAGGCTGAGCCAGGGGCGCAGTGTAGGCAGTGTCACAGCCAGCATGGGCTGCTCAAAAAGCTGCTGCCCAGTTCTCCCCAGACTCTGGTGCTGCACCTGAGGAGCTGATTAAGAAGCATCACAGTTTTTCCCTAAGCGTCATTTTGATTAATTCAGTTGATGTGATGAAACGTGTGATGACTTGCTGAGTAGACACTTGTTTTGTGAAGCTCTAGTTACATTAGCAGCAGTACAGGGATAGTTATGACCCAGTGCCGTGGTGGTTGTTGCTTTGCTGGTACCCTCCCACTCTACTCACAATGAAGATGTGTAAATGCTAAAGCACGTTTAGCGATGCTAAACCAGTCTCAAGGTGACATTATTAGCTCAGTTTCACCTTCCCAATAAACGTCTGAAGAATGTAGTTGTTATTTTCCTTCTTCCCTGGAACACACTCGAGCGTGGGGGAGCCATGTGGGATGCTCTGCTTTTGTCTGAAATGAGCACTGAAATTTAAAAAGAAGCAGAGATAAAAGCTCCTTTGGGAAGAGGACAAATTCCATCAGCGCCTCTGCCCTCAGCAGTTGTTGGAAATTAGTCATGTGGGAGGCAGCCAAGTGGCCCTGATGGCTGACATGTCCATGCTCTGCCACACTTCAGTTTTGCTGCTGTTGTGTTGGGATTGTGAAAGGTTGTCGGAGATGGGGAGCATATCTTTCATAGTTGTGTAGCATCCACTATCCAAGGCACTCCCAGTCCTCCTCTGACATCTTTAAATTAAGTTTCACTGCCCTTGCGTGATTCATTACTATCTCCGTTGTATAGGAGAGGAAATTTGGACGGAGACATATGAAGGTGTTTGCTGAAGGTCACACAGCAGTTCTCTGGTGGTGCTGCTCTGCTGCTCTCCAGTGCTGTCTTGGAGACAAGGTTGTCCTTTCTGCCTTGAGGGTGCTGAAGGGAAGTGTATTAGCTTCCCCCCTCTCTTCCCCCTCAGCCTCCAGCCTTCTCTTCCTGTGTTTGAGCAGAGTGAAATTATCTGGACCGATGAAGCAAGTTGGCTTCAGACTTCCTGTCAAATTAACTTTCCTTATCTGTGCATGCGTGGGGCTGTGTGGCAGGAGTCAGCAGGTACAGACAGCAGAGGCACACTGGTGGGGTCAGAGGCACCTATGGAACCCGTAGGGCCTGGCAACGTGAGAAATGGTCTATTTTAAACTTGTGTTTCAGTCAAGAGTAAAAGATCAAATGCATTTATACTTGTTGACACCATGCTAGTTGACAACAGGCTGATGCTTTCCTCCATGTGTCATCTGGCTCCACCAGTATTCATGAGAGTTCTCATCTGCTGGAGAAAAGAGGGTATTTGGCATTGCACAGAGCTGTCTATCCAACCATGTATGATTAATGTGGGCGCTGATGAGTGATGCTCAGAGGCTCTCCAGCCACAGGTTAGCTGGTGACAGGAATCCCCAAGTGCAGGCTACCTGCTGTGAGTACTCAGGCAGGAACCTGGTGCATACTGAAATATTCGGAAATAGGCAGAAGGACCTTTCCTGCAGGGTCTGAGAAGCTATGTCCAGCTAACTCAGAGGCTAGAATATGAGAAGGACACTCCTTCCCTCACTAGCTCACAAAAATGAGCTGGCAAAATGGGACTGTGGTGGCTTCTGACATCATTACGTGGTAATCGCTCAGTTGCAATTAAACACATTTGGTTGGGCAGCTCCAGTAAGCTGCTGGTGGTGCCTAGGCATGGGGTTGTGGGGTGTTTGCTTTTCTTTTTCATGTGTTACTTGCTCTTCCCTCAGCGTGTCACCTCCAGTATCAGCCCGCACTGTGAGCAGGGTGGTCCCAGGGCTCAGTGAAGTTGGGCACGCTGATGGGGCTGCAGTCTGGGTGCCTGCTCCATTTTGGTGCTGACAGAAAGAGAAGTGACTGAGAAGTGGAAAGTTGTTTTCCCCCTTGTAATGTAACACTAGGGATGTTGTGTGGCACTGATCCAAAGTTGTCAGGCTGTGGTAGTTATGGTTATTGTTGTATTATGACTTATTTATTATAGCACATCACCAAATGTTATTTTTTGTTGTCTTCTGCCTCACAAAAGGGATTTCTCATGTTCCAGTGATAGATATCTCAGCTCTGATAGAAATTCAGCATCTTCTGCTTCATGCCTTCACCCTCCTTAGGCCAGCAAAAGTCCTAGTAGTGCAAAAGGAAGTCAAATGAATACCAGCAATCCTACGTATGCATTAAATCCCAAACACATTTTGTGTAAGAGTATGTTGGTAAACTCTCATAACCTACCTGCTGTAGAGTCCTGTCTCCACTGATTATGAGCCAAAAAGCATTTTTTCAATGCATTGAAAGTGGGGTAATGTGAAATAAAATAATTCTGGACAAATGTAGGGAGCAGAGTTGTCAGCAACCAGTCGGGAGGAAAGGCAGATCTAGTTTGTTAGGCATACATTACAGTGCATAGCAGATGTGTAAATTGCTCTGGCTTTCTCAGGGAAATAATGACCCAGAATACACTCAGAGGGAAGAGTAACAGTTCCCTTTACTGATGCAAAATCAGACCAGATGGAAATAGCAATGGCCTCCATAACAGGAAAAACACCCCAAACCACCGTTGCCTGTTCTTCCTATTACTTTTGTTCACAGTAGTTCACTGAAACTTGTTCATTTAGGAGTGATAAATACGAGGAATGCTTAGTTTTACTAGTTCCTGTCTCCTAGCTGAATTAAATTAACTATCTAAGGACTCTTATTCCTTGTGTGCTAAACAGGGAAACCTAAAGGATATTTAATGATACGCCCTAACTGAAGGGAGAATCATTAGCAGTGAAGCATCTAGCTAATTCTCTTAAAAGTTAAGATGAAAAGCTTCAATGAAAATGACCTTCACACTTAATGATTGTTCCCTCTTGGTTTTCTCCACGCTTAGACCTCTAGTAATGACTTTTTTCCCCCACTTTGTCACTGTATCGTTTCATGAAAGATTTCAATAGCTAGGCAGGAATTTAGACCCAGGGTTGTAGTATCTACAAATTTGGGGTGGATGCAAAATAAAGAGCCAATACATAGGGTAGATCTTCTCTTTGTAGGGGACTGAACAAAAACTTGATATAGGTTGCTAAATATAGGTTTTTAATATTTTATTTCAAGTTTAATTATAACTTTAAGAAAGGATAAAATGATCATCAAATGTTTTTTTGAGTAGCCTATGCTGTCCTCTTTGACCAGTGCAGAAGTTTGCTGGAGAGTACAAGAAAGGCGTGTTGGGAATGGAAAGACTATGCACAAGCAGAGGTTGTAAACCCATGAGCTCTCAGGCAGCAGACTGTAAATGCTGGCATGCTGTAGAAGGGCGATGTATGTGGTCATGTCTGAATCAGATAAGAAGACAGGGAAGGAAGGAGATGTGGCATCGGAGTAGAAAGTGAAGGAGAGAAGAAACATTCAACACTCAGAAGTAACAAGAGCAGAAAGTGCCAGTAATCAGGCTGGAAGAGAAGAGGAAGAAAGGAGCATTTTGGGAAGGAGTTAGCTCTAGGGCTGTTTTTTCTTAAATTTCAATTTAAATTTGCAGTAGGCATTTATAATTGTGACTGCAACCCAAATTAATGCCTCCCCTTTGAGACACCAGTGCCTGCCTGGTTGCTTGAAATGGGGATAGTTAAGGTAAAAACAATGTATTTTGCTTTTAAGATAATTAAAGGTTTATTTTGATTGAAATGGAACTTTTCTAGGGGTGACAATAACATAAATAATGTCTGGTGTTTCTTTTGTTTACAGTGAGCAAAAGAGTAAGAAGTCTATTTTCATTCATCAATACAATTATTTTAGCTTGATTTTAATTTTGAATATCATACTGAACAATTTTACCAAAAAAATATGCTTGCAGTTTTTAAAGCCTTTAATTAAGTGTTCCTTGAGACGTAGGACTCCAAATGCGTTCCAGAGTATTTTCCTCCTAATATGCATGGAGAAATCTCTCTCTGATGCCAGCTGCCAGTGCATACAGATGAAGGCATATAACTAGTTGGTCACAAAGAGGCTTTTTCATTGCCTTGATGAAGTAGTTCTTAGCCTGGCTGACCTTGTTGGTCAACCCTTTTCAGGCAACAGAGGTGTCCTGTCCCCCTGGCAGGTCTAGTGTCAGAATGCTGTAGCCTCATGGGTCTGGGAAATGATCGGCTCCTCTTCTCAACAATGCTGTTGGGCATCTCTCAACACCATGGGGTGCTGTGAAATGCTTCTTGTCCAGCTTGAGAGGAGCAGTTACTCCTCCAGCTCTTCTTGGACTGGAAGAAACTAAGCAAATAAGCAAGCAAAAATAAGCTTGCATAAAGTTCAGGTGGAAGGGGAAAAGGTGGCATTAATTTTCATAGTGTGTGGATTGGGGGAAAAATAGCATAATTCTATCACAAATTAACTGTAGGTACCCAACCCTCACATAATCTATTAAATACCTCAGGATATTTTCATCTTTGTGACTTCATTCCCACTGAGAATTTGTTCAGGGCATGTGTTAATATATAAATAAGGTGCGAACAGTTCAGTTAAGTGATACCCCAAGGTTAAAAACACAGTGATCAAATTCAGTGTCTGAAGTTGGCAGGGAGGTTGTCTTATCGCCTTGGGAAGACTTTAATTTAAACTTGTTTTGAAATGTAGGTGTTAAGTGTGTGAAAGAAACTCGCGCATCTGAACGAAACAGGTTTTCCAAAGTTGAAGAGAGCCAGTTGAGCTCTTGGGCTGCCTTTAGGAGAGAGAGGGACTGTGCTCCCACCATGTAACCTGTCTGCTGAGGTTGTGCCTGGTAGCATCTGTGAGGAGAAAATCCTTATTTAAAATCAGAGTTGTGTCACCAGCCTTGGACCCCTGGCACCAGCAGTGGGCAGGGCTCTGCTGTCGACTGCTCAAGCTAACAGAGCCAACAACTTCATATTTATTTTTGTTGGGCTTCTGAGATCTTATTAACTTGAAGGGAGTTTTTGGAGATACTGAATTTCTGCACTGTGCATATGTTCAGCTTTTTGTTCTCCCTGGTGTTGCCATCTTCAAGTAAATGCAGGGGGAGTAGCCTCAAAAGGAGCAAAAATCCTTTCCCATTTTAGAGTAAATGGGAGGAGGATTAAGCTCCTTCCCCCAGAAATCAGATCCTCTGATTGCCACAGCTTTTGAAAGTATATTTTCCTCCAAGTGACGGATTATGTCCATGCCCATGAAGTAAAAGTTAACTTGTCTGTGAAAATCTAATGAGTTTTTCTCTATGATAATTTTATTTTTGATTATTTCGTACAATGATGATGGATGCATACCATCCCTGTCTACAGCATGAGAAAGGGCAAATTGTCCTACAGTTCTGTCTCATGCTCTTCTCAAGCAATAGGTTGTTCATGACTGTCTGGGACCCTCTGGAAAAATGAAAGCCCTCCCAAGGTCACAGTATCAAGGATTAAAATGAATGTGGGAGAAGGGGGGAAAGCAGACTGGATGGGAAGCTCCTTAAGCTGACTGCAGTACAGACTCTAACCCAATTTACATGTGGACTAAACACCACCTTTCTGTCACCCCTGGTCAGCAATAAAGCACAGTTGCAGTTGGATTTTCAGTATCCGACCACCATCTTCTAAGCTGGTCTGTGTTATCTCATGGTTCAAATTTGGGATGCAGTAGCTGCATCTGTGTTTGTGCAGTAATACTCATGGTATACTTGAAGGCAATCCTACCAGCAGGGCCCCATTTTTCATAAACTACTAAGTCTTTCCTTCCTTTTGACAGATTGAAGACATCATTACAAGAATGCAGGATGACAAAACAGGTGGAGTTCCCATCCGGACTGTCAAGAGCTTTCTGTCCAAAATCCCCAGCGTTGTCACTGGTAAGAACCCTACTTAGCAGAGAAGAGAACATGAGTTAGTACTCACTGGCTCTAAGAAGACATGCTACTAAAGCCACAAAAAAAAAAAAAAAAAAAAAAAAANCAGTGCTCCCCTCTGCTTTTATTTTCTGCATGTTGTTGTTAGGAGGTGAAATATTGAACCAAGAGCTCTTAATTCTTTTAAAGTAAGTAAGCATTTATATTTCTTTGGGGTGAGTTATTAAGAAATGTTACATAGCTTTTGTGGCTATCACAGTATCACCGGAGTCATTCCATGTGATGGGGGTAGGACCTTCTTAGGGAAGAGCTCAGGAAAAAAAATTGAAACTCTTTTCTCACTCATACCCAAATACTCTTATGGGACTTTGAGCACAAATAGAGGAACGTGAAATACCTTTTAAGCATGTGTGCTGCATTGTTAAAGCTATATGTACAAAAGCACAGATGGTGCAGGAACCAGGAGTCAGAGTACAAACCTTCCTACCTGTTTTTTCCAGCCAAAATATCTTCCAGTGCAGCAAAGAACTTTGCCATTGATAGATAATGAGTTTATTTAGAGTGATGTAAATTGCTCAGAGGATTTGTACTTGGGTTCCTGGTACCTGTTTCCACTAACCTGATAGCAGTATTCATTACAGTGGCACAAAACTACTGCTTCCCCTCTCTCCACAAGTAGACTGTTGTCCAGAATGAGGTGATACCAGATTATTCCTGTGACTCACAATTTTTGATGTTGTGTATTTCTGTAAAGTAAATATAATTTTCTCTGTCCTGCAGAGTCTCTTTCCAGATCAGAGCAGATATAATCAATCATAAGTCTGTTTAGCGAAGTTTCCCCTCCTGATCTGGAAAGTGAAGAGCTTTGTTCTCTTTGTCTGTGGCTTCGCTGCAGTAAAATTTAGATGATCACTAAAAATGCAGAAGTTGCATTGCTGCATATAGACAGCACGCCAATAACTGAGAGAAGACTGGCAGTTCAAAGGGACCTTTCTTGCTCTTGGGGTCTTTATACTGTTGTAAAATAATGGGGAAATGTCAACAGGGATGCTGGCAATGCAGCTGGTGTCAAGCCATTGCAAAGGGGGTTCCCTGTGCTATGAAAGTGGTCAGATTGAGCAGAGTTTGAGGTTGTGTTGACTGTTCCAGGAGTGTGATTTGATATCCTTGTGACAGAAAAGATGTCCAACTTAAGCTACAGGAATGGAATACAAATGTACAGGGTTCTTGGAGGATAGTCAGGGAATATGGAAATTGGAATTAAGTTTTTACTTAAATGAAGCTCAGTCCAGCTAATCCTTTTTTATTGAGCAACAGGCTCTTCTGTCTAAAATTGACTTCAGGGTGGTGAGTCAGTGTAACTTTATTTTGCAGGATTAGGGTTTTGCAGGGGAAAAGAAACGTGAATCTAGAATGAGATGTGAAAATTGAGTCACTAAATTGCTGGTTATGGCTGGGTCAGGTATGCTGTTCTTGAAGGTTCCTGGGGAAAATAACCATTTATCTGATTTGAAAACTCACTGCGTAAGCTCAGCTCTGCAATACACAGGCTGGATGTCTGAAGATTGACTGCTACAACAGGTCTCTGATATTCCTGTTAATGTTCATAGCACTCATTAAGCAATTGATCTGGTCAACAAGCAACAACCTGTTACTCAAAAGGAGGAAACGGGAGACCCCACAGCATCTTTAAACTGATTATGTTTATCTTTAAGTGCCACCCTGGTTTTGCAGCTCACTGGTGTGATGGAAACTGCTCCCTTGCACTCTGCTGTTCTGGAACAGTGGCTGCAATTACATCACCTTGAAACGGCTGTTTTTTCACAGCACAGGGAGAAGTAAAAAGATGAAGATAAAGTAAGAACAAAACCTCCTTCCAATGCTCCCAGAAAATTCTTGGATTTGGAGGGGAACAAGCTCGGCACCGTTCCCTTCAGGTGAAGGGATTCGAAGGCAGCTCCCTTGTGATGTGCCAAGCAGTGCACGAAGCCTCTGAGTTTGAAAGGTCTGGGAAAAATAATGGCTCATCTGAGAGCCCGAAGTTTTCTCAACTTCTGATTTCTCCTTTCAGCTGCATAGACCTGCCTATTTTTAGACCAAAAGCAAAAGAAATTTATATATGATTTCAGTACTTGTGATAGATGGGTAAAGAGCTGGAGCATTTGAAGAGGCGGGAGTTTGAATGGAAGCTGAGGTCACTGGGTTCATTCAGTCTGGAGAAGTGAAGGCTGAAGGGAATGAGAGGCTGTAGAGAAGACGGGGTCAGACCCTTTCTCAAAATCATATGGTGGAAGCATAAAAGACAATGTATACAAGTTGCAGGAATAGAAATCCCAGCTAGATTTAGGAATACAGTTGTTTATGGTCAGAGCAGCTGAGGATGGGCCTGGAGGCCTGGAGAGGCTGTTCAGGCTCCACTGAACTAATCATGTCTGAGCCCAGCTGAACTGAGCTGTCTGACCTAACTCTGCATTTGGCCTTGCTTTGGATGTAGGCTGGAGTAGATGACCTCCAGAGAATTGTTCCAACTCAAATTATTCTTATGATCATTGGATATACACTTTAGTGAGAAAGAGCTTGTATTTTCAGAAACTTTGGACCTCCTCTTGGGAAGAGCTTGATTTCTAGACTCTGGCATTCTCACACACTTTTTATTTCTACCTGAAAAATGGAACAGCAACACTGAGATGTGATTTACTTGGCAGGCTCACTGTGACTGTGATTAACAGGGGTTTATTTTTGCTTGACGCTTCTATTGTAATTGTTTCTCACAGGAGAAAATGTAAAATCTTAAAGAAAAAGAAGCATTACAGCAGCGCCTTCATGCTCTAAGCAGGCAGCTCTGCTTATAATACAGCAAAGTGGGTGTTTGATTTAAAGTTTGGATACCAGGGAATGAACTATTCATCTGTTTTGCTTTCATCTATCCTGATGCCTAAGTTATGAATGAAGCATTGTGTAACACAAGGAGAACGAGCCTCAGGATGTTATTGTTAATGGTCCTCTCTCAACAACAGGAATCTGGGAAAAGGA
Organism: Nycticryphes semicollaris; assembly: GCA_013400055.1. NCBI lineage: Eukaryota > Metazoa > Chordata > Aves > Charadriiformes > Rostratulidae > Nycticryphes > Nycticryphes semicollaris. The sequence goes on from VXBJ01004187.1 coordinate 167,913, forward strand.
TGAAAACTCCGTTTTTAAGTGTATGATGAGCCTGTGTGGGGATGCTGTGCCAAAGACATGTTTTAATCTGTATTAGAAGTAGATTTGTGTATCCTCCTCCCTGGCTTTTGGCTCAAAGTAGGTCAGTCAAAGGAGGACACATCACCCCATTATCTTCTTGGTTAAGTCTTCACTTTTATGGGCAATCCATAGAGAGTGAAAGTAAGACAAAACCAGTCTGTGTGGCATCTGTATGCACGGTTCTGACTTTGTCCAACACTAAGTTTAGAGTATGGAATGAAAAACTTAATGAGGACAGGTATTGAGTATTGCTGTGATCTGTGTTGGGTTGGCAGCCAATGTGTATGGTGGCAGTTGCTGTCTCAGTGAGAAAACGTTTTCTTTAGTAATGATTTTGTTTCTGTAAATGAATTGCCAATTCTCTTTTCAGACTGCTGTACAAACATCTAATTACACTAACCAGTACTAAAACTTGCTTTTTAATCTTCTTTTTGGTTTTTGGTTTCCATACAATTGTATCTTAAAACTAACCTCCTCTTTGGTAGGAGGACCAAATGCATGTACTTTCTTCTCCCACTGATTTGGACTTGGCCCTGTCAGGTTGTTGTGTGGGAGGAGTCAGTCTCTTCTCCCAAGTAACAGGCAATAGGACAAGAGAAAACTGCCTCAAGTTGTGCCGGGGGCATTTAGATTGGATGTCAGGAAATTTTTTTTATATTGAAAGGGTTATTAAGCATTGGAACGGGCTGCCCAGGGAAGTGGTTGAGGAACCATCCCTGGAGGTATTTAAAAGATGGGTTGACATAGTGCTTAACAATATAGCTTAGTGGTGGGTTTTGTCAGTATTAGGTTGATGGTTGAACTAAATGATACAAAAGGTCCCTTCTAACCTAGGTGATTCTATGATTCTATGAATTGTCAAAAGAAAGTCAGAAAGAAATCAGTGCTGCAACAGCTGAGCTTTCCAGTGCAAAAAGCCACCTTTGTGCTCCCCAATTTGCTCCCCGCCCCCAAACTCACTCCATATTTCTCCTGGTCCTGTGTATCAGCATCTTTGCTACTGCAACCCAGAGGAGACATGCAGTCTACAAGCCTTGCACCATTCTGCCCTCCTCACAAGAGGTTTTGATACAGCTTCTTGGCAGGTGGGTTAGACTAGATGATGACTTGAAGGTGTCTTCCAACCCCTACCATTCTGTGATTTTATTTTTTTTTTTAGTTTTTTTCTGACCCTTAACCGCCTGATTTCAAGCAGACAGCTTGCCCACAGCTCCATTTTGAGTGATGCCTCCTTTCAGCAGCAGTCCCCTAGCTGACATCTCGCTCACGTGCTGCTCCTGACCCTTACTTACCGCGATGCTGACTTGTCTTCTTGCTCTGCTCCCAAAGCTGCCTGTGTGGCTGTGAACAGGTTGGTGGGCGATGTCCCAACTGTACCAGCTTGGGTTAAGTGCTGCCATGCAAGCTTCAGGCACACAGGCCTGTCAGTTCATTTCACTCCTTGACCTGCCATGTCTGTCTTACGTCCCAGGTGTCTCTGAGAAGAAAGTGCCAGCATTGCTGAAATGTGCCAGATGGCCTGTCATTACTCAAGACTCATGATCTCAACCAAGTTTAAACTGCCATGTGTCTCTGTCTGAAGAAGCCGGCATGTGTCTTGGCAAATGTCTATGGAGTTGTCCCAGAACACAGCAGAATGTCACTCACTCAAAGAAAATGCATTTGGCTGGAATATGGAAATCCCATAGCGTTGGGAAGAGAGAATTTATTATTGATAGTGTTCCCTGATGGTGCAGTTCAGGAGAGCCAAGTTCTGCTGGACAACTTCATATACCTATGGTGAAATAAGCTCCCCCAGTGCCAGTCTGAGGCCATTTATAGAATCATAGAATGGCTACAATTGGAAGGGACTTTCCAGGTCTAATCCCCCTGCAATGGGCAGGGACACCTTCAACAAGACCAAGTTTTTCAAAGTCCAATCCAGCCTGGCCTCGAACACCTCCAGGGAAGGGGCATCCACAACTTACCTGGGCAACCTGTTCCAGTGTCTCGCCACCCTCACAGTAAAGAATTTCTTTCTAATATGTAATCTAAATCTACCCTCTTTCAGTTTAAAACCATTACTCTTGTCCTATCACTATACTCCCTGATAAAGAGTCCCTCTTCATCTTTCCTGTAGGCTCCCTTTAAATACTGAAAGGCAGCTGTTAGGGCTCCCTGGAGCTCGTCTTCAGGCTGAACAGCCTGGAGATTCATTGCCTTTTCCCATTGGAGAAGCTCAAATGCATCTCTCATCGAGATGTTGTGGCCAGAGGCGCAAGAAAAGAGCAATTTTTCTCAATTCCAGGGTTTGAAAGGTCCCCACTCTTGAGGAACTGCTCAAAGAAAGAGGTCAGTGGTGTGGGGTGCAGGACTAGGACTGGTGATGCTAACAAGAGCCACCACCCATCATCGAGCATGACCTGGAGAGCAGGCTGCAAGGCTGAGTGCTCTGTCACAATATTCACTTTTTCTTAATTTTTCAGAGGTAGAACTTGCCTCAGTGCCTTACAGAAACTGCTTTCATTGGGAACAAGTAACTCCATAAGATGTCTGTGCAAGGATTTGGCTTCCTCTGGGCTGACCATCCAGCTGCTTGAATCACCTGACCATAGGATTTTAACCAAGGATTGAGCCTGATACAGATTTTCCTGAACATTTGATTAGTTTCATTCTAGGTCTAAACCATCCATCCCTGTGTATGGGACAGCAACAGTCTCTGAACCTCAACAACTTGAGGTAACATTGATGTCTCTTTCTCATTTTTTTTTGCTTTTCCTTTGCAGTTTTGCTTTGTGAAATGAGAAACAGGAGACCTGAAATGCAGTATTGACTCTGTTTCAGGCAAAGTTGGTGGATGTATAGAGTCGCAAATCTAAACTAAGTGCAATCTTTTCATTAAATGTGAGTGAGCCTATTTAATTAACACAAGAATAACAAGAAAAAAACCTTTGCCAAAATTTAGGTCAATAGCAAAAATAATTTGGGGTGTTTTCTGGTTTATAAATGATACAAAGAATATGCTCTTGGGCTAAAACTTACATATATTTATATATACTGATATAGTACTATATTATTTCTGGTGGTTCTCCACATGTGCAGCAGATGCTACACAAATTCAGCAGCGCTGTGCAATTGCGTGTAGGAAGCTGTCTTGCAAATGCTCGTCAAGCGTACAAATCCATTTATTTGTCATCAAAAATCAATTGCTCTGAGCAAGTTTCATTTAAACTAATTCAAGTCAAGACTGGGCTGCTTCATCACAACTTACATTTTCTTCTTGTATGCATCTCTTCTTCAAATTGCACCCAATGGAAAAGTAATCCATCCTTCCCTCAATAAGAAGGTTGTTATACCTTTTAATCTAGTATTTCAAAGCTGTTGTGAATCACGTAGCATTAGACATGTCAACTATTATACAAGTAGTGCATGCCTTGCAATTTTTCTTTCCTGTAGCTTTCTCTTAAGCTCTCTATTCCCATGCCAGGAGACAAATTAACCCAGTTAAGGAGCCAAAGAGTTATGCTGTCTTCATCCTCCTCCCTCCCTTTTCTTTTTATTTGCATCCAGCTTCCTGCCTTTCAAAGGGTGAGAGGGATGGGGGGAGGGAAAGATGAAAATCAGCTCTCTGAAGTGTAGCAATTCTTTCCCTGTTGTTAAGATGCTCAAGGATTTGATTTTCAGAGGACAAGGGGCATAGCAGATTAATTGAATAGGATATGGTTGTCAAAAGAAATAAGAGAAAGCAACTAGAATTAATATTTTAAACAGTGAATATTGGATATGCCTCTCTCCATATCTGTGCATGTGTACACTTAAATACATGTAAAAAGCATGCAATTTTTCTTAAAAGTAAGTCTTAGAGCGGTAACCGTTGTATGCTAGAAATGAAGGACAAGCTTCTGCATTTGTAGGCGTTATGCAGCATGAGGATTGTTGGTGTCTGTGTGTCACTGCCCTCTGCTGCAGCCCAGCTACAGTTCAGTTCTTCAGCTTCACCTTCATTGCATCCAGGCTGTGCTGGTGTTGGGCTCTCCCAGCTCAGGTCTAGCTTCTGTGGTGCACTTCCTGTGCAGCTCATTCCATGGTAGTGGTCCTTCCTAGCTGTGTGAGGTGATCCCAGCCCAAATATTGTGGTGTGTGTGGCTCCACAGCTAGTTGGAGCTGTGAGAGGAAGGGTGCTTTTCAAAGCTGACTGTTGATGCCACTTCCATGTGTCTCGTTCATAGTTCTCAGTTCCCTTTGGGACTGCTCATCTCTGCACTGGCCAGCATACTCATACATCACATGAAGCTTTTGCATCCCTTAAAAATGTGTACACTCATTATGGGATAAATCCTAAATGATTAAATTAAATTAAACACCATTTTAAATGTCCAAAATTGGACACCTTGTGTAACCATGTGCTTTCATATGACAGCACTTGACAGCAGTCATACTTCAGGTGGAAAACACTGCACGAAAAGCACATCACAGCAGTGGGTGCATAAAAATTAGGGTTAGGCCACTGCAGAATGCTTATAAAACACACCCTAAGACTTCAGTAATTAGTCAGTAAAATGCCCTCTCAAGTGCTATCGGAGTATTATGAGGAATTTAATTTCCTTACGTTAGGATTGTGAAGGACCTTCCTGGTCCTACTTGTCCTTGCTGGATTTGAACCTGTGTGTCTGTCAAGTGAAGCTATGATAAATCAGATGCTTAAAATTCATGCTACATGGATATTCCTGCAAGCAATACAAAAATCACCAAATGGCCCAGATTTGTCTTTCTGTGGCGATAGTGGCTGCTCTTCCCATTCACCAGAGATGTTGTCAAAAAGGAAAATAAAACCAAGATGACCTTCTAGGCACCTGGGCAGAACTCAGAACAACACAAAATTATAATTTTTCATATTGAAGAATATGAGCACATAAATTACTGGGAGGTATCAAATGAAAGCTATGAGCCTGGAACAAAGCAAGTCTATTAAAAAAGGTTTAATTTTTTTTTTCCCCCAAGAATTGCTTTTAGGCCTCCTTCAGTCTTTCAGTGGAGATTCAAAGCTGAAATGGAGACAGGTTTGATGATAAATTACCTGCTGAACTCCAGTGTTTAGATGAATTGGTAATTCAGCCACAATAACAAAAAATGTTACATATTAAGAGCGTTTTTATTGCTGACTACAGTTTTATTCTGAAACACAGCATTTAGCTGATGGAATATTGTGGCTAATGAATAAAGCATTAAAAAAGTCAACAATATTTCAATGCCTGTAGAAATTCATGGGAATGAATGATTAATGCTTTCCTGCATTCATCCCGCTATCTTCAAAAGCGCAGCATTATTACAAAAGTTTGTTTCCAGATCTGAATGACACAGCAAAAGAGCAGAGATTAATTATAAGTACTGCGTGGCTTTGACTTTTTTTTGGATGCGAGTGTTGAGCAGACTGCACTCAAGCTGCAGCACTTCACCTCTCCTGCCTTCGCTTCGAGGCAACCCGGGAGCTGCGTGGTGAAGGCTCTACCGACACAGTTTTGTTTTTTCACACCTCTTGCTTTGTTTCTGCCCGGCCTCCAGCGCTCCTGTGGGCTGAGAAGCATCAAACGCACACGCAGCAGAGCAGCTCTGCTCCTACTGTGCCTGAGAAGCCACATACCCACTCAGGCTTACGTGGAGATCTGACCCTTAGACAAACTTTTTTTACCTTGAGGTACTGAGAAAGCAGTAATATTTCAGTGCCCAATGGTAGTCAGCAGCAAAACGAAGGAGCAAATCTTTTGAGTGTGGTTTGGCAACTGTTACTTTGAATCTGTTGCTTTAATTCAGTACTTTTCCAGCCATTAGAAAAAGGAACCCCTCCCGTTATTTGGTTAATTGTACATCTGCCTCATTATTCCATGCATACATTCTGTTCATTCTTATCTCTTCTTCTTTGGCTTTTTAGTCAAAGTAATTTTCAGGGTGGTATTTATTGAGCACATTCCTACTCACATTTTAATTAAAGGGCTTATATTGCAAGACGCAACAGTTTGTTCTGGAGCTTAAATTTCCTGACTTCAATCAATGTGGTGTTCTAATGCAATGCAGAAGTGAACTTTAGTAACTGTAAGTCCAGTCGCATGAATAGTTTTCTGCTCTTTTACACGTACATTAGGTGAATAATTCTTCTGTGTATGATTTATCTCAGTTACAACATTGAAGGTACCATTAATGTGCCTGTTGAGAGTGGGATGGAAAGGAAGGGTTGGTTTGATTTTTTTTGACTTTAAATAGTATGAAGAATTACACAGTGCACCAGCTTATTTTTACCAGCCATAAATACAGCACCAGTTAGAAATCACTGTTGCTAAAAGCTGCACCAGCAACAGCTAGAATACATCTCCAGAAGATGTTGTAGCTGAAGGGGGTTGGCATAGTGCTAGAGTGGACACAAACTGCATTACCTGGTTTGTGTGGATGAATACCCTGAAGGGTCGATGAATACTTGTTTTATTCTGCCTGCTCCAGTAGAAATCCTCAGTTCTGGTCTGTTGTGTATTTGCAACAGATCCCGGGACTGCCATAGTTTTGGCTTTAGAACCTTTAGAAATGGCAAACAGGAAACTGAAAAAGCTTTCCATCTTTTCATACATATCCATCATCACAAATAATATACATTTACATGTTTTCTTTAGCTTTTTTTTCTCTTGTGTGGATAAATCTCTCAAAATTGCATGCTGATTTCCCATGGATTTGTTTTGAGTATGGTGTGAATTGATGAGCTTGGATATTTTTGATGTATGATTCACTACCACATGCAGGGAAGAAAATTATATTTTGGTCCTGCAGAGAAATAAAACTAAGCAATTAGGTCTTTGTTCAGTTAATTCCTATTTGATGGCTGCATGCTTTGCAAGAAGAGTGTCTCAGGATTCTACTCCACTACAAGGTCACTTGCACAATAAGAATTTTCTCTACGCAGATACCTCCACAATGTGACCAGGATTGCAGATTACCTCTTACCTAGAAAGGAGTAATAAAACATGCAGGAAATTTTGAGAAGTTGGTTAATGTAAAATGCTAATTATACTCACATATACACTAAAAAGAACACAGACTGATTAAGAAAAGCAATGTATGTTTGTAGCAGTGGAAGGTTCTACGTGCAATTATTGTAGGGTTTTGTGTTGTATTTCATAAAAAGTATTATTCTGTTATTTTTGTACCTATTTTTTATTGTGGATAGGATTGTGTTTCTTTTTTTTCTTTTTTTTTTTTTTTAAACTTGATTGTTTACTGGTTCATTCCAAAATCATTGTCAAATTCACCCAAGTAATTTCTGATGAGTGTTTCCATTTTTCCTTTTGATATTTTACCTTTGCCCTAAGTATTCAGTAAATCTCATTCCTATTTCCTGAGTCAGACTGACTGAAACCCACGCTCTTTAGTAAATGAGAGATTTGCCAAATGTCCAGTGTTATTTTGTTGAATGCTGTCTGTATTTCTCTCCAAAGAGAGACACAGTGACAGGTGAGCTTTCTAAAGGAACAGTAGTAGGTGTGGAAAAGAAATAAAAGTTACTGTATTCTGATGAAATTTCAATCACAAGGCTATTTAAGGCTGGTATTGCTGAAACTAATGAATTGGCAGTAACATATTCACCAAAGTTTCTTTCTTTTGTCAAGTAGAGAAAACAGACTCCCAAGACTAGATCTGTTAAAAGGTGATTTATAGTTTTACGTTGTAGCATCCTTTCTTCATCATTTACATCACTGCTACATGGATATTGCACTGTGGATTTTTAAATTTTTTTAAAGTAGGAAGAGTTGATTTCAGAGCTCCAAAGCATGTCAGGTCCCTGACACAGAGGCTTGCTTTCTTGGAGAGCTGTAAGATACACTTGGAGATGACAAATGCCTAGAAGTTGAAAACACATGACAACTCGAAACTGTAAAAACAAAAACAAACAAACAAAAAAAAACACAAAAAAAATCCCCAAAACAACAAAAAAACCCCAAACCAACCTAACAACTACTAAAAAGACAGAAAAATATAACTATTTCACAATGAGCTTGTCAGCATGCCTTTGTTTACTGATTTCAGCAACTTGCTTTGCCACAAGTTTAGTGTGTCTGGGCCCATGCTGTGCCCAGTGGGAGCTGACAGGAATCTGCTCAAACACTTCAGCCATATGCCCAGCAATAAATAACACAGGTGTAAAGACTCACAAGTTGTCTTGTGTGTCCTTCATGTTCCCTGGGGAGGGCTGACTGTTGGTTTGCGGAGGAGGGATGGTGCAGCAAGAAGTTGTGGTGGTCCTTTGGTTTGGTCTGTTTATATACAGCTTCCCTGCCTCAAGTCCTCTTTACAGCTGCAGATCTTGCAGGAAGCATCTGATTTAAGAAATGCCTGGCATAAAAATATCTGCTGTAACCTTTAAAAAAGTTTGTCAAGTTTAAAGCGCCCTTCTGCTGCCCAAAAGTTATTTCTTGTTTCTGGTCTGACTTTGTCCAGATTACCTTCTCGTATTGAACTTGGTGTTATGGTTGACAATGAAGATATCTGTTCTCCCCAAAAATGTTCTTAGTCACTGCAGTGAAATAGCCACTTGACTTTCTGTTTGTGAGGTTATTAAATTGTATCCCTGCAAGCACATTTGACTACAAAGCACTTTTTCTAGGCCTTTAATTCCTCTTGTGTTTCTCCCCTGGAGCTTTTCCCAAGTGTTTAACAACCTTTTGAACAGCGAGCACAAGAACTGTCTGAAGTTCTCCATTAACCGCTGTGCTAGTGCCAAGTACAGGGTAACGTAACCTCCCTGATCCTGCTCCACAACCACCTTCCCTCAGAGGTGGAGCACTACACTGACCGCTCACATTACCCGTTTTCCTACGGGGTGCAAATTCCCAGCAGGAAGATGTCCACCAAGGAGGAGTCTGGTAAGCACTCTGTTACCTTTGTTTTTATCCATGATGAATAAAAAAACTAATGAGTTTCTGCTTTTTACGTAGCATGTTAGTCTGTCTCAGCACCAGCTCTGACATTGAGATATTCCTCATTTGCTCCTTAATCAGCTTGTTTGCTCTTGTTGTCAGCAATGAGCCTTGAGCATCAAGTTTACAAACGTCATTTTATGTCTTGGCTCCAATAGGAGAGCATGTTGGCATGTTACAATCTTTCTTTGCAGACTGTTTTTCCCGTCAATTGGTATGGGCTGTTCCATAGAGAGCATCTCACTTATTCAGATAACTGACTATCTCTGTGCATTCCCCTAATCTTTTGTACAAGACAGCTGAGCAGACATCCACGAGTGTATTCCTCTGTATTTTTGGATATTTTTATTTAAAACCACAAAGGAGCGTATTTCTCTGCCTTGGTGGAGAATAGCGTAAAAAAAAAATTAAAATAAATGTAGCCAGAGCTTGCTTCTTGCAGAGTACTATATTTTAAGATAGTAATATTTTAGCTGATTATAGTTAGCTTTCATAGAGCTATTCTTAATTAATGTGTTATATTCCCTTACACTGTTAATCCCTTTGGTGGCTTGGGACTTGGCTGCAAATGTTTGTTCTGTGCATGAGCATAAACAAGATAGAGAAGCAATCAGGTTTTGCGTTGTCCTCCACGTTCCCCAGTTTTCTTTCCTCACATATTTTCTGGGGATGCAAGGGCCCCTTGGCCTGGGGTGCTAGAGGCAGAGGGGTCACTACAGCCAGTGCTGCAGAGGAGAGCATCCCCCAGTGGCTCCTCAGTCCCCAGGGCCAGGAGCTGGCCTAGAGCAGGTCAGCTGGGGACGGATGTGAAGCCAAGTGAACTCCCACCTCTGTGTTGAGTGAAGCTCTCTGGCAACCTTGACACTTTCCTCAAAGCTGACAGATGAGACCGTTTGCATCATTACTCCGTAATGCTCTTCCCCCTTCTTCTTCCCTGGCAATTTTGTCAGCATTGTGAAATTAAAGCTGAGAAAGAGTGAAGAGATCAGAACAGTATCTAATGCGATCAAGGCAATAAAGCTAACAGAACATATCTCTTACAACCTCTCTACTGTATTCAGTCAGCCTGTTTCTTGAGCCCTGTACCAGTTAGATTTTAGCATAACTTCTAATTAGGTTATCTGGGTCATGTTTGACACACTCTCGGTTCATCACTGACGTTTCTGTGCTCCTACTTAGCTCTAAATTCGCCAGCTGTTTTCCTTAAATAATTCCACCTTCCAGTAAAGGATTGTGCATCTTATGTAATTACACCCACAGCAGCGTGAGGGCAGCTGCAAGGACACAGGGGTAGAATTAGCTTAGCGTTTTCACTAGCCTTGGCATTTTTTAATTGAGTCATTAAAATTTGGATTCCCACCGCTGCTGTGACAAGCTTCTCTAGCTCTGCCAAGCTCTCATTCAGAACGTCTAGACTCTGTCAATTTAGGCACAGCTCTGGAAACAGCTGTCTTTTGTGCCATCGAGTCCTCTAGTTCTTGCCTGTCAACTGTTTAATCCGGGAATGTCAAGATTAAATTCCCTTTCATTACCTCTCTTCAGTAGCCAAAGGATTTATTACCCATTTGGATAGATTCAGGGATGGGTTGCGTGATTTTTTTTTTTTCTAAATAGTCTTCAAGCCCATGAAGCACTTTCTGAAACAGAGATTTACATTATGCGACTAAAAATAGTACCAACACTATAAAAGCAGATTGTGTGAGTGCTGGAAAAGTCACACCAAGGCGTAGAGTACCAGACCAAGGGAAAAAAGCTTTGCATGTGCAGTGTCAGCCTGGGGGTCTGTCAGTCTGCGACTACTGTGGTTAAAGTAGCACTCACTCTGTTAGGGCTGTTGGAAAAATAGATCTTAAAAAAAGCCTTCTGGTTTTGTCACCACTTGCTTCTCTTTCCTGAGCTAGTCTGTTCATGGAAAAGGGGTTGCCTGGTTTAGGGGCACTTTGTTAGAGATTTGCATCTGTGTACTGTGGTAGGTGCCTTACCAGCACCTTTTGAAAATGCTTCTTTTTTAAAATTGATAAATCCTCTCCTCCTCCTCCTTCACCCTTCAGTCCCCGTCTGCCCTTTTTGCATTTATGTGTGGTGCCTCCCACAACTGGCAGGTTCTGTTCAGTCTTGTCCGCTGGGGTTTGCTTCAAGTGCATTTCATTCTGCGTGAGGGATCATTAACCCCCACTGCCTTCTGGTGCCCTCTTTCTCCTCCCAGCTTCATGCTTTCTTCTTTGCTATTTGTTGTGTTTGGAGCAGCCTCTGACAACCTGCATACCAGGTTATCAAAGTGGTGCTGTCAGAAAGCCTTTGCATGTTTCTAGTGCCTTTCATCTACCAGGAATGAAAACGTGCATTAACCACCCTTACTGACCAATGAAGAAGCTTAAGACAGACCAGATGAAAGCAGCTGAGCTCCTTGCCCATGGTTTCACGTATTCTTTCTGTCTCTTATGTAGCTAAACTGTGCAGCCTGACTGTACCCTTCTGAGGTTTCGTTATATCCATTCACGCAAGTAGTGAAGATAAAGAATAAGTGACTTGCCTTAGGCCTGTGCAGTCTAAGACAGTTGCCTGGTGTTAGACAAGGAGGCTGTAGCGCAGGTGAACATGGAGACCTGGGTACAAGACCATCCCGTTGCTCTCTATGGCTGTGAGAAGGACAAAGATGTGGCAAACGAGATCCTGGTCACAGACAGATTAAAATAGTTCACATTTCTTAGGGATCAGAGTAGGTACGTGTGGCAAAACAGCACGTAGGAATGGGAGGCTGGAGGGTATGCGAGGAGAGGTTGAAAAGCCATCGTATCTTGATTGTTGTGGTCACCTGCAATTACATATTAGTATGTCAAGCTACCTCTGGACATCAGTGATCATTAATATGGACCTGGAGGTTTGCCCTGTAGAACAGGAGGGGTGTCCTTCGCAGATGGCACTGAGAGAGACGGATTAATATGCTGCCACAGTGAGAGGCAAAACCTGCAGCTGGTTTGCGTCATGCCTGCACGGCTCTGTTGAGCCACCTTGCTGGCTTTGCTAAATTAAAGGAAGATAGCATCTGCTCTTCAGCGGTGTCACTTGGCAGTGCCCGATCAGCCTAACTGAGTCTCAAGACCCGTTTCTGCCTCTTTTCCCTAAGAGAGGGAGTCACTTGCAAAGTTGATCCTGTTTTGTCTCATTGCATAGCAAACTTTATTTCCTGAGGGGTATTACCGAATTCTGCTGTCCAACCTCTAATGAAAACCTACATAAACTTCCACATTAACATGAATGGCAGCTGCATTTATTTTGTCATATAAGCTTACCCTATTTTATTGTTAAGCTTTTGGTGTTGAAGATAGGAATTTAAGAAGAAGTTATGGGGGCACAGGATAGCATACAGACTATTCTCAGGAAATAAAGCTTCCAGGTAGGGCTGTACTAGTGATGGTAGTGCAGAATAACATAATTTGGGTGAGAATTTGCTGAAGGGGCTTTGGAGCCCAGAGGGGCCATGCTGTGTGTGTTTAAGGCATTAGCTCCAGGGGCTCTATTCTGAGGTGGGTTTTTGCAGGACAGTCATGAGAAAACACCAGCAGAGATCCCACAGAGTTTGGGATATTAGTTCTGTAAAAGTGTGACTTCCAGTGAGGCCGGGCTTCTGTTGACATCTATGCACGTGACTGCCCTTGGAACCATTATGGTAAAGCCAATACCTTTGCAAGCTCTCTGTAGGTGCTGGGAAGGACAGAAGATGAGGTATGTCCGTTTTAGTTGCGTCCCTTCCCTCCTGCTTCTGCCCTTTTCCTCATAACCTGCAGCTGCTGAAGGGGCTGGTCTCACCTAATGAGACATGAGGGTATGGAAGATTTCTCGGAGGCGAGACTTACCTAACGTGGAGAAAGTTAGCAAGAATGAACTGCAAAAGGAAGGCTCTACGGGATGTAGTAAGTCATGTCCACTCTGAGTCAAACCAACGCTTGCTGATATTCTATCAGGCCATGAACCTTGTAGAGGATATCTAGGTTATCATATAAGATAAAAACAATAGCCCTTGTTTTCTCATCTCTGGGCTGTGCTTGTCACAAGGATGCTTGCTGGGGATCATGCTGAATGGTGGCATTTTGATGCAAAACTTGTGATTTTGATACATAACATTGATATTTTAGAAGATATCTTTGCAGTACTGGAAGATTGATATGAATTACCTAAGTGCTTATTTTACTGCCTATGAACTCAGATATTTAACCATTGTGGATGGGTTTTTAAAAACGTGTAATTATGCATTGAAGTGTAAACAGAGAAAAAATGTACCCAGGTTTTCACAGCAATCTTAAGCAGTTTCAAAAAACGTTGGCTGCTGAATTGCAAAGGGAAAAGAAATAACTTGCTGAGTTACGGAATTTAGTCTGGTACTATATGCCAGCTCAAGAAAGAATTGAATGGTTGAAACCAAGAGCATGTTCCTCCAGTATCTATGAGACTAGGTGCAACACTTGAAATACCTTTGAAAAAGTAAGTCTGCTGTTAGAAAAATGGCTTTAACTACTACATCAACATATATTTGTTGAAAGATGGTAGGATGTACGTTCATGAGGGCCTTTCATTTTGAAAATGGAGCAAAGGAGTCATACGTTGTTTTGGTGTTTTTGAACCTTGTGTCCAGCATCATCTTTTAAAAATACAGAAAGGTGCTCTGTAGGACACCTTCTTGTTGTGTTGGTATTTTATCTGAGGTTGACATCTTTTATAGTCAAAAGATGTAACAAATCTCTATAGGGGACATTCTCAAAAGCATGAATGGTTATTAGGCTGCCGTGGCCCAGTCGTAATCTGAGGGAAAGGTCCATGTGTTTGTGTACTCAGGGAGGCAAAGGAATGCAAACAACTAGACAGAAGAAAAAGAGAAGCAGGCAAGGAGCTGTATTGTTTTGCTCTCAGAATTATTACTTTAGAATACCAAATTACAGACAGCATACAAATACCCAACAATTTAGTTTCATAAAAGGGAGCATTCTAAACCGGCATAATGCATATAATTACTCCAAAATAGATTTAAGACAAAAACATGCATTTAACAAACAAATGATAAAATTGAAGAAATCTTTGTGGAAAAAAAGTTCAATATAAGCCAACCCGGTGACCAACTTATCTCCCTTCCTGATAGCCACTGATAGCCTTCCTGCAAAAAGGATAACTGCAAGATGGTAACTCCCTCCCTATTTGTTGTTACTCTAGATCAAATTTTCTTACATTATTTGAAAAGCAAACAATTAGGCCCCATCAACAGCGTGGCTGTTTTCATTAGCATGTGCTTTGGCAGGGTGTGTGCTGCTTTTTGTATGCTGCTCTTGGGGGAATTCATTATTGGTCAAACTGATCTGTACTGATGGGCAGTTATGTTCTTCCTTAATACCTGAACTTAACCCAATCAGCTAGTGCCCAGCCAGGGCAGCTCAGTGTGGTGACAAGTCAACGCGTTCCCTGGGCAGCTCTGGTGCTATAGAGTGGCTAACAGAATCATACTAAAAGGCTGGAGGCGGCCAAATTCCAACCCCAGTTTGTAAGCCTCAGAAATGTACGAGTTGGAAGAGCAATTAGCAGGTGGAGGTGCCCGTGGTCTCCCACGGTATCCACCTCCCCGTGCTGGCTCCGATGGCAATCCAGCAGTGCAGACACTCTTTGTCCTGCAGTCAAGGATTCGGATGACCTTGGAAGCTGCTGTGCAAGGGTGGGAACCTCACTAGAACAGCTCAGGAGTTCCATGTGGCCCAAAAGGAATGAACTGGCCATCCCTGCAGGTAGTGCTTCAGATGGGTATTACCAACAACTGCCTACCTCCCGAGCAGCTGCAAATGTTTGAAAACTGCTTTTTTGTTGCCCATGGTAAGCTTGCTGTATGGTTTTCTCCTTTGCTGTCACTGCTTTGATTCTTGGACTTGATTGCATATCCTGAATCAGTTTTCTGCAAATTTAAATCTGAAATGGTTGTGAAATAAAAACACATTCTTACAACTTTGTTTACATTTCAAACAAGGGACAAATACGTTCTCCCCTGGCTTACCTGGCTAGATTGTGGGTCAGAGTTGTTTTTCCTGTGGGATGGAGGAAGAGCAGGAGAACAGTTAACCACATTAAACTGTTCATGGGGTTTTTTTGTGATTCTTTGATCTCTTTATAGTCTACTGGTGAAGCCACAAGTCTATTGCGCTTTTCTGTATTTTTTTTTTTTTGAGGACTTCTATGATCTCATTTTTGATTGATCTATCTATGTGCTTGTTTTCTGGGAACTAATAACCTCAGAAGAGCCTCAAGAGCAGCTGTACCCGTTAAGCCTGGTATTTTTGAGGTAAAGATCTTAACCTAAGGAGAGATAGTCACAGTATCAAACGCATCTGTAGTAGAAACACAGTCATTTGGCTGGACCGGTGTTCTGGGGGTTTGTAGGTGTAATTTGAAGACAGGTTTTTATTTTCAATGAGACGGAGAGAGAAAGCTGGGCATGCTGATTGTGGCTTGCAATGTTAGATCCTGGAAGGGTGTGTTGAAGGAAGATGAGATGAAACTGGTGTGAGATGCTTCTTTAAGAAGTGGGTCAATAATTTGTCATGATGTACTGCACTTCATCATAAGGCTGTCATCTCCACATCCCTCTCTCTATGTTTTCAAATTTAAATGCATAGAAGACCCATATGACTCTCAAAAGCAAGTTATCAACTCTTGCTTTAATCTCTCCTCCTCTCACCAGACCAGCTCCTGGCAGCAAATTGCTGGTTTAGCCATAATCTGGCAGCCTTTGCTTAAAATTTGTAACACAAATAGCCACAGTCATGGCATGAAGCTGTGTGAGCTGATTGTCTGGGACTGGAGCATTGAAGCTGTGCAATGTTAGAAGAATGGGTGAAATAAAGGACACGGTCCTTGCCTCAATGAGCTTAGTATCTGCGAGCCCTACAAAAGGGGCCTGCCCAGTACTAGACAGTACTGAGCAAACGCTGAGTAGTATCTTGTTGAGAAAAAGTTACTTGATTGGGATCTTGGTTTCAAATTTGCCTGGCTTTGTCGTAGACTAAGCATGTTTGCACAAGGCAGCCTGCAAGTAAACTAGCAAGAGAATGTAAATATTGTCCTTTCAATTTGTTCTCTCAGGTTGGAAACAGTATTTTGAGTTACCGTCTTGAGACCTTCTGTGGTTTGCTCTGGGCATGATGCTACCAAAATTTACAAAGCACTGAAAGGTTTCAGTCTGTGAAAGCAAAATCAGAAATTAATGTTTACAGAGGAGAGACTCTACACAGGAGAGTAGGACTGGGGAACTCCACTGGTAGGAATTAGTATTAATGTTTAACACACTATCGAGTTGTATGGTGGTTTATGTTTTCAAAGTGCTAGATAAATATCAATTCATTAATCTTTCCAACCCTGCTGAAAGACACCTGAATATTATTATTATTATTACACTTTTCTCAGACATATAATTGACCTGCAGGAACATTATATGTTTTTTCCAAAGCAATATATCAGAACTGAAGCTTGGACATCCCTGATGCCAAGCTCCAGTGTACTAGGTGAAGTGGTGCAGATACAGTGAGTTGCAAAAAAAGGACTTTGTCATCTTATAAGTTTCTGACTCACATTCAGGTATATGCACTGACTCTTACAGACTTCAGTGAAAGGTATGTTCACATACTTCAGAATAGCATTTGGACCAGTTCGATTTTGTATGTGTAATTTATGTTCTTGTTCTTTGTGACTGGATTATATGTAACAAAATATTGCATTTGTTGTTGGTGCCCTCCTTGGCAATGCAGAGCGGTCGGGAGGAGGAATAAGTAACCCTCCCCATCTCCATGAGGTCCCTCCAGGGAGTCTTAGCATTAAGGGCAGTCTGGGAGAAGCCTTAGAAGTTCCTGCCTGTACTTTGGTTTTAGCTGAAGCACAGCTGTTCTCTCTCTCCCTTTTTGTCAGTAAATATTGATAATAAAATGCGTACCTGAATGGAAAAAGAGTTAGGGAAGAATGGTCAATGCCAGTTGAGTTCCACAAGCTGCATGAGAACCTGCACTGTTTCTTGATTATGCTTCATTTTGGAGTTTTTTGTGGTCGAGACGACTAGCCTGGAGTCCTGAGAGGAGAGATCCAGTAAAGCCTTCCCGGTAGCCCACTGAAGACTATTTTCTCATATAACTCTTTGTTTGAAACTTGCCAATTGTACATTTTCATAGAAAATTAAAGGGCACTTGGGAGGCCTTTCCTATATCAGAACTCATTGGATTTGTGATAATTTTTTCCTGGCCTTTTGTATTGAGATCTGTGTAGTATTTCTAACATTATCTATGTATTGAGTATCATTATGCTTGATCAGATGTGATGATTAACCATCACTGAGTTACCCCACTTTTGTACAGTGGGGCTTCTGGTCCCACCTCTTCCACACATTACTTCTGTGTGTTGTTCTTGAAGCGGGGACCATACACGAGTAATCCAGCAATTTACTCTGACCTGTGCTCCTGAGGAGGGATTGTATGGGTATATGGAGACAAAGCCATGGATTCCTGTATTTTTATCTCATTTTTACTGCCTACCCCTCTGTGCAACAAAACATTTTGTTAGACAGAAGTGACTTTTGTCTCATTTTCCCCCCTGGGTTTAACACAGTCTCTTTTGGAACTGACTTTCATTACTTGTTTCCATTGTACTGTGCTTTAGATGAATTTGCTGTAGTACATTCAAAACACTTTTTTTTCAAGACTGTTGTCCTCTCAGTGTGTTCTGCATCTTTGGCTGCTTACATTTCTCCTCACTTAAGTGATTAGTTGAATTCATAAGGTCATAACTTTAACCCATTTGGATTTGGGTGGATTGTTTTCCTCTGGGAGGGCAGAAAAAGTTCAGATGACAGATGTTAATCCGATCTTTTCCTCTCAAGTCCAGGCTTTTTAAAATCTAATCGCATTTCTGAGATAGTCCTTTCTCTCCCCAAGAAAACAGAAGTCAGTAGGTTTATAAAAGGCAAGGTCTATAGTGCAGTGAAAAAGCTTGGTGTTCCCACTAGGTCTCACAAATATTTCCGTATGTACCTAACTTTACTCTGGGAGGAGGCTGGTGAGCGGGATGGGATGGGGGACAGCAACCGCTCCATGGGTCCTTCTGGGCGGATGGTGGGGTGAGTGGAGCACTGTGTCTGCTCTGTCACCATCTTTCTCGGGAACTGCTGGTGCGAGATGCTGACGACTCATTCAGGAAACACCAGGAGCGTTGCATATCTGAGCATGTCCCTCGCGAATGTGTGACCCTGAAGTGAAAGCGAAAAATAAACAAAGATAAACAAGGCCTTTCCTCCCCCCGCCTTTCGACGCCTGTTCTCAGATGCAGCCTGATGGTTGTATTTTACTGTGGTGTTGTAATTCTTCATGTTGATATATTGGGACTTATCCATCTCCTTTCTCTCGTACCCTGTGAGTGATTTCAGCGGAGAAGTTGTGTCCGTCTGTGCGTGTTTCATCCCGGGCGGGGAGAGAATGGCGCCCACTCCTCTCCACCTGGAGTCTGTGAACTGCTGTTATCTGCAAAGTTAGTTACGTGAGTGGGCTCCACCTGAATTCCCAGCCTTCTCCTTGCAGCGCCCCCTAAATTGGTGCCGGGTCAGGCCCCCCAGAAGAGGGCCGGTGGCCGCTCTATACCAAGGAGCTGCCGATCGGGCCGGGCCGGGGAGCGGGACCGGGCACAACCGCCGCGCGCTGCCTGCTATTGCCTGGGCAACAGCGCCACCTGCCGGCCGACCGGGGGGCTGCTCCCCCGCTCCCTGCCTTGTCCGGCCCGGCCACTGCCGCCATCCGGAGGCGACCCGGGCGGCGGACGGGCAGCGCTAGCGCCGCCGTTTCTTTGCCCTCGGAGGCCGTGTCAGAGTTGGTGATGCTCGGTGAGCTCCACCTCCCAGGGGTTTGGGGCAAGGAGGAGGGGGAACGGGCAGAATGGTGAAACGAGGGAAGGAGCAATGTGTCTTTTAAGTGAGAATGTGATCTGGAAGTTTTTGAAGAGGCTTCATTAAATTACTAGTGTAGAGTAATTCAGCTGGTGGCCATAAAATGGTGGGGTTGGGTTTTGGTTTGTTTGTGTTTTTTCCTATTTATTTTGTCACCAGTAGTGAGATGTCTGGCACAGTCCTTTTTGTTTCAAGCCAAATGTTAGTTTATGGTTAGAGTCAATGATCATATAGGTCTTTTCCAACCTAAACGATTCTGTGATTCTAAGAACGTTTGTAATCCTGGGAAAATTTATTTTAAGAAGCATTGATTTACCATAAAATCTGCGTGATATAATCCTTGTTCTGGTGTTGGTGCCTAGGACTGCTGTGTAATATCTGTTCTTAGCATTTTAATTCCAGGGGAGGTTTAGATTAGATATAAGGAAGAATTATTTTACTGGAACAGCACTGGAACAGCCTGCCCAGGGAGGTTGTGGAGTCACCATCCCTGGAGGTATTTAAGACACGTGTAGATGTGGCACTTCAGGGTATGCTCTAGTGCCTGAGATTGTTGGGTGTGGTGGTTGTTGTTATGGTGGGGTTTTTTTGGGTGCACTGGTGATGGGGGGTGTGTGTGGTGGGGTGTGGTTTTTTTGTTTGTTTGTTTGTTTTCTGCGGTTGGACATTTGTGATCTCAAAAGTCCCTTCCAACCATGAAGATTTTGGGATTCTGTGACTTTTTAGCATAGGCCACCAGCAGATACGCTCTCATCTACAAAACCAGCAGTTGCTTTCCATCACTGCTGAAAAGCTGTTGCTCTGACACCCCTGTCAGTCAGCACGCTGCTATAATGAAATTCAGAGGCAGGGCTTCAACTCTGTATTTGCACAGCACTTACTGGTGGGACCCTGAGGGGATATTACAGTATAAATGTGAAAGGGTTGTTATTACTGGAAAGCAAATACAAAAGTCTTGTGAGCACAAGTGAAATGTATTTGCTTTTCTTGGAGGATGTTTTTAAAATTTTAATATTTGCAGTAAGGTTCTTTTGTTAAAGTATTCATGTAGTTCTAGTTTCTCCAATCACTTCTGAAACTCTTTTAATACTTTTCTCACTCATCATGGCAAAACATCTGATTAATTAAAATATTGCCCATGACCTTACAGAATACAGTGTTGCTGGCTTGAAAAAAAAAAACTTTCAATGTACACAGAGAAGATTTTGAGTTTTACTTATTTAGAAACTGAAAGTGGTGTGTTTCGCTGCATTATAAGGCTGGCTTGTGCAAACTTGTCCAGGCTGACAAGGTGTTGTAAGGTCTGAGGCTGTTCCTGCCATGCTCACCAGGACTGAGTTCAGAATGCACAAAGTCGTTGATGTTCCTGATGTCACTGTTTCAGGAGTGCTATACCGGATACGGTTTTGTCAAGAGTCAATGGCAACAGTCGACAACTTTCTCTCACCCTCGTGAGGTTTCCAGAAGGAAGCCAGTGAAGCTGCTGGGCCTCAGACCCAGTCGTTGTTGGAAAGCAATGTATAATTGAGTTAAATAAAATGTTGGTCTGCAAATTCTTGGAGGGGAAAAAAAGAAAGGAAAATATTTTACTAGATTCTCCTCTGTCTCAGTATGGAAACAAAAATGCCTCCTAAAATTCATATAGCCAGATATTTCGGAGTTCTCAGCTACATGGTGTTTTGACAGTAGACTCAGTTATTTGAACTGAATGTTATGTATTTAATGCAGGTTATAGCTTTTTAAAATGCTTCTTACTTTCAGATGTTATCTGATAAAATTAACTTGGAGTATTTATCAAAAAGGAAACGCAGTTTAGTATGTAGGTATTTAAGAGAAGCTGATTGTTGTTTTTACGGCTTCTGTTCCTATGCACAACCCTGTGAGATCCCTCAAATGTAATAAAGAATGAATAATTTACCTATTTTGAACTTGCTACTTAGTTATGAATGCTAACAGATTTGTGCTTGTTGATTGTTTTGGTGTTATTATTAAATTATTCTGCATATTTAAAATTCTCACTGATATATATGCTGCCCAAATTTGAAATACAGGAACAAGCTGTTGCCAGCAAAATCAGCTACTCCTTACCAGCACAAGGATCTTATATGTACTGTTTAAGGAGCTCTGTTTAAAATATGACATCTAGTGTTAGTGTTAATACTGTATCTTTGTTTAATATGGCAGTAAGTACATTGCCAGTAAGTGCTATATGATAATAATAATTCATCTGGTGTTACCCTTGGCTAAAATAAATTATATGTGCAATATTACTCTCACTGGAGAATTGTCCCTCATTGAGTGCTGCACCAGTACAGCGCTCCAGTGAGTCCAACTGCACTCCAGTGCACCCTGTGCTCTACGTGATTGAAAGGCCTAGCAGGGGAAAGGAGGGAAAAATCTGTACAGTATTGATTATTTCATTTTCAGGACAACAAACTCCTGGAGGGGAAAGAGCTACAGATGTCAGGTTATTTGATTTTTCCAGGTAATGTGACTGTTACTGCATCACTGCAAACACTCCTGAAGAGTAAGCAGGAAAACAGTTGCAACGTGTCAGGATGAAGTTGGTTTCTCAGAGAGTTAGGTGATGGTAATTATCCTTTTCTGTAATAGAACAGACAACAGTTCTGCGGCAGTTGACGTGGAAGTGTGTGATCTTGTGAGAGAGAGATCTGTTGTGGCCAGAGATCTTTAGGAGGTTTGAAAATTGAGTGACTCTGCAAATAGAATTATGTGGGAATTCATAGCAACCCGGCGTAGGTGAGGATTACAGGGTCAGATCTCCTAGTAAATAAATGTTGTGGCAAAATCATTAAAATGCTGCAGCTTTCAGAGCACTTTGCTGTCTTGCACCAGTCAGTGACATTTACACCTTTGCAGGGAAACTGTTACAGCACTGGTGAGGGTGAGGAGGACCTTGATGTGACAGCCTTTGAAGCTCACTCTGTGAACGAGGACGCAGTGTGAAATGACCTGATAGTCACATGCTGAAATACACAGTCACCTTCTACATTTTATTGATCTTTCTCTTTTCTGGAGAAGAAAATTTGTTTTTAAAAATACTAATATAGATGATTGAAATGACAGAATTATTGTCTTTGATTTAAAGGCTGTGTGCATGAATTGCGTAGCAGTAAAAATGTTTCAGCCCTAACAAGATCTGACACGGGAATCTTCAAAAGCCCCGATTCCAGCAGTGCTCGGAGTTGCTTCCCTTGCTGTTTTGTTGCTGAATCATTTTTGACAGCGCGAGGAACGGCATTTAACTACTACTGTATGGCAGGGAGCCAAACTGCTGAGCTGTACGAGCCACTTCAGTAAGTCTGAGCAATGCAAAGGCAGAGCAGCCTGAAAAGCGACTGTAAATTTATGATCAATTGTAGGTGTAAAGGTACGTCTGCAATTCTTAGCGATTTGTAGAAGGAGGTAACTTGTGATGCTACCACTGAATCTTGTAGCTCTTGCTGCTGGGAGGCTGGGACTGCGAGGGTACAGTTTTGCTGCCTCTTGTATAACTTTATTATGGCTTTCAAGGCAGTGTGTTCCTCTTGTGTGGGAGGAGAAACAGGTACAGGTTTGAATGATGCGAAGTGTGAAATTGTTCATTTGGTTTTGTTTTGCCGTTTCCTCCCGTGCTTGTCATAACAGCAGTTTGTTCAGAGCTGCGTTTGAGGAGAGAACAAGATTAGAGCAGGCCAAGTTCTAGCCAAGCGAAGCAAGGACAAGGGGGTATGGCACAACAGGGACTATGATATGTTCTGGGATCTGGAGGGTGTGCGTGTGCTTGGATCTATAGGCTGAGCCGTGGGTGACAGAGCTGGGGTGATGTGTCCGGGCTCTGACGAAGCAGAGCAAGAACAAGGCTGGGGCTGGCATGCCACCAAATGCTTTATATTGGTGCAGGTCAACTGGAAAAAGACCTTTTGCTGGTATCTCTTTTTTTCCAGTTGGGGACCTGGTTTAAGCTGTGCTGGCAGACCTCTCTCACTGGGATTAACTATGTGTCCATTAAGAGGTTTGCTGGCTCAGCCTTTCTAATGCCACTGTAGAACAATCATTTTAAATTCAGGATGCTTAGCTAGTGACATCCTTCTTCTCCTCAGTGCTGGCTGCCTGCTTTTAAGTGTTGTTGATGGGAGGGTGTTGCAGGCCAGAAACCTGTCTGTGGGTTTGTCATCTGCTACTAGTTTTCACACCGGGTAAAGCTTGCTGAACTATTTTCAAATGGGCAGCATTGTAATGAAAGCAGTCTGGCTGTGATATTTTGTGCCAGGGGAGGTTCAGATTGGATATTAGGAAACATTTTTACACCTATAAGGTTCTTAAGCATTGGAATGGGCTGCCCAGGGATGTGGTTGAGGAACCATCCCTGGAGGTATTTAAAAGACAGGTAGACATAGTGCTTAGAGACATGGTTTAGTGATTGTTTTTATCAGAGTTAAGTCGATGGTTGGACTAAATGATCCAAAAGGTGCCTTCCAACCGAGACAATTCTATGATTCTATCTCTGAGATCTTGCAACCTTATTTATCTTTGTTACCTGGGTATATTAGCTTGCGCACAGCTCTGCACTGACTTGTCTGGTCATTCCTGCCTTATGAAAATCTTCCTCTATGGGTCTGCATCATAGAGGACGTGCGTACTTTGGTAGCCTGGTCAGTTTGATGTGAAGGCAGAAGTCCCTTCAAACAGCAGTTCAGAAAATGGGACTACTAACAGGGTGAAAGTACATGAGGAGTTTGAATTTTGCAAACCCAAATCTCTTTCATCTTTCATATCCATCTATATTTAAAAGGCAGGCAGGAGAGATTGTGTGTGCGCGTGTTATGTGTGCAATACACATTGGAGACAAAGGTTGAATTTGCACTGCAGTGCTGATGGTTAAATTGGGAATTTGCAGCCTATTACTTTGTAAGCTATTTCAAAGCACATTAGCACTCAGTTGCTAGAGATTCCTGTTCAATTCCTAATTACAGCACACAATCAGCTCTGTGGCTCAGGTGTCTCATTCCCTGAGCCGATGCCCTCAGCTGCTCATCCTCTTTCCCCACCATGACTATATGAGCCCGTGGCATTGTCTGTCTCCTTGGAAGGTTATCTTCTGTCACTCTCCCAACACCACAAGTGTCTGTCTACACCTTGCAGTGCAGCCACGAGTCTGGGTCATTACTTCCTCTTGTGAAAGAATTTATGAATAGATTTGCTGTTAATTTTGCTTCAGGGCCTTGTGTCGGGGACAAGAATGTCCACGAGTCAAACATCAGAATTGTTAATCTTAATAGGCTTTTGATAAATCTGTGATGGTTTTGCTTACGCTGAAACAAGCACTCCTGCAAGAGAGATACAGTGTGCTTCCTAAGTTCAAGAGCAACATACAAATCCCAATGATTAGTATTTATATGGACTCATCTCTGAAATAGTGACACTTGGTATAAATGGACAATGATACTGAACAGCTTTCTGTAGATAACAATGAAGGAGACAGAGGAGGAATGAAGAAATGGTTGGAATGTCAGATCAGCCTGAACACTGCGATAAATTACCCACGCTGTTGTCAGGAAAAGGCAGAGGATCAGAGATTTTGAACCCATTAAATTTACAAATATTTTGTCCTTGTCATTGTTTTATCATCTTGGAATGCTCACACACAGCCTAGCTTTGTGTGCTGCTTTCCACCTTCCAACAAGACTCGTTCGTACTTCACATAAAGTATTATATTTTCAAATTTTTCATGACAAGAAAAGTAAATTGTAAATTCAAGCACTCAAAAGTTACAATGAACAAAAAGACTGCTTAAAAACTTTGGTGGCTTTGATCAAAAAGGGGTAACACTCCTGCTGCTGGTGATTGTTAATAATTCACAAACAAGATTTAAAGTGAATATAATGTAAAGGAAAATTGCTATTGCTAGAAGCGCTAAGCTGTTGTAGCTTTGATGATGCTCCTTGCTGACACTAAGTGGTGCAATTACCACATGCTGGTAGAGGAGAGCTGCAATTACCACATTTTCTGAGTCAACTG
This sequence comes from Nycticryphes semicollaris, assembly GCA_013400055.1. Taxonomy (NCBI): domain Eukaryota; kingdom Metazoa; phylum Chordata; class Aves; order Charadriiformes; family Rostratulidae; genus Nycticryphes; species Nycticryphes semicollaris. The sequence continues at coordinate 192,882 of VXBJ01004187.1, forward strand.
CTGAGATTTTATTTTTAGTTGTCACTGGTATTTATTTATGTACTTATTATAGGTAAATTCTATAAGGTGCTTCCCCAGTATTTGTAACAGAATACAGGGATAGACCTAGATTTTTCTTTTCCCCACCCCTTTTGCATTAAATCCCTCCTGTAAGCAGAAGTCTACGCTTCCAACTTAGCTGAAATCACTCTGGGAGACAGTGTGTAAGAAAAATAGTAGCAGGAAGTCCTGTAGGTCTTGAGAAATTTTGTATGAAATCGTTTGGGCCTTTATCATGGATGATGTTCATTTGTTTATTTTTCTGAGCCCAGTGGTAAAAGTGTGGATAGTCAATTAACCTTTTTGTCCTAGATTTACCAAGGACCCAGTGCTGTTTGGGGGAAGCAAACCACATTATTACCATTTAATAGCGTGAGTGCGGTGTTTGGCAGGGTAGAAAGCAGCTTGAGTGGCTGCCCATTCACATATGCATGTATTCTTATGAGTCATTTTGACTGCTTGTGATTATTGTTTTTTTCAGTCTTGCTTTTCTGATAGAAATATTATAAGATTGCTCTGAGTTCAGGAGCAAATTGTTTGGAAAATTTGTTGCTAAAATGGGATCATCTGTTTTTACGAATAAGTGACAGGAAGGAGAACACATTGTCACCTTTTCGTCAAATTGCTGGTTGAACCTTGAGTTTGGAGGTGACTGACAACAGAGGCAAGGCACATAGCTTGTTTGCCCAGAGAGAGTGTCATGGAGTGACAAGGTTTAGTGAATAAGGTCTAGGAAGGAGCCGAAGGTTTCACATTTTTCATATCCCTTTTATGAAAATTAAAACACAAAACAAAACAACACCCCACACTCACTGAAAAAAAAAAAAAAACCGAACCAAAACAACTATTATGCAAAAATATTTAATATTTTTAAAAAAATTATTAAAGTGTGTTCAGGAAATACCAGCGTTACTCTAATACTGGAAAAAGGAAATAACGAAGCAATCTTATGTCTGTTCCTGTAAAGATTTACATATGACAAATTCTTTCATAACATCATCAGGCAGTATTTTTAAAATTTTTTTAAGACCTGATTTCCTTCAGTGTTAGTATTTGTCAATGCAGTGTGAGGCTGTGAACAGTCTGAGATCCAAAGCATCCCCCTTCGTTGGCTGTAGTTGCTGGATGGCCTCCAGTGTTAAGGGCTCAGCTCAGCATCTCCCCTGAGAAAGGACAGACTTTAGTCCTTGGCCACTGGTGCCACACATGGGTAATGCAAGATGTCCCATGTCAAATCACCATGGATCTTCGCTCAGCAGTGTTTACCAGCTCTGCCACCTAAGGACACTCAGCAAAAAATGCAGCTGTCTTATCAGGCCTAAGAAGAAACACAAAGATGCACGTTTGCCGAAGTGTCAGAAATACGATTGTGTCTTTCATTTTTATACGTGTGTTTGTACGTATGTATGCCTTGTCAGGGACATTTCCAGCCCACTGGATGACAAGTAGACCCCAGTCGTCCTGGCTCCTTTGCCCAGAAGCAGCAGCATGTCTTTAGAAATTGCTGGAGGAGAGTATGGTGTTCTGCTTGCGTTTGCCGTTTCACACGGTGTGTAGAAGATGAATGAATCTGATTACAGGTGGCTCTACGTTTTCCAAGGAAGTCCTGGATTTTCTGGAAGAGGTAGGACAACTTAGGTTGAGTACAAAAGGTGCCGAATACGGTGGTGGTGACTTACCTCATTAACTGCATCTTGCCGATGGCCTAACACCTTGTGAACTTTTTTCTTTTAATTTCTCTTTTTATAGCTGGCCACTCATTTGTCATGTTGACAGGCAGTGGCCTTCTGAGAACGCTCGCTGCTATTATAGGATTACTGAGGCTGAACAGAAAATGGAGAAAATAGCAAGAAATGTAAAACTGCTGGTCTCTCTCTAAACTGGGTAGCTGGATAAATGGTCACTGTGAATCTGCTTGAGTATCTGTTGGTATCAAGCAACTTGATCTACTTCAACTTCAAAGAAGAGCCTAAAGCAAAAAGATGTATTCCATTATAGGTGAGGAGAATGGATGTTCACAGGCTGTTGACTCCTTGAACTGAGCATACTGACTCAGAAGAAATGTAGACATATGGAGAGAAGCACACAGGAGGTGGGAGACATTCCTCCACCCGGATCCAGCAACATTTTCTCTTATGAAAACACGCCCAACTATTTGTTTTCAGAAGATCTCAGATGCCCTATTAGTGTTTAGTGGAAACATGTTAGGGTCAAGGGCTTCCCTTGAGTGTCCTCTGAAAGAGCTGTGGAATCTGAAAATCAGCAAGAAAAGATCTTTGGGGAAGGTGAGTTATGTGAGGAGTGTCTGTCAGGCTTAACCTACGGGAGAGGTTAAGATTAAGTTTTCTGGAAAACTTACAGATAAAGTAATCTGTGTCTTGGTAGAGCCTTGTAAAAATTCCCTCAAGTCTTCACCATGTCTTACAAGGATAAATTTGAATTTTCATATTTGAAGAAGAACATAAATAGAGTTTCCAGGTGGGCAAAAATAGGTTGTGGTGATAGAAACAGCCGCAAGCAAAGGCAAAGCCATTGTGTGAGAGTAACCCTAAAAATTTAAGGTAATGTGGGAGATGGCAGTAAAGAGTTTTCATTATGATTGAATATTAATTAGTGACATGGCTATTAATGATGACAGTAATTAACAGAGGAAGGAAAGACTTGTCATTGTCCCGAGGGTGAGTAATCAGTCTTGGCAGGTGATAAATAATGGTTCAGCAAACTCAGCAGAAAGATAATCTGTCTGCCTCAGGACAACTGGAGAACAGCTATAAAATCTTCCAGGCTCTTGGCAACATTCAGGAATTACTTCATGTTTTCAACAGTCACAAATTATAAATCCCTTATCTCAAGTCCTGCTTATATTCTGGAGTAGCTGGGCTGATCACAAGAGTTCTGGTTGCGTTGGTGCCTTCAGTTTACTCAACCCTTCAAATTATTCTTTTTTAATCTTAATAGCAGGGGGAAGAAAGACACAGGAACCAGCTTTCAGTGTTTCTTGAATTTTTCATTGTAGTTTGATGAAAATTTAATAGATTCCTCAAAAGAGGTGTAGAGCTGGGGACATGATCGTACTGTGTAAAAATGGAGTGGGACTGAATCCTGCATTAAGTATTCCTGTATATCTGGAGCAGGATCGTGCAGAAGGCGCTTCACCTCCTTTGAGCAAAGCAATGCACTACTCTAGATGATTTTCAGATACTAGCTGTCATGTCACTTGGCAATAATATGGCTAAGAGATCATGGCAAGCCTGTAATCTGAGACTAAAATCGGGAGAAATAGTGGACTTTTAAGTTTGGGGATGAACAAAAAAACCAAGAAATACTCTGGTTTATCTTGAACAAAGACAGCATTTGTGAGGTTTGATTTTGTTTCTAACAATAGAGAAGCACTTCAGTTTAAGTCTTCTTGAATGGCTTTCCTAACCTCAAATGTTTTGTTCTGTCTTTAGGATATTTTTGTCTTGTAAAAGACAAAAGGGAACTTCCATGTTTATAAAATAAAGTATTCTATTAACAAACTTGCCAAAACAGTATTTACTGGTTCTGAATGTTTTCCCTATATGTTATTGAGCTGGCACTGTTCACTAGAGGTACTCTCATCTATCAGGCAGTTTTGAATCCCTCAGACTCCTTTTCTGAATAAATCTACTGTTCTCAAAAAAATAATGTGACTTTAGGATGCACCTGGTAACCTGGTTTCAGTAGAGATGGTGAGGTGCTAGCACCATTGTCAGAAGCATTGGTTAGATGTTCTGCAAGGTACTACCTGCAGTCCTGGTGACCCGAGTGTGAAGAAATGGAACTTAAATTTGAAAAGTTGCTGAATGGTAAAGTAGAGGGAGAGACCATCTCAAGAAGAGATTAAAAGAGTTTGGTTGGCTGAGTGAAATGGAGGTAGGGAGGCAATGTGTCATCCCTCTGTAGAAACACTTACAAGGAACTATCAAGGGTGAAGATTAATTCTTTCCCTTAAATGATAATACGGGTATGATATCAAACACATACAAATTGCATAATAAACTTAAGCTAGGAAGTTACAAAAAAAGTAAGAGTTCTATCTAAAATAATAATAATAAAAAAGAATAACAGGGTTCTGGAATGACTTTCCAAGTAGGATACTAGCAATTTAAATGGCTCTATTGCTCTTAGCTTGTGATCAGTGCTTTGATATCTAGTTTGTTGGTACCTACAAGGCAGATTGAGACAATGCTTGTTGGTCACATCTGTTTGCCCAGTATTTAAGTGAAAGCAGATGCTTCCCTGATATTCAGGAGCTCTGTGGGTTGCCTGTGGGGTACCAGTAAGTTGTTTCACCTGCCTTGGGTGGGGAGAATAGAGGGGGCCTCCTTGCCACTGGAGCCTGCCTGGAGAGGGTTTATTGGTGCTCCTTGTGGAGTTGTGGGTCAGCTTGCTTTGTCAGGGGTAGCAGAAGCTGCTATCCCCTTCTTTGTTGGGTGGAACCCACATTTCTAGTGGGAATTTCACCTGTATGGGGGAGTCACTCGGACCTGAAGATATTGCAGGGACCTGGGACAGTAGCAGTGCCTGTTGCCTGTCTCTCTGTGGCTCATTGTACTCGTGACTCCTGGCCTTCATTGTATTTAGAGTTTGTGAGGGTGTGGGGATGCTCTGGGCCTGTAGAAAGCAAAATGTTCTTCAGACCTTTTGTGGAACAGGCATTGTGTGGCTTATACTGTTTCTTGAAGTACCCACTACGTTTGAACCCACAAGTGCTCTGTGCAAAGAAGGTCCTCTGGGGTTTGTTTACTAAGCCTGAATCATAGGGTTGATCAGTTCCTTCTTGTATGCTGGCTTCAACCATTATCTCTCAAAGTGTAGCACTAAGTATTACTGGGGCTATTAGCCTACTGTATATGAATGCAAATATTTCTCAACAAATTGACCGTGTGCTGGGAAGGGCTTGGTGTTAGGTCTGCATCCAGACATGGCATCATTATGTTGTGCTGCAAGCAGCCATGACTTGGCATGGACTTGCTAAATTGCCTCCAAGTGCCTTTGCTGATTGACTTTGGCTTTGGACAAATCATGTTAGCTGACTTGTACCCACAGCTATGTTTCATTTTAGCCTTAAGTTTCTGAGTATGGGGTTTAACTAAATTTTGCTGCACTGTCATGCTGTATTTTGATAAAAGGCCTTAACTTGTACTGAGCAGCAACAAGTTTTCTACTTCTGTGATTTCCATGTGAGCAACAAGGAGGTTGTATACATGCAGAGAATCAATCCTGCAGATCTTTATGCTGTTTATAATAGCAGCAAGCTTTGTACTGCTTGATGGTCCCTGAAAACCTATTAAACTACCTGATGGGTCTTAAATACTCACTGCTCCTGGCCACCATGCTGCTAGTGTGATCACTAGCAGGTGACAGCTCAACAGTGGCTTGTTTAGGGGCACAATGAATCCCACTTTCTTCTCCAAGACATGTCTCTGTGACATAAGTGAGGCTTTCCTCTGCCTTTTTTTGACTGATAACTTGGTTCTGTACTTTTAGACTATTGCCTCTGACATTACAGGTGCAAGGTGCCAGTAAATGCTCCTTCATCTCCTTGCCAGCTAGTGCCTGCAGAAATGTAACTCCCTGTATGCTGAGGGGAGAGAGAAGCAACTGAGAGAGGTAGTTACATGGAGCCATTATAGTAATATCTGAGTTAAGGTATATCAAGGCTTCTGTCACACAGAATCCTTCTTGGGGCTTAGTACCCATCAATAACTATATAATTAGAGCATGGCACAAGAAGGAAAAACATTCTGAAACCTCAGTGGAATTAAAAATGAAAAGTGAATAAAATTCATGTCAGTTCTATTGTATGTCTCAACGTTATTTCTTTTTAGTGCTCTCAGACCTTGTGATCTCAGTGTTTATTGCTTTCTTCACTTTTTTTTAAGGTGCTGATATTGTGCAGTGGCTTATGAAGAACCTTAGCATTGAGGATCCAGGTAAGGTGATCACGACCACAGCTGGGCAGGAACAGCTATTCCATCTGTACTGTGTGTGCCATTAGACAGTAGATACTATTTTGCTGCTGTCTAAAATGCTGGTAGAACAACAAAGTTAAATCAACTTTGTTGTTCTACCAGCGATTTAAGCATTGCAGGGAAGGAGGAGGGAAAGAGATAAAAACCAACATCTTAATTAAGTCTAATGCCTTACAGTGCAACATACAGAAAGCACTTTGTAGGAGTCTTAGCCTGTCTGTGAAATTGTTGCTCCCTAACAAAGCCTGATTGATTTTAAGGTTGTTCCTAGACTTAGAAAAGAAGTTGGTGGAGATGTGTGGTTAAGCAGGCAAAGGCAGTGACAAGTTATCATTAGATGGGGAAAAGTAGCCATGACTTACAGGACATAATGGCCAAGGATGACACAGACACCATTTTGGGATCAGATGATGGCTGCTAATTTGTCCCAGCAGATAGATTAGTAGACAATCAGCCATAAACAGTGATCAGTGTATGGGTCTTCAGAGGAAACCAAAATTGTTTTGGCACAGTTAAGAAATATTGGGAAAAAGAAGGGAAGATCTGCGGGTCCTGAAGTTTCTTTTCCTTTTTTGAAACAGGAAAAGATCCAGTACCTTTCCTACAGTTTGTTTCTGCTGCCTAATGTCACCACACAAAAAGCAGAGATGGAGGCAGTGTCGTCTCGCCCAGGGCACCCCTATACAGATATCCCTTCTCATGAGTCCAGTCAAGAGTCAGATCTGAATTTCAGCTGCAGACGGTAGCTTTATTATCTGCCTGGGGGCACATGAGCAGCTGATGTGTATTTTGCAACTCTGAGAAAGTTGATGCAGCTTTTCACAGCTGACATTGGCTGAAAAATCTGTGCAGATGTACCTCTGTGGTAGTGAAGGTTGCCCTGACATTTGTTGTATACATGCTCCCCTTTGCTTCAGCACCATTTCCCCTAACAAATGGCAGTGCCTACAGTGTCAGGATTAGTCATTATGAGTAAATATCCTGCTAATGACCTGGTGTTGCTTGTGTTTGTCAGATTTGATAGAGGCAAGTGGGGTTCACTGATGGAACAGGCTTCTTGTCAGCTGTCACCTGTAGTGGATAATGTGCTTTGAATTGAATTTCAGACTCTAGAGCTGGACTGGTGTGTGACATTTTGCAAACATAAAACCAGCAGGTTAAACATTTGAGCAGTGTTTCATCTATACTGTGAGGCTGATTTCTGTTCTCCTGCTTTGTGTGGTTTGGTCAGAAGGTTTCAGGATGCAGTATGGGTGCAGAGAGGCATGTGTGCTCCAAGTCTTCATGTGAGTCATGGCTAGGGCTGCTGCTGAAAGCAGAAGAGTGTGCTGTGCATGTCTTCCTGACGTATCCCCACTGTTTTCTCTCTTTCACAGGAGAAGCAATACATTTGGGAAGTCTTATTGCTGCACAGGGATATGTCTTTCCAATCTCAGACCATGTCCTTACTCTGAAAGATGATGGGACGTTCTATCGCTTCCAGGTTGGTGAGCTCTCTACCTTCCTTGTGACTCCTTCTACTCTCCCTGCAATAACACTCCTGGAATCACTTGCTTTTTATCGCTAAGCACCCAGTAGGTCTATAAAAACAGGAACTGAGGCTGTCTTGGTAGAGGCCTTTGGAGGGTATGTAGTCCCCTCATAGGGATCTGCTTTTTTCTACTTTCTGACCCAGTTTTTACATAAATGAACTGATATGTCCTGTGATTATTTTTGATATGTTTTCAATACTGTTGTACTTAGTTGAACAAAACCAGGAGAAAGAAAATTACTTTTAGGTTCTAACCATGGCACCAAATTAAGTAGCCATCTCCTCTGCATAATGGACCAGGGCAAACTTTGGATTTGAACATTCAAACTCTGGCATGGCATAGCAGAAAATTTAAATGTTTTATCCTCTCTTGGTTACAGATTGGTGTGGGAGGGGGCAAGCTTCAGGCTTTGGCTCGTTTACAGAGGATTTGTAACCTTGGCAGTCATTCTCTATCCCTCAGTGTTCCTGTACCTCCAGATGTGTTGAATTTTTAAAGCATCCTGTGCTTGAGTTCCATGCCCTTTCCAAAGCCTGCCTCTGTCAGCATTCTGGATAACTGGGTGTTTGTGCTGCCACAACTCCTTTTGGGCAGATTGTATAACTTTAAAAGAAGGAATAAATTCAAACCTGGAGTCCTACTGCCTAATTGTACTGGCTGAATTTGTATTTTTCTGTAGACTATCCTAGTCAGATCCCTTACCTTTCCTGTGACCTCTCTTCTGTTAGTCCTCCCATTTCTCCATTACATTTGTTCTCTTTTATTTAGTTTTTATTTGAAAATCCTGTTCCCCTCTTCACATCTGATGTTGCTGCTGCTCGTGCTCACTGTCCTACAGCTAATGTGGTGTTATCATATGAGACGAACGGCATGGTGAAGAAAGAGGCCCAGGAGATTACAGAGCTCCCCTTATCTCTCCCCACCTTCTGGTTACCTGCCATCATTCAGGCTAGAATTTTTCATGGCAGTTCCCTTGCTTTTTTGAAAGTCCTGTTCCTTGTGTCGTGCAAGACTTGACAGAAGCAGGTGTCATAGTAATTGTCCATTTGGTTGTATTTCTATTTTAAAAGAATGACACCATAAGAAGTTGTCTTGTGCAGCTCTTAGGAGCTAGATTTCAAAAACAGAGTATAATTTAATTTATTTTCGTTATTTTGTCGTCAAATTAGCTTGACTGCTTATTGGCTTTTCTTCCCCTTTTCCTGCAACTTTTGCTTATTTTTTGCCTCTTGTCATTTCCTACAACGGTTCTAACTCAGCCTTTTTCTGTAAAAATAACCTGATAGAATAATTTTTCTTTTCCATTACTCTCTTCTTGACATTTTCTACCTCAACATCAGTCCCTTTTTTTAACAGTAGCTTATCATCTTGTGAAGTTCATAGGGTATGTATTAGTGACGAGCATTGAACCTTGTATTGTTTGATCCCTCCATGTTTTCTCACTGTACTTTGGTGCAAGGAATAGTCTTTGTGTCTTTAACATCCTGTACCCATTTGTGGCATTACATCAGTAACACAAACCCCTGTTTTGTAATTTGTGTGATCACAGGGACATCATTTTTCATGCATGTTAAAAGTGAAAGACAGCCATGTGTAGGTAATACCTTGTAATTAAATGTAGCAGCTGCAGTATGCAGACCTGGATAGAAAATAAAAGCAGTAAGCTTAGCAGAACATCTGCTTTCAGAACAACTATAATCAGCTGAGTTTTGACCTCTGACGTCTGTTATATTTAAAAAGTAAATTGTTTTAGGCTGCCAACCAACCTGGTAGCTGCTCCAAAAAAGCGTGTGGTGTGTAGCATATATAAAAGGGCATGAGGTTTCTCATGCTCCTAAAAAATACAGTAATTAAAAAAAAAATAGTTCTGGGTGGCCATGAATTCCTGGGGAAAGAGGAGATTCTGGGGTAGATGGTAAGAGGTCAACATTCGGATGAGATGACAACAGTGTCTAAAATGTCATCAGGACAAGAGATGCTTGTATTACAGCATTTCTATTTACCCGTAGTGAGGAACATTAAAGGAGATGCTTTCCTGGAAAAGCTTCCTTATGTTTACTGAGATCTGTGGCAGTGTTTCCTCTCAGGGCAGAGATTGGGCCACAGAATTTGTCATTCTTCTTTTTATACTTGTAATGCCTTTCTGCATAGGAATTGGTTTTAATCTCTTAAATTAAAAGAAAATGCTTATGTTGTTTCTTAGGCACCATACTTCTGGCCTTCAAACTGCTGGGAACCAGAGAACACAGATTATGGTGAGAGTATAATTACTTCATTGTAGAAAGTTAGTAGAGAAAGTTTGTGATGGAACAAAATTGTCTGTAAAATAATTACTGTTGGCTGTCTAAAGCTTTCATCAGCAGAATGTCTTGTCAGACTCCAGCATCAGAGACTGATTTGTGCCCTTCTCAAATACATGAAACAAAATCCCAGGGTGTCTCGAGCCCACAGAGCTGTAGCCATCGAGTTCAGTGGAGCCAGGGTTTTACCTACTTGTTGCCTTCATTCTCTCATAGCTCTGTTCATTTCAGCAGGATTTATGGCAAACAGAGTACTGCTCCTTGGGAATCTTAAATAATACCAGCATTGCTTTTGTGGGAGAACATACTCTGATCTGTAGCTGAATCTGATATGTTGATCAATAGTTACCTCATCTGGGCACTCATCTGGCTGATCAATAAACCAGTATATAACTGACGGCAACCTATAGTTAAAGTTCTTTGATTTATGACATCAGACTTATTTCCCCCCCCCCTCCGTCCCCCCCCCTTTTTTTTTTTTAAATTACCAGCTGACAGCTGGCAAAAAAAGAGAAGACTGAACATGGTTTATGAGCTAATAAACTGCAACATGGTGTGTTAAACATGCAAGTGCCTGCAGACAGTGATAATACGTAAAGAAAATATGTCAGTGTTGTTATCTTTAGCTGTCTGCATGCAATGTTGCTGCCTCTTCCAGAACTGCACTTCTTTCACAGTTAAATGATAAAATCAATTGTTGCTTCCTGGTGTTGTATTGGAAGAGGAAGCGTATCCCTGTGTGTGCTCATAAAACAGGAGCTTCTGGAAGTGCTTCTTTTGAAATATCTCATAATCTAAGATCAGTTTAGAACACCTCCCAGAATAATCAGGGTGGCTTTTTTTTCTTTCCCCAGCAATAATTATTTATTGTTATGGATTCTGGAAATCATTTGCTGGGGTGAAGAAGTAGCTTGCAACAGTGTCTGTTATGTGATAATTCATTTGCAGCCCTCATCTGCAGGGAAGCTAGCATAGACTTACATGTATATCCCAGTGAGGGAACTGCTTAGGAGAAAACATGATGGTGTTCATTATATGCAAAATAATTTCCAGATTTTACAGTTACCGTATATAACTATCTGAACCGTGCCAAATATGTGTTCTGGAAATATCAGAATAACAATGTGAAGAGGGAAGTTCTTTTTCTTCCTGTAGTACCTGATAAATAACTGATTTTGCAGTCAAATTGTTGCGCTGTGAACAATTTTGAAGTACACTTCAGAATAAAGCCCTGTACGAGCTGACCCACAGCTGGACAAGTTGCAACTGCATTAGCTCTGAGCCCTGTGGTTGCAGATTTTCATCTGCCCCAGAAATCTCTAACATATGCTTACAATCAGTCTTCGCATATCAGAGGTCTGTACAGATGGAGTCTTCCCAGGAATTAATCCCAAACTAGCAGTAGACCCAAATAAAACTGAAATCCCAGCAGCTCTTCATATTTTTTCCATTTGCATGGATCCACTCACAGGACAGGAACTAACTTGCTAATGGCAGGTCGCTGCCTTGCATGAAGAAATACTGCGCAATGGCTAACTCTCACTTTATTTAGTGTTGTAAATGGCTTACAGATGAAACTGCTCTTGAGATGTATAAATACACATATATGTGAACTGATCAGTTATATGGTTACCATGTGTTATATGAAGGTTAGAATTACAGAAATAGCATAGAATAGAATTACAAGAGTAGCATGGGTTTTTTTACGTATATTTTTAAATAGAAGAATAGGTTTACAATGGAAAACATCTACGAAGGTGTCAGGAAATTGTATTTACCAGGAAACCAAAACCTCGTGGTTTTCAAAGAAAAGCAGAAATTTTCTCAAAAAGATTTTTTGCAATTTGATGTTGGTAATGCTTTGCCTTCTGTTCCACTACAGTTTAATATGCTGTTGGACAACAAGTCCCTGGCCCTGCAGCACAAGAGAAGGCAAAACACAAGGAAGCTCTAAAATTCACATCTAAATTAATCACAAAATGAGAGCACTGGACACCTCTCTTACCTAGTTCTGACCTAACTGTGTACCCAGGGTGCACTGAGGACCTGGAAATCCAGCCTGTGATGGAAATGGGGTGAGCTGGCAGTCCAGCCAAGGTTTTCCCAGCAGGCAGCCAGGGACTGGTTTGGTGTCATCTACTGGGCTTATCATGACCCTCAGAATCCTAAACCACATCGGTTTCTGCAGTGTCTGCCTATTGTGAGATGCAAGAAGGTTTTTCTTAAGTTTGAAATGTGTAGAATGAGTGGATGAAGCATATGAAAAAAATGCTCAGATCCTACTTTTAAGATCTGGCCTGCATTTCTGTTTTCATTTCAGTACCCTGTTTTGTATTTTTTTTTTTCTTTTCTAAACAAAAGGGGAAAAGAAGTGCAGGGCTGCTCACTTTGGTAGGCATATTCCCAAAGTGCTGAGGGGAACAGGTTGCTAATACTAAATACTACAGAAGCAATTGTGCCATTTTCAGGTATCTTGTTAGGTCCTGGCATCTACTCTCAGCACTTTTAAATTAGATGTCCCAGATGTTTACAGCCTCCAACATTACTAGTGGGTAATGTCAGCTGGGTATTCAGTCCTCTCATTCCTTGCCTCATGTTGCTTTCTGATGAGAACGAACAGTGCATGGACCACTTTTTTTCTTTTTTAAGATCTAGTACTAATAGTCTGTCTGTAATTGTTTTCCATTCTGTTTCTCCCTTTAGCCATCTATCTTTGCAAACGGACGATGCAGAACAAAGCTAGGCTGGAGCTGGCGGATTATGAAGCCGTAGGTACACTGCTGCTTGAGCTTAAAGCTGAGGGGCGCAGGGGGAGCTTTGCTTGCCAGTTGAATGCTGCCAGTTTGTGCCTTGGGGTCAGCCTTTACTGTATCTTTTTTTTCAGTTGTCAAAAATGTGTTGAGGTTGATCTGGAGACATGAGGAACATGACTGGGAAACATCCCTGGCTTTGCAGCGTCTCCAGTTAAAGCATCTGCTGTACCGCCAGCCTTCCAAGATTGGGGAAATTATACAGAAGTTTACACTGGTTTCCTCTTTCCAGTTAACAGTTCCTGGTTTATATAGCAGATATTAACACACAAAAATGATAGCTTTCAGGTGCAGTTAACAGTTCCGGTTAACAGTTCCTAGTTCACATAGCAGATATTCACACACAAAAATGATGGCTTTCAGATGCATTGTTGGGCAGTTAAATTGCTGATGACCCATCTAGTTAACGGAACTTAAAAGGAAAGTTTTTAGATATTAGACTTGCGCTATTTTCAATATGCCAGATAAAAACTATTACTCAAGCTGTTAAGAAATTATCATCCATAAAAATACCTTCAACCATAGCTTCAGATTGTGCAGGGTTTGGGTGGAGAGGAGTGGGAAGACAGGCAGGAGGGGCAAGGCTGGTGTGAGTGTAATGTTCTGACCAGCTGACCATTTTGTTCAATTCTATTGACCTTTTTTTTGGTTTACTAGCTCAACAGTGTAACAGCTGAATTTCAAATGTGATGGTTTTTGTTGGAGAGTTTGTTTACAAAGCTGGTTCTAGTGGACTTCTGTATTTGTGTTTATTACAATTGAAAACATCTATATTGCTTATATTTTATGAGGTTTTTTGCAAGTATGGACTTTTTCCTTCTTCCTTGGCTTCCACATTTTGTTACTTTTGTGCACGTGGATGTATATACATGCCATTTGTCCTTTCAGTGGAGATCACACAAAATCACCACTTATCCAGTCCACCCTGGAAATGTGTCCAGAGTTTCCACGAGTTCTAATCTTGAAGTACAGGCACAAAAGAAGGAATATAATAATCTGCATGCACGTACATATTCTTTTGCTGAGTTTTCTCTTCTGCATATTGTTGATTTCATTATTAAAACCATTACAATTGCTCACAGCCTACCAATTAACTGTAAGTACTCTAAAGATCTATCATAAAGCAACAAAAGGCTGTTCAGCAGTGCACACACTCCCACACACATGCAGTGAGGTTATGGCTAAGTACTTTTGCACATCGTTGTCTACTGAGACTAGCAGTGCTCCAGTGATGGCAAATAATTAGATCTTGGCAGCCTCTCATTTTTCTTGTGAATATTACATTGCACAATTAGAGATTGCTTCTGCATTCAAACTTTGCTCTCTTAATTAGAGACAATCAGATAAGAATGGCACCGACTAATAGTCGTGATTATGGGAGCTGAAGCAGCTCCAGAAATGGACATGTAAGCTGAGCACAAGTGAGAGAAACAGGAGCAGGAAGGAGCCCTGGGTATTTTGTACACATTTTTGGAGATGTAGCATGAGAATGCTTCTCCATAGGCATCAGCACTAACCTGGAGTGTCCAAAGAGAATCTCTACAAAGCATCTCAGGGGATGTCTTCTCATTTTTAGATTCTGCTTGCAGGATTCATAGACAACCCCCAGCTGCCTGTTTATACTGGTAGAACACGGATGCTTGCATAATTGCATTCCATTTTATTTATAATTGAGCAAACATAAGCTTGATTCAAATATTGCTTCAATTGGTGATGTTTCATTGGTTTCAGCATATTTACTCCAGAGGGCACATGTTAATATAATTTGAAATAAAATAAAATAAAAAAAAAAACTCAAAAAAATTTTTTTGCAGATAATTACAAGTAGTTCTTTCTTGTAGTCACAGTTAAGGAAATCATCACAGTTCAGCTGTAAATCATTTACTTAAACTGTTTTCTTCCATGTATAAGGACCGAAACTCTTACATGGACTTGGTGTAACAGGGCCAAGCTTTATGCCTTGTCTTATACAAGAGTTTAAAGTAAATAGTAGGGAGATTTCTTCTAGCATTAAAATGCATGCACTTAAGTGCTCTCTTGAAATAAAGGGAATAGATATAAAAAGAACAGCAGTAGAATTAATAGTATTCATTTCAATGAAAACTTGCAACAGCGGAACCAGCTGTATTAGAGAAGAGCATCAGGTGAATGGTCTCCTAGGCCTCCTTGTCAGGGGGGGTTGCGGATACGTGACTTTGGGGTGTCATTTGAGCCTGAGATTCTGGCCAGGTCCCGAGTTCGACCTTAAGCTGTGATGAAGTCACATCCACGTCCAAACATTCAGATCACAACACTCTCTGTCACGGGTCTGGACCAGAGCTCTTGCTTCAGATGTAGAGTGAGGCTGTATCTGGACCCAGTCTTTGCAGTTAGCGACGTTCATTGTTCAGACAAACAAGCTGTTTCCTTTTATGAATCATCCTGGCAATCCCCAGCCTTCAGTGCTGTGCAGCTGCATGATGCTCTTGGTGGTGAGCAGGACTAAGCAAAGCAAGGGATGCTCAGGCTTTGCACTTTAGCAAAAGCCTGAAGAGAAGAGAGTGGTGGGGGGAGGAAGGGGAATTGTGGGGATGAGAGTGAAACATGCAGGTGGCAGCCATCTGCTATCGGAAATGAAAGTTGTCGGCTTCACAGAGCTTCTCAGTATTATCTTTTGGGAACAAGTCCATCACTGTTTTCGTAGGGGAGTTCAGGCTGTGTTCATCACTCCATGACTTCTCCCTGACAGGGCCCTCTTGGCTGCAGCTATGGGGGCTGGAGTGTGAAAGGCTGTGTTACGGCCTGGCTTTGCCTGCAGGATAGTTCACCTGAAACCAGCACCGACTTCCATGTCTTGATTTTTCCAGCTTTAAAAAAAAGAACGGAATAAATAAACACCTGACGTGCTGACTGTGCACTTAAGCAGTACTTAAAAATACAGGGATTAATTGTTCTTATTATTTTCATCCTTTGTCAGGAAAACTTAGCAAGACTTCAGAGAGCATTTGCAAGAAAGTGGGAATTCATCTTCATGCAAGCTGAGGCCCAAGTGAAGTGAGTGATCCTGGAGCACTAACTGTACCAGCATTTAGAGTGGTGAAAGGAAGGGGATTCTGTAAAGATAAAATTTCTCTGTAAAAGTCTTTACTGCGACTAAGCTCAGAAGGTATTGGTGAATTTTAATCACCAGCAGACTAGAAAGAATAGAGAGCCAATTCTGAAGGTTTGTGCTAGACTCTGAAAGGTGGATATAATTATCTGTACATGGAAATGTTGGTTAAGAGCTCCTGAAACTGGATTCACCACAGGAGCTTGGGCAATTCACTTGCCTGTTCTGCTTCTGCTTTTGTGTAGAACTTTATCATTTATCTGCGTTACTCTGCTTTTAAAGTATTTCTGAGTTTAAACATACCACTGCCTTAAAGTGATTATAAGGGTGGTATTTACAGTAGACGATTTGGTTTTTTCCTTTTTACCAATCCCCGGTTGACTCCATTGTACCTCTCTTCTGTGCAGCCCAACTGTGCTACTAAATTAGTACGGAAAATTGGGTACCACTTACATGAAACTTACTCAGATTTAATATTTGGGTTTTTCCTATTCCCTGCTCATAATTGAAATCTGCATATCTTTTTTTCTCATTTCCCTTTGTGAAAATGGTTTGAAGTCTTTTAATGTTTTGAGCATGTTTTCATTATTGCTGCAAAACGGGTATGGTCCAGGGTGCCTCTGCCCCTTTGTGTCTGTTTCATGCATGTAATTGCCACCTAGAAAATTAAAAGGTTGGTGAATGTGGTGCATGAGAACACCAGTACTCACACTGTACCACTAGAAAGAATTTACACTTTCAGCATTAGATGCTAAAAAGTTTAGGAACATAATTTCTTGAATATCTCTCTATCCTTGAATTAACTCTTTGGAATTTTGATTATTTCTTTGCTTAATAATATTGTAATTATGCGCTATTTAAGTACATAGTAATTATCCTATAAATTACAAGGTAATTAAGGGATTTTTTTTTTCTGACCAGAATGCCAGTGCTCTGTTTGGAAGAGAAAATTAGAAGCTACGGTCGCAATTGTACTTTGAGTTACTTAGAAGTTTATTGCCAAGACAAAAAACAAAACAAAACAAACCCCCAGGATTAGTCAAAGCAAAATTCTTCATTCTGGCTACAGCATACAATTATTACCTAAGAAAGAAATGCAAATATTAGATTCTTTATGCGATCACTGTTGCTTATTCATATTTTCTCCATTATGTTTTCTTTGAAACATAAGCATGGACTGGCCAATATCAACTTCCTTTGCTGGCTAGTTTCAGCTTCTTGGTTCTCAGTTTATGTGACGGTTCAGTCTTCAGGTTTTCAACAAGGTAGGGCTGGAATTCACAGTGTGATTCACCATCCCGATAAACTAGAAAGGAAAACCAAGCAAAAATACCTGAAAACATTTCTTCTGCTTATTAAGTTCTGCTTCATCTTCCATGTCTTCATTTGCACACAAAAATTCCATTGCTCTACCAAAATGACTCAGAAGCTGCAGCTGCAGAGCACCTATATTTCCCTCACCAGGTGAAAAAGCAGAGGTTAAAATAAATTTCCCACCTTAATAGGAAAATTTCTTCTGACACATATTGGAGCAAACATCAGTGATATTTTGTTCATGACACATGGCCTTGCAAGTGGGACTGTGACATTTATGTTCAAAAATGTATTTCTGAATTTTTTTGTCATGGGGTTAAAACCCCAGCTAGGAACTGTAATAAAGGAGAAAGCATTACTTGTATGTTGGCTCATATGTCTATGCTTTTGTTTTCAGAATCGACAGGAAAAAGGATAAAACAGAAAGAAAAATTTTGGACAGCCAGGAAAGAGCATTCTGGGATGTGCACAGGCCTGTGGTAAAGCTTTTTTTTTCAGGAAAGTCTCATCATTGGCTTTGACAGGAAAGTTTTAATACCAGTAAGCACTGTGCCAGTTATTGCACAAAGACATTACCTTGAAAGTTACCACATGGATTTTGCTCTCGGTTCAAAACAAGCCCAGTGTTTGCAAGATTATTTTAGACATTCTAAGCGTGTGAATGCATGGAACTACTGATTAGGAAATACATGATAAATGTGAAGTTCGGAAAATTATTTACCATGCATACAAAGGAAAAGCAGCTTACCCAGTCTGGCTCAGACTTCCTGCAGAAAGCTCTCCTCTTAGCTGAGAGATTATGGATTTGATGCCAAGATGCTGACTTTGGGCACATGGATGCTCCTGTTTAGCAAGCATAATTAAAGGATCACAAATTTTGGACAAGACCTAATTGTATGTTTTAGAAAGGTAAGGTAGCATGTGGATTGTAAATAGAGAAGTAATACAATTACCATCTTTTTTCAGCCGGGCTGTGTGAACACCACAGAAATGGACATTAGAAAGTGTCGTCGTATGAAAAACCCACAGAAGGTGAAAAAGGTCAGTTTGAGCTTCTGGTTTTGTTTTTTATAAAATGCAAATCATGCTTTACACCTATCGTAGGTAAGAGTTTCCCAAGAGGAACCAAACAAAGTGTTTTGCGAATAGGAATTATGGTTTGTTCTGATCTGTTGCAACAAGCTTCCTGTTTTACCAGCAGAGTGGCACATGCTGGGTGACTGGTATAGCTGAGAAGGACACTAAGGAGTTCTCTCACAGGTGTCTACTGGCTTTGCACTCCCGTAAAATTAAAAATAGTTGGCAGAAGTATTTAGGTCCCATTTTCAGAAATTACTTGGACACAGAGTTATCAGAGCTGTTTACTTGTCTTAATCATTTCAAAGGCTGGATCATTAGCAACTTGGGTGTTTTGACTTCCAGCAAGTTTGAGCTCTTCTGTGTACATATTAGTTTTGGAGGTGACACCAGATTCCTGAACTTCCATTGGAAGCTAAATTGTAGCAGAGCTATTCATACATCTCTTATGAATGTTAAATAAACCCCAAAACCCCTAAACGAAAGGATAATTGATACTGCCTTCAGTGCAGGTCTCTTTCCTTGAAATGGATGGTTACAAGTCAATCTGCAGGTTTTAGTTTTGAGAGGTTCATTTGAACTTCACCCATTGACAGCTGGTTAAGCTTTTTCTTCAATTTGTAGTTTTACATCAAGACATTAAACCGAACGGAAGAAAATGATAGAGGATTAGGTTCTCGTCTCTTCTTTCACCACAATGACCATGCAGAGTGTTCATCCTGCGAGCCTTGACACACGCAGCCCTCAGAGCTCCTAAAAATTATCAAGTGCATTTTAACATTTTAAATAAACCCTTTTTCTAACATGCCTGCACACTTTTCAAGTGCAGGCACCTGCAAGCGCAGTCTGATCTGCAAATTTTGCTTCAGGCTGAATGATTATTGACCTGTGTGGATATAAAGAGTAGGAAATTGCTGGCTTTGTTACCGTACTGTTTTGCATACTGCACTTTTCCTCATTGCATAACAGAGAAAAACAGTGCAATCTCTTCTGTTTGTTTATTGATTCCTCACAGTCAGTATATGGGGTTACAGAGGAGTCTCAGCCCCAAAGCCCTGTACACGTGCCCTCCCAGCCTGTACGCAAAACTACAAAAGAAGATTTCCGGAAACAAGTAAGTAGATGGCTGTACAGCAACTCTTCTGAGAACTGTTACCTTGGGGAAAAAAACCCACGTATACAGTCATGGGGATGCCAGCAAAAGCATTCTATGCGTTGCCTGTCCTTGATCCTCACATACCTTATGTAAAGTAGTAAGTAAAGATATATTTACATAATAATTGAGCAGTGCTGTTGCATGACAATACGTATTTTTGGTAATACTGACCTTTAAAGCTAGTATTACTCTCTCTGTCGACCAGTAGACAGATTAATTTCCAGATCACTGAGGGTATCTGTAGGGTGGGCAGTGACAAAGGCTAGTGAAGAAGCCAGTGTACTGGGGCACAGGCTGGGGATGGGCAGTGAGGAAGGGCATAATTTAGTGCATGACTGTTAGACTGTACAGAGCTTTTAGGAAATTGGGAAAAATTTATTGGCAGAATCACTCCAAGGAGTGGCCAGCCCACTCGCACATCTTTGCCCGGGCACTGCAACAAGCAGCACTCACTAAAGTACAGTCAGGAATCTCTAGGTTAGCATTTTAGTAAAGGCAGCTTTAAACATGTTTCTAAGGCAGCTGGTTTTAGGGTGGTCTTCTGAATAAACCTGAACACTAAATTTCTTGAGCTTTTCTCCATCATAGGCTGATGAGTACTGTGAGTTCATAGGCTGCAGACTGCTGTTGAGAACCAGTTCACAGCAGAGTGCAAACGTGCTCTAAGACCCTTATTGCCTTATTGGTCTTGTAATGCCAGTCAGTAAGGGAAATGGAAGGGAGGAGCATGATTTAAAAAGGGGATCACGTTGCACCACGAGTAGTCTATGAACCTCCACCCCAAATACGTGCCTTTCCTACATTTAATTATGTCTTCTGAAGTTTGCCCTGGGTCTGTGCCATAGGAAATGGAAACTCCTGTTGGAAGCAGTTAATAAGCTTTTTCTAATACCTAGGGAAGGGTCCCATTTCCTTCAAATTTGCTTTCAAGCTGTTTGGAAAGAGAAATCAATAGTGTGTTGGGATATGATCAATGCATACTGTGGAACTCCTGGATTGTAAATGTCCTTGTCATCTCTCTCCTCAGATAACTTTTTTGAACATGCAGATAGAGAGACATTGTTTAAAGATGTCCAAAGTAGCAGAAAGGTGAGTGTCTCCGTTTGAATAATTTCCTCATCTCCAGTTTCTCATTCTAGAAACAGAAAGCAGTTTAAGAACACACAAAAGCTGGTTCCCCCTTCTGAGCATCAATCCCTCCCCCTCCTTGACTGGCCATGCTGCCAGTACTTTTGTTTCTCACCCTTGCACAGCCATCGAGTTTATTTACAGAAAAGTCATTCCTGTTTCAGTTTGAAAATACCATTTTTTTTTAGGTTGGTTGTTTTTTTGTTTTTTCAATGGGGGAACTCTCAGTGTTCATCTCTTGTTAACAGCTCTGTGGAAGGAGCTGTGTTTTCATCTTGTTGCCTGTGGTGTTCATGTCTGTGTTCATACTGGCCTCATAGGGCCAGTTTCTGCTCCCACTTATACACATGAAACCCTATTGGAAGTACTGAGGTTGTATCTGGACTACTCAAGGTAGTGTTTTAAGGGGTGGATTTCCACAGAGAAAAATCAAGGCACAATTTGACTTGCAGAATATTTATTTCTGGGAAAGTCTGGATTGGTAAAGACCAAACACATATTTAATTGAGACTGACAGCTCCTTTGCTTTAGATACTTGTAAGTTGTGCACATTAGAAGGGGAATCACTGAGACAAATATAGGGATCAGCATTCTCTTCAGTAACAACTTCTAGAGCAAAACTGTGTTGAACATGAGGGACCTGATAAGGGCTGGTGCCTTGCAGAGAAATAACAGAGGAATTTTTATATAAGCAAATTTAAAAAACCCTATGAAATGTGCTTTGTGGTGCCTGCATGTGTAATTAGCATGTGTATACTAAACTACAGAAATTAAACGGCTAGAGTCCAAAGTAAGTTCCTATTGGCTCATGAAGTTTAACAACTAAAGTAAAAATTTATCCAATTAAATGGAAAATATTCAGAGGCTCTCTGAAATCCTGCATACACTATATTGTACAATTGAAATTAGCACATTCATATTTATGTTTGGGGCTTTCTGGTTCTTTTTTATTAAGAAGATACATTTGTGCTTTACCAAAAAATATGTCATTTTCTACTGAATTTACTTTAAGTGATCTTAGTATGCTGAGACAGTAATAATTACCAGGTTGGTAATTTACAAGCAAGCAGGTCTGTTTTGCTTGATTTGGTGTTTTGTTTTTTTTCTCTGTAGGTATTTATTCAATAAGATGGACTCAGTAAAACTCATTCACTTGTGAACATCGAGTCCTGTCTACATAACATACCCATTGTTCAAGTTCATAGGGAGCTACTGATGTTATACATGCAATATTGTCAATGCCAAAAATCCTATTAGTTTTCAGTAAAACTGCACAGAAAATTTTCCAGATTTAAAAGGGTTTGGACCCTTTTTTTTTTTTTTTCAATTTGTCCCAAAGAAGAAAATGCTACTATAAAGACCTGTGCAAATTGATGACCAGGAGAAAAGTAAATAACCTGATCACAATCAAAACATTTTTGTTTTCTCCTGTCTTGAAAGTTTCATTTCGAAATTACATACAATGAAAATCATGGTTGTGATACCTATATCTTGTGAAGTGTTTGGTTGTGATGACTTTGGGTGGCAGCATAGCTAGAAGGTCCCAGGGCTTGGTGCAGAGTGGTGGGAAGTGCAGCTTGGATATGGAGGGTCACAGAGCAGGCAGGGGGGAAGTAGAAGGGCTGATGAGTCTGGTGGCCTGGCAGGGGTGGGGATAGGTGAGGAGGAATGAATGTAGGTTACCCAAGTTAAACAATTGCCTGAAAACCTGATGTATAATGCTGAATGGGCACACCAGGAGCAAATGTGCTGCCTAAGGAGGTGCCATTATTAGCAAGTCACTTTTCAGGCTGGACCCCACTTTTGGGACTAGTTTAAGTGGCAGCATGGCACATGGGGGTGCTGGAGATGACTTCTCAGCACATTTCTTTCAACAGCCAAGCCTGACAGCAGCACCACCTGCCACTGTTACCATACAATGCAAAGGCACTTTCAGGCAGGACAAGAAATAAGGCAGGGAACGGTGGGGGAAACAAGCTGCTGTCTAATCTGTAATAGGAATTATTTTAATAGTGATAGGCCAATCACATACATTTTCTATGAACGCATGCTATTCTATGGGATGGCCCTTCTCCAGCAGAAGAGGAATGGAAAGGCTCTCAAAAGGTTAACTCCAACTTCAGTGAAATAATGCCAACAACTACTAAAGATTTGTACCCCCTGTTCCCCTTCCTGGAGCAGATCTGCACCAACTGTGGGAACAGGCATCCCTCAGCTGCTCAGCTCCAGCACCTTGGAAACAGTTTTCTCTTTCTTTCTTCCACATCCTTTCTCCGCACTTGGGGCCTGGAAACTGTCAGGTTTAGGATTTGGTAATGAGATTTGAGAACTATTGAGCAAAACTGTCATTATATTATACCTACTGTTTTCCCTGACTGCATTGTACAGTGTTGGTGCAATCCCAGGATGTGTAGCATCACAGAAGTGGCTGGGGAAAACTTGAGCCATCTCAGCTCCTTAGGTGAAAATGCGTCACAAATCTGTGTTACCCTCTCAGCTTCCCAAAGCTTTTGCGAAGGCTCAGCAGGGCCCCTGCATTGCAAGACAGTTGGACTCTCAAGGCAAGCTCTGCGCCCTTTGGTGCATTCTTCCAGAATTACATTGCATCACCTGAAAGGCCAGAAGTCCAGGTGTGCATTTTGACAGAAATGCTTTCCCGTAGGAGTCCCCTGCCTGTAACCTCCTTTAGACAATGAGGCAATGATTCTGCTGCTGTCATTATACTGAATCAGCAAAATGTTTAGCAATTCCCCCTTGCTTTATTTAATTTTGTTTTTTCCCCTTTTATTTTTGCTAGTACTTATACTAGCACCTCTGATGCCTTCTTATTATTTTATTAGGAACAATTCAAGTTTCACAGCAGATATGTCCTGATTGATCCTTTTAGTTGGGTTTTTTTTTAACCAACCCTCTCTCACTGATGTCTCAGGAATTGCTGCTGCTCTCTGAAATTGGACGCTGCTTCCTCCTCCAACCCTTGACCTGCAGCAGTCATGAAATGTAATTAATGAAATGAGATGAGACAGCCCTGAGTGCCCTGAGGGGCAATGGGAACCTGCTGTGGTTACAAAAGTGTATGATTTTAATGCCTCATGATAAGAGCTAGGACAAACAAAAAGAAATAATTACTGTAGAGCAGGTCAGGGGAACTTTCTGCCTTTTGTGACCCTTTTTTTTCACAGGGTCTTTTCATTCTCCTGCCTTTTTGAGGTGTGGAAGACAGAGGTAAAGTTTAGCATGGACAATCACAGTGCAAGTAGATTAGTTGTTCAGTATGATGAGACTCAATTAACTTAGTTAATTACTTGGCAGACGTAGGCAAAAAAATTAAAAAGTGCCTTAGAGTATTGCCGATATAGACTAGGACAAATTTCTTTTGATTTATTTCATACATGCTGTCTTTCTTTTGTAAAAATGCACCCCTAGCTCCAACCCCAGTGGAATTCCTGAATCATTTATGCAAGCAGACAGAGTCCTTTTCCCAGGAAGCTCTTTGAATCTCATCCTAGTGGGGATTAGAGGCTATATGTCTTATCTGACTCAACATGAAGCAAGCCAGTATAAAGGCTAGGTGTTTTTCCAACATGCATATAATTTACTACATTCTAAGTTAATTATTATAAAGTACTGTTGAAGTACTTTACAATGGTGCTGCTAGACTAAATGGCATACCGCCGCTAAAAAAAATATTAAATTATCTATAGCCTGAAGCTTTCACGCTCAGGAATGTGATCCTCCAAAGATTTAAGTATATTCTTCGCTACAGCACATGACCCTGTTTACATGAGTTACTCGTAATGCATAAATCTGTCTGCAAAAGTCTGCAAAAACCAAAAAGGCAAGAGGCAACAGCAACATGCAACAAATGAAGAGGAGGGCATGAGCTTCGTAGTCATCCCATGGCTGTCTGGGGATCCCTTCCATAGCAATCCAGTTGTTGCCTCATCAGGCTTTGTCAGCATCTTGACAGAGAGAAGCTTGAAGAAAATACTGCAGTGAGCTGGTGGGTGTTTGCAGAGGAATCCTTGCACGCACCATTCCTGGGAAAAGGGACTCCTGTGGTTGCTGGGAAATGGACCAATGCCTACAAAAATAATAAAAAAATAAGAAAAAAAACCCCAAAACAAACCAGAAAAGCTGTACCTCTCTGACATGTAACTGAGCATTCAGGCCATGATTATTTTTTCTTCTTTCTTTTTTTTTTTTTCTCTTTTTTATATCTGTCAGTTTAATAGCCTACACAGAGCAGTATGTGGAATATGACCCCTTTATAACTCCTGCTGAGCCTTCCAATCCCTGGATAAGTGATGATACATCATTGTGGGACATAGAAATGAGGTAAGAATTGGTACTTTTAAGTAATGCGAGAGCTGTCTTGCCATTTTCTTTCTATGTTCTTCCCACTGCCCTGTTTGGGTGGGAAGTTGGATGTCTGTAACTTTACAAGAGACAAATACATGCCCAAAGTTTAAACAGGAGCTTGTGCTTTATCACTTGTTTTGTGAATTGCTCAGCCCTCCCACTTCCATAAGTCATATGGATGTGTGGTACTTTGTACGTCCAGCAGCAGATGTTCTCATGCCTGTCAAGGACATGCAGTGACTCAGGTCTAAGAGTCCACAGATTCAGGATACTGCTAAGAGACACTTGTTCCAGCACATCTCCTCTGACCTTTGAGAGCCTGGTCCTCCCCCAGCTGCAGTGCTCTGGCCCTGCTCCTGTCCCAAGATCCCATGAAAGATGTCACTGGCAGAAGAGGATGGGTTATAGGGCAATGGCCATTTCCACTGTGCAGAGGTGGAATGGACACAGGAGCCAGAGGAGTGTCGCTCACACATAACGTGTGAGACTTGGCAGGTCAGAATTATAATAGATTGACAAAGTGAGTTTGGTCCTTACCTGCTAGTGAACAAGCTGGATTGTCTCTGTTATGGTACCTAATAGATGAAGAGGAGGAGGAATGACTGTAGGATCTCCAGTGCCTTGCACTTCAGAAAGTTTCTCAAAAACCAAACCAACCCAAGAGCAGCACTGCTATTTTAGATCATCTTTTGCCCATCTGATTCTGGTGCAAGGGAAGTCTGGCAAGTGTCTACATTTCTTGCTATCACAGGCTATCCACAGCCCTTCTGGTGGGGCTAGAATTGTCCTGCCTGCCTCTATGCTTTGCAGCTATTGCAGCAGGTTTGAATGAAATCACCATGCCAGGTATCACCTTTGCTACTCACTCGCACCTTGTGCCCAACTTCTGCGAGCACTCAACAGCTTCTCCTAGGGGTTAGCTGCTGCTATTAGGCACCAAATCTGAACTGAGAGTTCACTTTAGCAAGTCTTTGGAAGGAAAATGCCAAATCTAGTCCTGTCTGTTCTTGTATAATAATAATGTAAAGTTTAAGATGCTACCAGCCTAAATGTTCCAGGAAAAGGGCAAGTTATTTCCTTGTTAAAAACACACGTGGTCTGGGATGTGAAAGATGTTTTCACCTGCTTCTCTGGTAGTCACAGAAGTCTGTTAGTTCTCTTATTTCTGCCCCTCTTCACATAATTTCAATATTTTGTGTTTCCTTTTTTGTCAGTTTTTCTCATTTCCTCTATCCTCCTAGCAGGGCCAAAGCCAGATCACAGAAACACAGATCATGGAATCACAGAATTTTCAGAGTTGGGACCTCTAGAGATCATCTAGTCCAACTTCCCTGCTAAAGCAGAATTGCCCGGAGCACGTTACTCGGGACTGCATCCGGGTGGGTCTTGAAAACCTCCAGAGAAGGGGACTCCACAACCTCCCTGGGCAGCCTGTTCCAGGGCTCTGTCACCCTCACCGGAAAGAAGTTTTTCCTCATATTTGAATCGAACTTACTATCTTCCAGTTTGTGCCCGTTGCCCCTTGTCCTATCACTGGAAACCACTGAAAAGAGTCCGTCTCCATCCTCCTTCAATCCACCCTTTAGGTACTTACAAGAGATAATGTCTCCCCTGAGCCTTCTCCAGGCTAAAGAGCCCCAGCTCTTTGAGCCTTTCCTCATAAGGGAGATGCTCCAATCCTTTAATCATCTTTGTTGCCCTACGCTGGACTCTCTCCAGTACTTCCCTATCTCTTGAACTGGGGAGCCCAGCACTGGATGCGATATTCCAGTTGTGGCCTCAGCAGTGCAGAGTAGAGGGGGAGAATGACCTCCCTCGACCTACTGGCCACACTCTTCCCTATGCAGCCCAGGATTCCATTCCCTATGGAACCCAGGATTCCATTGGCCCTCTTGGCAACAAGGGCACATTGCACAGGTACAGCCCCCGCAAAATACTTCTCTGGAGGAACCCCCACCCACAAGGTAATCCAGGCATCCATTTTTTCTGCATCTGTTGAGATAGCTGCAAATCCCAGAAAAGATGCCTGTGTCCCTGAAGAATACAATTGACCTAATGTCATGGCCTTTGTAGGAATTCAAAATAAACATGTGGCTTCTGCTACGATTTCAGGGCTAAGGAAAGTGATTTTCCTGCTCATGAAAAAGAGAAAGTTGTATTGTTGATAGATTGAAGAACAAACAGCTCTGTATTTCTATTTTATTCTCTGTTTTAAGAGAACTCACTGCATGTGCATCCAGTTGCAATTTGCATGAATAATTAAATGATCCCCAAGAGCTGCTGTAGCCCTTGTGTTGCCTGCAAAGCTGTTTCCTCAGTTAGGAGAGCAGAGCCCTCGCTCAAGAAAACAAAGAGCGTCTCACTTGAAATGAGAAGGCTGGCTGCTGAGTGTGGACACCCTGTACCACGGCAGTTTATCCTTCAGGGCACTCGGGAAGCGTTGTGGAAAGCCTTCAGGTTTAGACAGCACTTTGGCCTCTTCGTTCATGCTAGAACATTGTGCAGTGCCAAGAAGAGCCGCTACAGATCTCTGGATTCGGCAGGAAATTCCCCAAGATTAGCTCGTGCATAGCTTGTGTCCCCTTGTCTGTGCTGGCTCACCTCATGGGTGGCATCTGTGCCCTTGTCTGCAGCGGGGCTGGCTCCTGAGTGAGCAGAGGAGAAGCCATCCTGGGTGCTCTGCCCTTCGAGTGAGGACATGCCCATCAATTTTGCTTAGTCTTTATACCAAAAGGAAATTGAAGCGGGCATTTATTTACCCCCTTGGCTTATTTGTCTTCAGCACAGATCGCCACTGTCCCCTAAGGCTCCAGGATTAGGAATCGCTGTGGACATGATGAGACATGTAGTTTAATAGATACGTACTGTTAACAATGACTCTACTGTCACAATCGTGAGCAGCTGAGCTGTATTTTAATGGTTGTCTCATAGTATGACGCCATCACACCAGAAGCTTTCAAAACACTTTGTGAGCCCAGATTATGCTCTGATGCGGACTGTCTCGTAGGATCCTCATTGTGATTCCCAGGCACTGCCTCTCCCCATAGGCATCTCTGCAACATGTCTGGCAGTTCAAAACAACAGCTTATGTAAGTGGGATTGTATTAAGGAATAATTTAGGAGAAAGCTTGTTAGTGATTTTGTGTGCCTTTGCATCTCAGTGTCCCAGCTGAGACACAAAATAAGAGTCTGATTAACATGGAGGGGAGGAAGGAGATGCTTTTTAGTCTTCCAAGACTTAGACATCCAAAAATCAGAAGCACTGAAAAATGAAAGGCCACAAACCCATAATCATTTTTAGAAATCTTGTCTGTACTGCTTCTTAGCAAAACTGCTTTTTTAATGCAAATGTGGAACTGAAAATCTGAAGCCGATTCCAAGTGACCAGCCAGCACTGTGTGGGACACAAGGAGATAGTTTGGACCTCACCAGTGGACTAGGAAATGCTGCTGGGAAATTTCTGTCTTAACATAAAGGAAATTCCCAAGGCATATTTGAGGACATATATAAGAAGTACATAATGAATAATCATTCAACTGTGGTATGCTGTCCTTTATGTGAAACCTACCAGAAGTTACTCTGAATGTCACACTGTTCACTGTGTATCTCATTTTGCTGTGTGTGTAGCACCCAGATAGTACTGTTGATTTAAAGATGACCCTAGTCTTTATAGCTTCCTTTTGTATGGTATTTGCTAAGATTTATTTCTGCAAAATCTTGAGGAAAAAACCACCATCTCCTCATCTGATAATCTTCCTCCCTTTGCTGCTTAGCAGAAACAGCAGCAGCTGCTCAGACAGCAGGCAGAAATGCACATTCCATCTGTTTTTTCCCTTCTCTCTCCAAACAGCAAAGAACCTAGTCAGCAGCGTGTGAAAAGATGGGGTTTCTCCATGGATGAGGTGCTGAAGGACCCAGTAGGACGAGACCAGTTCCTTCGTTTCCTGGAATCAGAATTCAGCTCGGAAAACCTCAGGTGAAACTTTTTTTTTTAATTGAACTAAATGAACGGGGAGAATCCTACTGTCTTGCATAGGTGAAATGCAATGCTTGGTCTGTCTTCAGCAGCTAAAAATTCAACTTCATTTGAATAAAGTTGAGAATGGCAGGACTTGTTTCATTGCGCTGCTGTGAATGCCTATACAAGAAGTATGTAAGTAATCTCAGGAGCAGTGTTGTTGAGTATCCCATGCGAAGCCTTGTGAAGTTGCAGTTATGTGATGAGGTGTGGCATGGTGCTATTAAGACCCTTAACAATATCTAAGATTTACATGTGTATTCGTGGCAGGGTCATATGAGGGAAACATAGTATAGTGATCACGGTGGCTAACAGCTGTTGCAGTAGTGGCAATCACCAAATTGGATTTGCAACAAGTACCTTTGACTCAGGCACTTCCTAACTATTTGAGAGCTTGACTCTCACCTTAATAGCACACTCGGGGAGGGGGGGAAAGAGGGGCGAGCAGGATTCAGAGTACCTGGCTTCTATGTTGAGAAGACGACAAAACTTATGGTTTGAGACATTATGTAGACACCACACATGATCCTGCATCAGACTGAGAGTCCCTAAATCTATTATGCACAATTCTCCTACTTCAGCTACAGCAGGGATAGACAGCAGTAATAAGATGCTATTTTTTGTTGAACCAACAATAGATGAAGACAAAATATTTCCTAGAAGACCCAGCCCCTCTGGTCTTGTCCCTAACCCACTCTTTGGCCTTAGCACATTGCTTCAAGATTCAATCTCATTGCAGAGTCCATGAAAAGACGTCGGAAGCACTAACAGCGTTCTTCCTTCTGAGGCAGCAATACTTCAAAAAGTATACCTATGTCTTCATCCCCTCCAGCTACAAAACTAAGTGCTAAACTTGCTGTCTTGGGATTCTTTAGTCACCCTTACTTACCCGAGAACTAATGTATTAAGCCATTTTTCCTTATTGATACTAGGTATCTTCTCACACTGACAGAGAAGTCTAGGTAGATATCCCCCATAGACCCTAAGCTAGACCCACAGCCCTGCACATATTGCAAGGCTTGCCCTAGCATTATTTCTGCTCGTCTAGCGTTATTCAGGATATAGCCACAGCTTTTATCATCCTTCTCTTGAATCTTAACTCTAATTCCAGTACTTAACCCTGAAGTTCATTTTAGGGAAAGCAGCTGTCCTGCTGTGGAGAGGGTGAGGTCCATGGAAGAGCTAGTGCATTGCTGTATCCTGCAGATGCAGCCAGACCGTAACAGGTCCCACAACAGCGGAAGCAAATACACTACAGTGAGCTCTGAGAAACTGAGGTTCTAAGGATTATGCTTGAAAAAGGGCTGGGGCAAACATTGGAATTCAGGTTCAGGATTGCAGGTATTTAAATGATAGCTTCATTGCTTGGTGCTGCAAAACTCAAAGAGAACAGGAGGAGGGCTTGTGCTAGCCAGGGAGGCAGCCTGAACAGGTAGAAGTTGATACTCAGTGGGCGAGGTTATGGTTCAGGCTCTTGCCTACGCTTGACAAACGGCCAGATTTACTGCTGCATTCATCCATTTGTGCGGAAGCAGGAAGTTAGCGGTTGGCAGCCGAGCAGATGAGTTGTGGTTGGCAGCAGGGCAGGCTGTAGCCGGCCTGCGCTGAAGGCAAGGGTTTGAATTTGAATTGATGTCAGGGTGCCAGTCAGTGCTCTTGTACTCTTATGTGTGGGGTTCTTAAACTCTCTCCTTAAGTGAGGTACAGCAGGTCAGAGGCACTTCACAGATACTTGCAATGATCCTCACCTCCCCCTTCCCCTGGTTGGTCCTGGAGACACAGAAGGATGCAGTGGTAACGGGACTGCCCCAGATATTGGTGGTATCCAGTAAAAAACACTTTTTTTTACACAGTCTAACACTGCAGAGGCTTCATTGCGGTGCTCTTGTGCCACCTCAGCACATGGATGGGTGCAAGGACCAGCTCACAAGCATTCCTTTTGGGGACAGTCCCGTTCCAGTGTTTTTTTTTTGAGGCAGCCAGAGAGCTCGCAGATTCACTGGCAGAACTGTCCCTGCTCCTGGGGTGAGGAAGTCTGCTCACAACTGAACATGCAGTCAGTTGGGTTTGGTGCCTTTGCTGGTAGTGGCGTGTTGGATGTTCTCAGTTTAGCCCAGCTAAGAACTTGATTGTGCAGCCTTCTAGTTTGTGCTTCATTATTTTTTTTTCACTTGGAAAATCCAAATACATTACTAAAGCATGTGAACAATTGCCACTTCAGTGCAGTCTACTGGCCCGTGAGATCGGAAAGGGAAATCCCAGAGGGTCACTTTAGGCAGCATTGGAACTGACAATCGAATTTATGGTGTATTTCTTGTGGAAGGAGAGATACCTCCAACATGTTGGAAGTGAAACATCAAAACACCTTTATGTTTGTCATTTTTAAAAATCTGAAAGTTACTCGCAAGATAAACAAGAGAGTGTTACTAAATTACAGAAATGGGCCTGACCGTTTATCACTGAACAGGTACTGAACTTGTACAAGGTTACTGCACTTAAGTGCAGTGCTGCTTACTTGCAATTAAATTACATTAATGAAGTACAAAATTAATATCCTGTATTTAAATACTCCTAAGCTGTTTGGGTTGGGTTTGTTTTTTTTTTTTTTTTGGGGGAGAGGGGGGGTTTGGTCTTTTTTTTTTCTGAAATATGTCTGTGGTTGCAGTAATGAAATCCAGCAGGTTCTATGACTAGAGGGTGTCCCCCATGTTTATCCTACTCAAGCACATGGAAAAAGTTTCTCTGTTAGAAAGCAAACACTTATCTTCCTCATCAGTCAGCTGCTCCTCCTGCTGGTGTGTGTTCTTTCTGGTTATGAGATGCCTTGTAGCAACAGGAGGCTGCAAATCAGGATAGAGGGGTTAAATCCCACATCCTTTTTGGAAGACGCTGGTATCATTATAGTTAATATGGTAACGTTGCTATCGTTCTTGCTATCGTTTGACAGTATCTTTACCATGATCTTTACTTCTGTGGTATCATTATCTAGTTTCGGATCAGAATTAGCAAGCCTGCTTAAAGCTTCAAATAACATCAGGGCATAAAGGCAGAAGTATTCAGGACAAAAACTGAAATAGTGGTGCTAGAGAGCAAAAGGTGGCTCTCAGGTTCAGGCGTGGCAGAGAAAGCTCCTAAATTTTTTTTAGGAATGTGTGGCAGAAGGGAAAGCAACTGCTCGATGCTTAAACACACAAGGAAAATTTAAGTTACACCCAACAGCAAGGTTGGGATCTTTCTTACCTAAGTTGGCAGCCTGGAAGCACATGCTTCTTCTGTATCATCCAGGCTCCCTTTGGAGTGAGAGAAGAGAAGCTGAAGAGGAGTCGGTGAATCACCAGGGAAGGATTTGTTTCAGCTTTAAGAGGAAGCAAAGCTAAAAGCACCTAAGTTACACTGTGAAGTGCCTGTCTCTTCTGCCATCTATAAACCTGGACAGACTGATTCAAATGACAGTGTCTACATGGTAGACATCTACGGCCAAGTGAGATGCATCCCACCCAACCCCCAGGAAGTTGTAAGGAACTTTGAGGGCATCTTGCTAGAAAAAATCAGATTTACAGATATCTTTCAGGGACTTTTTTCCCCAGTAACTCTGTAGAGGTGTGGGAATTGGTGCAGCAGAGATGTGTTCTCTCCTGGGAACATCAGTATGATCTACAGTAACACTGGTGGGACCCCTGTGTTGTCCTCAGGGCAGATATGAGAAAATGAATGCTGGAAACCCTAGAAATTCCTAGCAGTGCTGGGAAAGAGATTTTGTGAAGTGTGCAGTTGAGAATGCTTTGAAATTAGTGTAATTCAGTGATAGGGCAAGGGGAAAAAATTCTGCTCTTACACCCAGTGGTGCAAGTCCCAAGTCATGCAGTTGATTGTGGTGGGGTATTTCCATATCTTCCTTGCTGAGAAAAATTGGTCCCGGTGGGGGTCTCGAGTGAGACACTGCCGGTGATGGCAGCAGACTAGACTCAGTGACCTCCCGGGTCTCCTTCCAGCTGTGTTTCTGTGTTGTAATAAACTTGCAGGATCATGTCCACCAGTCTCCTGGGCTCAGCTGAGCTCTGTAACTTATTTATTTACGGGCTGTCCATTATTTATGTGAGTAGGAAAGCCAGTCAGTTGGGTATTTTTCTCTCTTGTTTTTATTTTAACTCTTTTTCTTGCTCTATTTTCTTTTTCCTCTGTGTTGATATCTTTCATCTACAATTTGTTTTGACTCTGATTTTTGAAGTACCCAAAATACAGCAGAGAAAATGCCAAGTTTCAATTAAAAAAAAAAAAAGCCAACAGAGAGTTGTTATACATTTTTTATGACATGGAAATCTCACGAGACATCTCGAGATTGCTGAGATGTTCATCTGACTGATGGATTGATTTATTTTTTTTCCCCCCAACTTCAAAGAGTGTCAGCTGGAAAGAGAAAAAACTATGTGGGAATATGGGACATGGGGATTTCACCCAAAGGGAAAGGAAACTGCACACCTGTTTATAGACCTAAATAGAGAACACATGATGCTTTATGAGAACGCACTGTGACACTCGCAATGCACAAATGCAGGCATTTTGTGCGTTATTGTGAACATATGTTGAAAATCGAGTTATCCAGAAAAGGATTTTACCTGCAGAAAGTGTTTATATCTTCTATGACCCCTAATGGCTGAAACTTGTTGCCATTTTTTGTTTGTTTGTTTGTTTTCTTTAGTTTTCACCAGGAAATGAGAAGTTCGGACATTGAGGAGAGCAGATAATATTAAGCAACACCTCACCCGAGCCCCCTCCTCTCTAACACAAAAAGCATTTACAGGGGAAGTTTCCCGCCGTTCCCAAAGCCGCCAGAACGGCAGGCACAGGACTCTGCTCCCCTTGCTTGGCGTCTGGTGCGAGGGGCAGCGCCGGAGAGGGTGGGGGTTGTGGGGCGACCTCGGGGCGGGCCGGGGGCGCTGACGGGGCTGCTCCCCGCCTGGCCAGCAGGGGGCGCCGCAGCTCCGCGCCGTAGCCCCGGTCCCGCCGCCGGAGCCGTGTCAGGGCCGCGGGAAGTGGAGGGGGTAGGGTTGGGGCGGTTGCGCGGGCTCCTCTTGGAGACCGGAGTGAGGTGCCAGCATCTCTGCGGACACGCTGGCGTCTTGTTTACTCGCTGGCCTACGACCGGGTCCTGCCTTTGGGACAGGCGTTTCTTGCCCCTAAGTGCAGAAAGCGGGGCTTAGAGTTTGGAGGTGGGGTGGGTGGACAGCTTGGGAGAGGAGCGAGGGGGAGGCCAGCTGGAGGCTTGCTGTGGTTTGCACCGGCTCTGTGGTCTCCCTGGAAATGCTGCGTTAGAGAAGGACCAGCGCTCTGCCGTGCCCTTAGCACACTGCCTCGCCAAAGCCTTTCATCCCCAACCTGCCCCACAGAGGACTCGTTTCTGCTAGTTTGAGCCACGCCAAGCTCACCATACCAAAGATCTCGCTGTTAAGCGTCACACAGATATAAACATTTCCCCTGTCTGAACTGCATGTTGATTTATACCTCTTACCTTCATTCATGTCTCCTCCCAACTGTGATGTTAAAATGATGACTTTTCTCATGGTGAAAGGGAGAACAAGATTGTGAACAGTGAGAGATGGGAGGTGGGAGGTGCACCAGGTATTTACATGGAACTACTGAGGCAAGGAGAGAGGAGTGTACTCATATTTCAAACTTGGATGGTCACTTGGTGGTTTCACTGTGAAGCCAGGGGTATCATGTCTTCCCCCAAGATGGGGGATACAACACTGTCCTTACGTTGATAATCTCTTCTTAGTCTCTGCAGTCATCCCTATTTTGCCTCTTGATCAGATTTTAAAATTAATTTTTGTTTTACAGCATACCTCAGAAGCAAACCCCCTGCCCTTCTCTAGGAGGCTTTTCACGGGAGGGCATCTGCCAACAGCAGCTCACAGTGACCAGGCACCTCTGCAGTGCCCTGCAGGGAGGCAGAGCTGGCACGCTGAGGCCCAGGAGCTCTCTGTGCCTTGAGGGGGCTGTGTAGGATAAAGCACCATTACAGGTTATCTCCTGCAAATGACAGCAGCTTAATTACACGCTGGATGAGGCTGGGATGGTTTATGCCTCTGACAACAGTTTAGGACACCATATTATCAGCCTTCTCCAGATCTTACACGCTGCTTTATAAAGGGCAAAGAACCTGTGATCAATGCTACTGTTCCCTAAGTGCAGACAGTCCCCACGCCAGTCCTGCTTTGCTTACAGGGCACCTGTGGAGAGGACACATGCTGACATCTCCTTATCTCCTTCCTCCCCTGCTCTCTGCAAGAGGTGTCCACGGGAGATTTGCCCTTGTGCCTCCCACAGGAGGGGGAGGCAATGCAGGATCTTCTCCTTACTCCTTCTGAGCGTGGAGCTGAGTTTGTGCTTCAGAAATTGCAGTACTGATTGAGGGGTTACATTTGTAGTTTATAACTGAGCACAAATACCAGCACAGCCATCGTAAGTCTGCTCTTTTCCCAGGCAGAAATACCTGCTTCTCTCTTGTAAGTGCTGTATAAATCCCTTAGGAAGCCCTGCTTATGCATTGGCTTCAAGATGATTCCTTGTGGCAGAGAATCTTCCTTGGAGTTGAGGCTGCAGGGCTGGGTTACCCCTCTTTGATGTTCCTCAATATTCAGATACCAGCTATAGTGAATAACTTTGAAATTTTTACCAAGACAAAACTCCCCTTTGCCTTGAAGAGGACATCCAGCCTTGGGCATGAATTCACAATTGCTTGCAGTAAAAAGAGCTTGTTCTTGTTAGTGTCAGGTTGGTCTGGTTGGTTGGTTTTCAGATTGAGCCAAATGGTTATTAAAATGGATGGTGCTCCTGTTCTGGCAAGCTGTCACTTCACAGCCTGCCCGGTTCTCTCATGAGCATGCTTTCCCAGCCCGCCTCCCCGGCTCCAGGGGCAGAAGATAAGCCAGCAGAAAATGTTCTTTCTAGCCAAGTGCTTGTCTGAAGTGTCCCAGCTACTCTGGAATGATTAGCATCTTTTCTCTTTGTGCCTTTTCTGTGTTCACATGTTCCCATCCCATCTGAAATGGAATGATAAAATATTTTTGAAGTAAAGAAAGCCACATATGGCATCAGATTGTTGCACTGTGAGTGCCACCCGTTACACTCTGTGTGCATGTGATAAGTGGGGGTGTCACTTATGGTTCAAATAACAAGGCAGGACATCAGGCACACTTAACACCTTGGAGATGGAAAAAGGCCAACCACATGCACCCTTCCGCCAACTCCAAATACTCTGGTTTGGTTTGTAAAGCTGAATGTCACAATGTGAGCACCACCAGTGTGGGACTCTGCACCTACTGGTGCAGTGTCTGAGCGTACCCCAGTCTGTTTTACTGACAGCTTGCTCAGGGGCAGGGAAAGCTGTATGAAAGAATATGATCAAGTGGTTTGTGTGAGTCAGGGCTGTGACACTAGTCCCCATGCATGCAGTAGCCCTGCAAATGCTTGGAGTGATGCTGCAAATGGTGGGCGAGTTACTGGTAGAGCAAATCCCTGCCTGGATGGGGTGCCAGCCCCCAGCACAGCGATGCAGCCTACTGCTCTATCTCACAGGCTTTGCAGTTAGATTAAGCATGTTATTTGGGTGAGGGGGAGAGCATGAGATGGGGCTGACTTAGCAGCATTGGAGCAAGAGACAAAACACACGTACCTGCAAATATGGCCTGCTCACGTTGGAGGTGTGGGTGCAGGGAGCATCCTCACCCTGCACACCAGAATGGCAGGGCAGGAAAGGAGGATTCAGGCTGGCCTTGCACGCTGTGTGGATGTCTTTTTTTCCCCAAATTGGCCATTTCCCTCTATCGCAGGTAGGGAACCAGGCTAAAAGGGTTGACAGCCTCCTTTGATTATGATGTTTCTGGGAAGGTTAGGTACTGCCCACAGCTTGCAAGGAAGCGAGGGTCAAAAACAGCACAGGAGTCACCAGCCTGCTGCCTCCTCCACCCTTCCTCACTGCCAACAGGATTTTGGTCTGGGAGAGACTGTATCTTCCTGCTTCCATGGTGAGGGAACATTTGCCTTAGCAGCAGCAGGCTGGCACCATTGAATCATTTGAGGTGAGAAATCAGACTTTCAGTTAAAGTTCCACTGTTTTATGTAGTAGTGACACAGTGACAAGGGGGGAACACAGGATTTTCTAAGTTGTGCAGCTCTTGCAGGTGCCCTGAACAAGCAGGCAAACCCTGGTCCCACTGCACAGTCTGCTGAGCAGATGTGGGTGTGTGAGAGCAGTGTATAACAGGGATGGCTAAGGCAAGCCATGCCCTCCTTGTCATCCCTGGCTTGTGGGCTCCTTTCCATGGGGTAGGAAAAAGCCGGTTATTGTGTGAAGGTCCTTTCTGTACCCGTTTGCCCTGTAGCCCTCTGTGCTCCCTGCAGGGGACAATTGTACCTATTCAGCTGTATCACAGGACCCAGGTACCCAGGACAGAGGCTGCGGGGAATATCTTCCTGCAAAAAGGCTGAACTGGCCAAACCGAAAGACTACTGAGGGTCGTGCATCTTCTGAACTAATCACCTGAACAAGCACATTTCTGTCAAAGACCAGCAACATCAACAAAATACCCTTTTTTTCCCTAGGGTAAAAGATAACTTGTGGCACTCTTTCAAAAACATTCTGTGAATATTTGTTTCATGGATTGAGATGTGGAACGTGCTCTTGGCCATTATTTTGTTCGCAATGTTTTATCAATGAGATTATGTTCTCCGTGTTTATGAACTTATTTTAGTCCACAAGTGTGGTCTAGTCAAGAAAATATCCCTGTAAAATTGGAGTATGGGCATAACAAGGTTCTGTGTTGATCTCTTCCTACGGCATCCATCTGAAGGTTGGTCAGTCTACAGGTCAAAAAAAAAAAAAAAAAAGATTTCTATATGTACCAGTGCTACAACTTCACACTGGAAATGATATAACATTAGTTTTTGTCCTGCATTTTGCATCCTTTCTGGATGACTGATCCTGCAGGCAGGCATGGCCAGCGGTTTGCAGAGCCCTCTCCCCTCCTCCAGCTGCGTAGGCTCTGGAGGTTTCCTGTTTGCTTGCCTAATGTCACATGTCTGCAGGGGCAGTTTGAATGAGAACGTGTCACTTCTTGAAGTTGCTGTTCTGATCTTAGCCACAGTGTGAGGGTTTGATGTAAAGTATATCACACCTTTCCCTGAAATCATGCTAAATGGAGAGTCTTCTGTGAATTCAGCTAGATGCGGGGTTAGGCGCTACGTCTGTGCTTTGGGACTCTGCCCAGGCTTATCTATAAAGTCTTACCTAAATTCCTCTCTCTTCCTTTTCTTCTCCCTTTTCAATTTTTGCTTAGTACAGGTTTTGGTTGGCTGTCCAAGATCTCAAGAAACAACCTCTACAGGACGTACCCACCAGGGTGGAGGAAATCTGGCAAGAGTTTCTAGCTCCTGGAGCCCAAAGTGCTATCAACCTGGATTCCCACAGCTATGAGAAAACAAGTCAGAATGTCAAAGACCCGGGGAGATATACATATGAAGACGCACAGGTTTGGTTTTGATTTTATGGAGCCTACTGCTAATAAAACTCTCAGTTTTACTGTGATACTCAACTATCACATTGTCACTGCTCTCTTGTAAGCAAAAGGAGAGGCACAGTTTGAAGTGACTTTGAGGATATCTCTTCAAGCTGGGTAAATGATATTTTCTTTTAATCTATTAGTTATAACAGGCTAATGCTCCTCTGGGAACAAACGTTCCAAAATTTACTAGTCTGCAAGGCACAGTGAGCTGGAGCCATGTCTCAGAGAAAGTGAAGATGAAAGAGTGCTATAAAGTTCATTTTGGCTCTCTGTACTCCCTGCCACTGAACTCTGTAGCATTTACAGAATGGCTGATATCGTATCAAAATCCTGATTAATACACTTTTTTTTAATCATTTCTTATTTATAGCTAATTATATCACCCCCTGCCAAACCCCAAATGCAGCAGCTCCCTCCAACACAGCTAGAAGCTTGTCCACCAGACAATACCTAGGAATAATGATAGAACAGCAGGCAGTGCAGTGAGCTTAATCCTTCCCTCCTAAGGGCCCCAGATTTATCAGGGAAATTTTACAGATAAACTGTATACAGAAAATGCCTTTAGGAAAACAGATAATTTGAGAAAAACTGCTACAAGCAAGGATAAAGCTGCATAACCTTCTGAAAAACTGAAAATGTCATTTAATAAAGGCTAAAAAAAAGAAAAAGCAAGAAGGAATCATTCAGCAAATATTACCAGGAACACAATTAAAAGATATCCTCCTTGTAATCATTTTTATCAAAAGCATGTAGTAAAACCAACAGCAAATGAAAAGAATCCTTGTTCTTGTATTTTTTTTTAAATTGGCATTCAAAGACAGTTCTTCAAAATACTCCACTAACAAAATATTTCCATCTCGGGGGAGATGTTGTAGACCACTTATACAACATTAGGCAATGAATTTTTCAAACCAGCATCAAGTACTGTATTTTCCTGAATGCAATCTTGCTTCTTGGGGCCAGCATAAAAGGAATATAGGCAAAGTTTCAAGGCAGTCCCCTGTGAATATCAGGCAACTTAAACGTTCTTTTTAAAGCTGAGAAAGGCAGGAGTATGAAGACATTCTAGCTGTGCTTTTTTGCTTTGCAGTTATAGTGAACAAGATCTTCTGCAGATTTCCATTACCTGAAAAAAAACCAAAAAGATGATGGCAAAATGCAGGCTAAAGCAGATAGGTGAAAAATGGGGGGATTGATTAAATTGATAAGTAGAAGTACTGAGAAGACAGATGTTTAGACAATGAGTATTTAATCAGAAGAAGACATGGAGAATTTAGACTTGAACTGATCAGTTCACAATGTAATTGCCATTCAAAGGGGAGTTGATGAAATCAAGCTGGAGCTCTTGCAGTTAGACTGCAATTTTAGCTCCTTGGGTTAATTTTATTTCAGAGGATTTTTATGCTGATGGATGTATTCGACTCATCTGTTTTGGCTCATGAAAACAGATGTATGGGGGGAAGGTAGACCTTCAGGCCAGGCTATGGTCCTCCTGGAAACTGAGTCTGTGCCAAGAGAGGATAGAGCAATGTGGAAGGTGAACCCAGTTACCTTCTTGTGGAATTGTAGCTCTCTGAAAGCCAAGCAAACTGGTTCTGACTGCTTGACCAGGTAGTTAAGAAAGCTGTCTAGCAAAAGCAGGGGAAACAGGACATTGCTGAGGAGTGTAGCGCTCTGCTGGAGCCATGTAGGCTGTTACTAGCTTATCCTGGAGAAGGGGGCATTTTTGTTTCTATGTCCACTTCACAGGAGCCAATATGTCCCTCCTCATGTGCTCTGAATCTCCCAGATCCTGTCCTGGTGTCTCCCCCAGGTCAGCCCTGCCACCTGAGGGGCTCTGTTGTCTATGCTTCTGTGGCAGGTTGTAGCCTGGCTGCCTTATCTCAGCACACTGGCACCAGGAGCCCATGAGAGCTCTCACACATCCCGCATTCCTGGTGACTCAACCAGACACAGCAAGTCAAAATACCCCACTGTGGGAGGGAAAATGAGTATTGTCCTGTGCTGTGTAGCTTTAGCACAGAGAGGAAAACAACTGAAATGTCCTTGTGAATAAAGAACAAGAAAAAAAAATTAGTTTACTGAGCAGCACATTCTTTGAATGCCTGCAGTTCTGAGATGCTAAAACTAAGAGAAAAGAAGAGGGGTTTGCTGGACTGAGAAAATGAAATTGCTGCTCCTGCATTGGAAAGATGGGACAAGGTGATGTGGCACTCCAGCCCTTATGCTGACCCGAGAGACCGGCAAAATGCTGGTTCT
The DNA here is from genome assembly GCA_013400055.1 of Nycticryphes semicollaris. NCBI lineage: Eukaryota > Metazoa > Chordata > Aves > Charadriiformes > Rostratulidae > Nycticryphes > Nycticryphes semicollaris. Next base: position 233,527 of record VXBJ01004187.1, read on the forward strand.
GTATAAAAAGCATTGGGAATGAACACATTGCTGTACTTGAGAAGGGGAAGGTGCAGCAGCACACGGTATACTTCGGGCTAGTGAATGAAAGCAAAGTATCATCTGTTATCAGGTGCTCAATAGTCTACATGGATGTGCTGCTTTACACAGCCTTGGCTTTCAGCCCCAAAGAGCTATCCCAGATGCTGCACAGCCATCTGATAAAACAACTAGCCGAGAAGAAAACAGGGAGGAAAAGGGGCTCCCAAAAAACATACCTTTCACTTAAGACCTCTTCATCTCATGGCCTCTCATCCTCTGAAGGCAAATGACACTGAAAATCTCAGCTCCAAACATAGCCAAAGGACTCCTAACCCAAACCCGAATTGGGCATGTATTTATTATTTTGGGCAGAGTTCTGGCTACAATGGATTCCTGTATTACACAAGGAAGTGTTTTACCATTTTCCCCATCTCAGCTTACAATATTTGCCCTGTTACATGTCCCTCACTGCTACTGCCACACTCTGTGGCCTGTCACCACGCTGCTTACACAGTCGCCTTCTCTTTCTGCATCCCCTTGGCGTCACCTGCTCGCCCCATGTCCCCTTGAGCTGTGCTGGCTTGCCTCAAGGCTCCTGCCTCTCTTGGCCACCCACATTTGCTGGCATCCCCCATCCCTGAGTAGAGCAGCTCCTGTTCTGAGCTCCATCCTGACCATCAACACTGCCAGCTGTCTTGATCTGCAGCACCTTTTGTCATTTTAGTGCTGGACCCCTCCAGGGGCGAGCCTACCAATCCAGCTCTTGCACAACTGTCCACTGAGTAAAATATTATGATTATCAAACCGTTTTCACTGGGGAGTAAAGCAGCTTTTAATACAAGGGGCACCGTCAGGAAAGGTCAGTTCAATTAAACAGTGAACTACTTAGCGGGATGTAGGCTCCCACAGGAGTTATCAGCATGGTTGAACAACCAGTGTGGGGCCCTGCAGTATGAAGCAGGCACAGCCGGCTCTGGAGAGTAAATAGATTCGAGTCCATCCAAATGGCCTCTTTTGGCTAATGAAGCTGCTGACAGCCAAAGTAATCTATCTTTTACATAGAAACTCCGAGCTGTGAGTGTGACAATTATGGCTTATCTGTATAACACGTTATTAGTTTTTAAATAATTTCCCACCACCACCACCTTCAAGCATCTCCTTGTCTCTCCTGAAATGTCTTTCTGCCTTTAGTAAGTCTTTAATCCCTGTCTTAGTCCCTTGGTGTTGGGAACCAGTATCACAAGAGCACGTTGTGTCTCCTGATAGTAATGTTTGCTTGTAGGGGCATTTAGTGGTAGGCTTCGGAGCCATATACGCTAAAGTAGGTAAGCCACGTAGTTGTCTTTGGAATTACATTCCTGTTTGCTTTGTTTCTTTTTCTTCTTTAATAAATAATACAGAGTTTTAGACTGACATTCCTTTACCTGAACTAATTGGATACTGTTTCTGTGAAGATGATTTGGGGAAATTCAGTTCTAATCCTGGCTCAGTTAGGGATTTTAACTGTACTGTGCAGATCCTTGGCTAATTCCAGACCAGATTTAGACTATAATGTCAAATTCCAGGCTGCTCAAACAGAAATGTACCCAGCCCAGATTTGGGCCCAGTTTATGCTTTCAGCTGCCCCAAGTGTTGGTTCAGTTTGTTCTGGACTGTGATAGAGATATGAGCCTTTGCAGGATTCATCAGTGGTCAGTCCTCGGTTTGCATTCTTGTCCCATCAGGAAGGTGGGAGCGTTGACAGAACGTGGCAGGACCCTGCTGAATTAAAAAACAAACTCCAGGTGTGAGCAAGGATGTCTTGGAAGCGGAATGTCATTTTCTACCAAGAAGAGAAAATGAGAGGTGACCTTTCTTCAACTGACTTTGTTTTTTCAAGCATACACAGGATGTGAAAGCGACCATACAGAGGAGTGTATGCCTGGTTCCTATTCAGTGGGCACACAGAACTCCTTTTGTAGGTCTTGAGCAAAATCACAGCATGGAAGGAAAAGGTGAAAATAATCATTCATTGTGCCTTTCTATCACCTTTCATGTAAGAACTTGAAGAAACATTATTCCTATTTTCTTAAAGTTTCACACAGCCACCCCAGTGACATGCATGTCTGTAAAGGATGGTGACTAAGGATGGAGAACTGAGGTAGCAGCAGAGCCCCTCTGGTTGGCAGTGTGGGCAGTCAGCAATGGGTACAGGACAGACCCAGGTGCTCTGCCTTGAAGATGGGGCTCAAGTCCAACTGAGCCAGCGCTGCTCGGAGACCTGGTGCATGGGCCATGGGGGATTGAAAGCACTGCATCTATATGCACGTGGATGATGCCCAAGCCTCCTGGAGGTTTTTGGCAGCCTGGACTTTCTTCTAGAGGTTAGGAACTGCACAAGGACTTGGCCTTTATTCTCCTCTTCTCCTTTGGCTCTGATTCAATGGGACTGAAGGAGAAAATCTTTCCTTACGCTGCGCTCCTATTTCCTTCCCTCTCTGTAGATTACAATTACTGTAGAAACAGCCTTCACCCGAAGCCTCACTGTTGCTGTGTATTTGTTATACACAAAAACAAAAATGCAGATTCCTTCCTTAGTAGATTTCACAAAACAACCAGCCACCGAACAGGATCTAAACCCAAGAGCCCCACAGATACACCTAGAAGAGCACTCTAGATGTCTGGAACAAAAATAGGAAAGTGATGGTGGAAGCTTACGGTGGCATTCCTGATGCTGGAAATAAAGGGCTTGAAGCAGAGGTCTACACAGGAGCAGATATTCAGTCTTATTACTTCCACAAGATTTTTTTTCTATGTGTACATATACATCACACATTGGAAAGAATCTCTTTTATCCTTTGCCTTTCCTTTTAATTTGTGGTTTAGTAGTCATGTTATTTGAAAAATATCTAATATCCAGCCCTTGTTTTGCTGTTGCCTTTCTGTCTTGGAAGGCATCAGCAATCCAACAAGTGTCCAAGCTAATGCCTCTCTGTTACACCTGGGCAGGAAAAGGGCTAGGAAAATGTCATGAGTGAGCTCTCTTCTTGCACATACAATGACAGGAGACAGCAGATCTCTCCAAAGGAAAAGTCTTGAGAATGGGGTGACAAGAACAGTCAGCATATTCCCACAGGACAATAGTCTGCCTGTTAATTGGAGTGTTGATCCTGCCAAGCTGGCTAGTACCATGTGCACAAGCAGTAACAGTGCCTCATATGCCAGACTAGCTCAAAAAATAACTTTAGATGGATTTTATGAGAAAGTTTCTAGCTTACTTAAAAATTGAATTCAGCACTCGGAGTCCAGGCCTCTTGTGCCAGTAGCGTGCACTGTACTTCTCGAGTGTCAAATCCAGAGCAGAAGCATTTACTCTTCGTGTGAAGGTCAGCAAGCAGCTGATGCTGTTCTGTTTCTCCCAAGCAGAGTGAAAGTGCCCATAAGCGTGTCCCTTTCTACCCAGTTACTCTAGGAGCCCACTTCTTGTGGATGATGGGTGAATGTTCTTGCAGTTGACTCACTTTCATATCTGCCGAACCCACATGCTGCAGAAACACTGCAGTCTCTAATTTTTATTATCTCTTAAATTGTTCACCCTTCTAATTAAGGAAAGAAAGAAAAATCCGTGGTGAGATTTATCAACAATGTATTTCACATCTCCCCTCAGCTCAGACTACAGGAGATCTGAATGTCGTGTGCTGTCTGGATGGGGTTCATTGGAATCCAGATACAAGATTTTGATAGGCATTTGTAGCATGGACTCCAAGAGCCTGAGCTCCATCACTTAAAGGTAATACAGCAGTTGATCTCCTACAGCCAAAATGTTGATGAGACATGAAAGGCTATTTTGTAGCATATGGTCTCTAGGTAGGCATCCAAGCAGGGCTGGTGATACCTCAGCATTGCCACCTTGACTCAAAAGCTGTATTCTGCTTGTTTCTGTAGGGCTGTGTCCTGCTCCTATGCGACACAGACTGCTCCAGTGCAACAGAATTTCATTTCTGCCATGTGAGAGATTCTGTGTGTTCCTCTCCATGGCACAACTCTGCTTCTCGGCAAGATTTTCACCAGAGAAAACAAAGAGGAAGCTGCAGGTGGCCTTGCAAATGTCAGGGTGTTGGCCAAAACCTTGAGTGGTTTCATCTCACGGCTGTAGTGCAGGATGTATAGGAGAGCAAAACCCCATTTATGCTGTTGCAACTCCTAGATATTGCATTTTTGGAAAAGAGATGCCAGTCTTCCAAATGCCACACTGGTTGTCCCCTCGTCCCTGGCAAAACCTGTTCACTTGGGCTTTTTGCCAGTAGTCAGGATTTGGCCCATATCGAGAGAATCAGCCTCTTAGCCATGATCATTGTTCTCAAAATCTAAAGCTGCTCATATGGCGTTAGGCTCCCGGCAGCCCACTGTTGTCTCCCAGGATAGTCTGTGCTATATTTAGGACTAAATCCTCCTGCAAGTACCAGGCTGACCCCTTAACTGCTCAACGCTCGACAACCCTTTGCCTTCGAGTCCTCCACACTGCATCTGCTGCGGACCCCCCCGGCAGCTCTGCCTTCCTGTTTGTATCTTTGAATATATGAAGCAAACCAGTTCTCATCAATTCACAGAGGAGCTTAAGCTAACTTTATGTGTTACATTTATCAATGCACTTTCCCCCAAAAGATTTACACTGCGTTTCCAACTATGTATCTACAGGGCTAAACAAAGGATTTCTGTGTATTACTCAAAATGAGCTCTCATTGCTTACAGTTATCCCTCCTGCTAAAGCTCGCTCTTATGTTCCTGTGCCTTCAGCCCAGTGTAATTTCATTTGTGGCCTGAAAAGGGGTTTTATGCTTTTTTAGTTTGGTAGGAAGGTTAGTCTATACTATGGTATAATTGTATTTTTTTTCCCTAGTAACAAAACCAAATTGGTTGAGTGTGAAGAAAATGCACCAGCTAAAACTGGGGGTGTAAATTACTGTGTCACTTTAAATAACTTGAGAGTGGCCAAAAAGATATTGCTCAGATTTTCCAGAGCAATTCACACTCAGGCCAAGCCCCTCATGTGCCATTTACCAACCTGAAACATCTCTTTTCTAAACTATAAATCAAGGAAAGCCTTAGCACTCCCACAGCAGCCAGAGCCCCCGTTTACCCCTCGACCTGCTAGATGGCAGTGCTGCCAGGTACCAGCCAGGCTTTGGGAAGGAGCCCTCCCTGGTTGATGCATGCAGACAGCTCAAAACAGGCAGTACAGCGGTTTTGCCTAAATGCAGGGACCAGAATAAGCAGATCCAGAGGCGTTCTTAGTGTGGATTTGGAGACATTAAGGGGAATTGGAATAAACTCCCTATGTTTCCCTGCCTCCTCCTCCTCCTCCCGCATTGGTGTCTTCCCCTCAGGTTCAGTCAGGGCAAGCACGAAGGTCTTTTCTTTTGCAGTCTTCACTGCTTGCCTCATCTCAACTGTGCCTGCAACCAACTACTTCAATTTCCAGAGCTGATGCTGCATTTTTTCTTGCTTTCTCCAAAGTGCATTTCAGCACTGTCAGTTAGACTGAATGGTAATTGATAGTAATCGCTCTTAAAAACTGTTGTGTTCAGTAGTGGCACAAGTAACAGCTGAATAGGAGTAGACCTCCTTTCCTTTCTCTGGCTTTTTGGAAGTTGCTGGTGGTAGTGTGGTAGGGGGTCCTGCCGGTGAGGGAGGGCGGGAGACTGGGGAGAGCACAACGGAGTGAAGAGGATCCAACAGCCCCTGGAGAGCAGGTTTTGCTGGCTGCAGCATGCCTGCCTGCTGGCATGGGGGTTAAGCTCAGCCCCTCTGCCACACGTGTTCCTGTAGAGCAGCGGTGCTGAAAGAAAGGTATTAGGGAAGGTGCAGCAGTCACATGCCATGTGCTCAGAAAAGCATCTCTCTGCTTTCTCCTTCCCACATTCTCTTTGTGCTATGGAGACAGCTCTTTGGAAAGCAAACCCCGGGCAGGTCCTCAGCTGGCATCTGTTCCAGTAGAGGCCACAAGGTGTTCGCTGAGGCTCTGCTCTCTCGTTGGTGAATCTGCAGTAAATTCCTCCCCAGTGCTCAGCATACAGGTAGAACAAACATTAACATTCATTGCTGTTTGCTGTTATTTGTTTAGTTACTTAATCTGTTGCTTAACGTTGCTTGTGGGCTTTTCTTCTAATGGATTTATCTGACATTCTGCAAATCTCCCTTGCAGTCAGCCAGAGGGGCGGTTGCTGCTGTTCACATGCTTGCAATACAAAGGGGTCTCCAAATCAACTCTCACTAGCTTAATGCCAGGTCTTAGTGACAGGGTGAAGGGATGCTCCAAAATAATCCAAAAGACATGAGTGGGGTAGCGAGTGCAAGGAGCTTTCTGCCAGTTTCTGAAGGGCAAAGTGGGCCCTTGGGGCTCAAGTGAATTTCAACAGCTCTCTGGCCTTAGCGTACCTCCCCTGTAATGGGCTAAAAGTGTGCTAAATGGGAAACCTGCAAACGAGCAAAGAATTTGCAGTTTCCCCCTATTCCCCCTAGACATCTAAAGCTTCTGGCTGTGTTTAGACACAGAAAAGGGAAAACTTTGTATCAGCAAGTTAAAATTTAAGGGCTTTCTGGAATCCAGCTGGTGTTCAAAGGTCATGAGAACATTGTGCTTGGTCTTCACAATCCCCCAAAAGTCTCCAGTGTGTCACTAAATGTCACAGTGGGTAAGATACAGGTGGGATTAGAAATGTCACCAATGCTGTTCCTGTCTCATACACACATTTCAGAGGGAAGAACCAATATTTTCTGCTAAAAGGAAATGTAGTTAACAGAGAACACAATTCCTGAGGTCTGCCAGGTGCTTTGTGCAGGTCAGGTGGTGGTGTTATTTTTTCATCATTCAGATTTTTTTCCCACATATTTCTCGGGTGTTCCCAAGGTCCTGCTTGGCTGCCACCCATGCCCTCCTCAGGGCCACTGCACTTTGGCTTCCAAGGTGGAGAGAGACCCAAGATCACATTGCAGCACATTGATTTGAAGCAGGTGCAGCTTTGAGACGGTTTCTGCTATCTCAGCCACCTCCCACGTTCCCGTCTGGATTGCAAACTTACTTTTTTTTTTTCCTTCCTCCCCCTCTCTTCTCTTGTCAAGAAAATTTACAGAGCTTGTCCTTCATCTCCTTCCAAAGATAGAGCTTGTGGAAAGAAAACAGCAGAGAGATGCTGAATCTTATCAGGGTTCCCTGCACTTAAGCTGTCAGCTGTAGCTGGGGCGGGATTTCCTCTTGGTTTCATGTAATTGTAGAAAAGAATCATTTTGTGATTTGCCTGGCTTGATCCTTGGTTTTCTAATTCACAGAAGTGCCAAAATTTCCCCCTTCAAAATTTACTGTTTGTTCTCCTTTATATCATGCAGTTGTGATGGCAAAGGGAGTGGTTATGCTGTCTCATGATACAAGCCCAGGTACAGAGAAGGCATTCAGTGGACCTGTATAACCCTCAGGCCCACTATGTAGTTCTTCCCAATGGGGAGATGTGATTCAGGTGCCCAAAATACGAAACGGGGTCTGCCTTTTTCTCAAGAAGAGATGCACTCAGACCCTGTTGCCTCTCTTGCTTTGGGTCTGGATCTGGGGAACAACAGTTCTGGGGATGTTTGACAGGAAGCCTGCTCTGGTTCCAGGAGTCTTGTAAGGGAATCGTTTGCTTCCTGGAGACGATATCCACCATAGTTAGAAAAGCAGGTTATTGTGTGCCATTCCATGATAGACTGACATTTCCAAATATGCATCCATCCTCACATGGGAGCATCACTGCACCCAGCACTCGTCAGTGGCGCACTGGGTAAGGGACTAAGTCACCGGTCAGTTCAAAAAGCCAGCTCGCCAGGGCTTGCTTGCACATGTCAAGTCAGTCCCTGTCTCCACTCACTGCTGCCACCGCAGTGGTCTGAGACAGCGGCTCGCTGCTCAGAGATTGCTGGCAGGGCTGCAGGGGAGCCCAGTGGGACGCGTGATGCCTGTCAACTCCCAGCCAAATCTTGAAAGGTTTTTTTTAATGCTTTCTGTATGTTTTTAAAAGCAGGGTACTACCTTGTTTCATGGTTTAATAGACCAGGTGGGCAATTTTTGTTAGAGGATTGTTTTGAATTTTTGTTTTTGCAGTGTGTGTCCCTAAAGGATCATTGTCTTAAGTCTAGAGCAGGGAGCTGGGGGTCTGAGTCTCCCCTGGGAACTGGTACCCAGCAGGGAGTGGGAGGTGCTGCACTGCCTACGTGAGATGTTGATCCTGCTGTTGTACAGATGTGGCACAGGAACTTCCCATGGCACATGCAAAGAAATGTCGCAGTGATAATTCTCACCAGACTGCTTGCAGCGCAGGAGACTGTAATGTCCAAAACTGCAGCTGCTTTGTTAGAAATCACACAAGCTTTGTGTATTCATGGAGCCAGTAATAAGAAGATTGTTATAATAAACAACTTTACAAAATAGAGAGTTCTCTCAGCATAAGAATAGGAAGGCTCAAAATTCTTGGCAGCAGTGTCAGGTATGTCAGGGAGTGTGCATGTGTATGCAGTGCATCATTAGAGAGGCTGGCTGCAATTGGAGATTTCAGTCCTTGGTGAGGTTATGCTCCTGCTCCACCATGTGATATAGAGGAGGAACAAAAATAGCTGCTCAGTAAAATAAGAAGTGAGAGACCAGTGGGTTGCAATTATCCAAAGTCAGTTAAAACTCCATGATAGAAGGGGAGAAGGCAGTTCACCCAAGTTGCGTAGAGCAGCTAAAGCCATGCAGTCATCTCTGTTGATAGGCCCGTTGCTTAGGCTTCCTCAGAAGGATATGGTCAGTTGCTAGACATCCAATAGCTTTGAGTGTGTTTAAGCAATGAGGAGCTGCTAACCATTAGCTGTAAATTCTCCCTAGCAAGTTGCAGATTTCAGAACATGTAGCAGAAAATAGCTTGGTGGCAAAGAACAGAGTAGGGTAAAGATCAAAATGAGTGTCCCAGCCACTGGCGTTTCCTGCCCTGCAGCTGGGTTTGTTGTGTAACTGTGCTGAACCCACACTGCAGCCACGTTTTCAGCAGGAACCTTCATGGTGCAGCCTCAGCGGGGATTTTGGCAGCAGCAACGTAAGCTGTCCTGTACCCTTGCAAATTGGAAAGCAGACTTTGCTGACCTGAGCAACTGGCTCAGGCTTCCAGTAGGTGCTTCAGAAATGCAGTGCTGTAAAATAAATGATCAGTGTGTCATTTGTGACTCCAGTCCAGAGCTTCTTCAAAGCAAGCCCTTTGAATTCTTGCAATTAAGCAGGAAAGTTTGCTTCTGAAGCTATGCACAGCCCTCCCTTCCCCTATGCTCAGCTTGCTTTCTTCAGTAGCACTCAAAGCCTGGGAATAGTTACTCGCTCTTTGAGTGTACCTTTGGTGAACAGCTGAAAGGTAGCAGTGTTGCCATTCAGTGATTCCAACACGTGAAAAGAGGAGAAAATGCTTCATATCAATTAGCTAGCTAACCACGGTGGCAGTCGGGCAGTGGGTGTGCAGTAGTCAGGGAAGGGTTTCGGTTAAGAAGTCAGGTTGTGGTTTATTTCATCTCAGGATCGAAGTAGTTTTTCCCGCTTCCCGCAGCCAGATATTGAGTTTATACTGTTTTAAGGTCAAATACATGAAATCATCTCGACATGAGCAAGAATGATAGTTGTTGCTGGCATGCCAGCGGGTTGTATGGCCAGCCAGGCTCTGCTCTGCTGTCATCTTCTTTGCCTGCAAACAGCTCATGTGATCTGACTGCACGGCAATGAAAACTGAACGTTACTTTCCAAAAATACTATTACCACCTTTCAGAGCTGACCGCAGATAAAGAAACCATTTGAAGTCAAAAGGTAGTAAAAAAAAAAAAAAAAAGTAATCATGTGTCTATCAAAATGTTAATCAGAATACCCTTGTCACGCACTGCCTTATCCCAGCCCCAAAGCACCTTCCTGGCCTCCTCAGCACACCCTCCCACCAGCACCCTGCACATACTGGTTGCAGCGAGAGAGGACCATGAAGAGGAGGGAGGCTCTGGAGACCCCTTGGGCCCTTTACTGTTTATGGGCTACAAGGTGGCTGCCCCACTTGCTCATCAGTCTCTTCACAGTCTTGGAGAAGGAAGGAAAAAGACTTTTAGGTATCCCATTAGGTGAAGATTTTTCCCCAATTACAAAGAACTCATTAGGAGTCTCCTTGCGAGACCTTAACAGGTAACAGTACAGATGAACTGGCTGCAATATGGTTGGGTTTAAATCAATTGAATCCCAAGCTTCTGCTAGTTGAAGTACTTGAGAGAGAGCCAATTTTTAAAATCCTTATTCGTACCAGAGAAATATAAACCTTTTGATGACCATATCCATGACATGCATTATTTTCCCTCTTCTTGTCTCAGTGCATACTTGACTCATTCTGTCCTGAATAAATAAAACAAATGTCCCACAGCTGGATGTGAAATCTCATGGCAGTGCTGTAGGTGAGAAGTATGAAGCTCTGCTCTCCCTTGTGTTTTTCTGCAGTAAGAAAGCTTGACAGTTGCTAAATGGCTTTATATGAGCATTTCTTTGCAGAATCTTGTGCTATCCTTCAGCTAGATAGTGCTACATAAATGAGGATTTGTCAGGTCTAAAAGCAAGTATGGAAATTAACCAGTAAAAATTGTTCCACGCCAGGTTGTAGCTCAAAGGATACGTTTATGCTGTGTCGTAGGAAAACCAGTGGCAGTTATGCCCCTCTTAGGACTACACCAAGTAGTGCAAGAAAGCTGAATTAAGCAGTTGTTCTAGGTATAGACAGGTCATCACTAATTACCCATGATGGTGAAGAGAAGGGAATTCTGCTTGGCTTGTTAACACTGTGAAATAAGCTATGCAGCTTCATTCTGCTTTGGCTCTTCTAAAGTTTCATGTACGATGGCTTTAGGGCAGAACAGAATATTTCACGTTGTATGAATCAGTATAGATAAAATTGCTCATTAACTCTATAAAAGTGCTTCCTTGGGCAAAGTCTAAGAGAAATGTCCAGGGTGCCCATTTTTCTCTTGAGTTCCTTTAATGTGTTTTTAGTCTTTATTTGGTAAAAGGATTTTGATTTGATTTTCTTGGTGTTTGGGATAGTATCTATTGCAAATCCAGGGATAATTAGAAGAAGAGCTGACTGTGTTACGGTATTCTCAGCAGCAAAGTAAAACTAAGCAAGGATATTCAAAAAGGGTAGGCATGAAGTTCTGCTGCAATGAAACACCACTTTGTAAGTTTGAAGGTGCCCATAGTAAGTGCTCTCAGAGCAAACTGGTAACAGGAGAAGAAAGACCCTATGGGAGGGACTCATCTGACATAGCTTTATCCGTATGATGTACCCATCCACATCTGAGCTAGTTGTAAAACCTCCCTGCACAGTCACCAGGGATACAGGCTTTTTCAGGATGTGAACGGGCTGGCTTGCTTTAAGTGTGTGTCTTCAGTGGAGATGAAATGTGTCCAAGTATCAGTTCCCCTCCGTGAACAGGAGGGGAGTGCTGGGTGATAGTTCAAGTATCTATGAGTGGTAAAATGAAACCTAATCTATGGGACGATTTCTGGTGTTTATTTCTTCCTTCTTCAGACATCGCAGTAGTTTCAGCCTGGCTAGACAACTGCTTATCATCTGGGGACTTCAGAGAGTTGCAGTCTTTGCAGAATCACTCTGATTACTGAATAATGTGTGCCAGCCTTTGGGGTGAGGGCCATCTCTTTGTTTTGTGTTCATACAGCCTCGGGCACAGCAGGGTCCTGCCCCAGGATGGCCCTCCTGTACACTACTGCAACACACATAATCAATAATAGCAGACTTAATTAGAACTTTGATCAGTCTCTCTTTTTTCTAAGTCGCTCTGTTTTAAATCCCTGTGATGTCTAAATGAGGTTTGATAACAATTCTCTGTCTCTCATTTCCTCCCATCCCACAGGAGCACATTTACAAGCTGATGAAGAGTGACAGCTACGCGCGCTTCCTCCGTTCGAATGCTTACCAGGACTTATTGCTGGCGAAGAAGAAGGTATCTGTTGGAAAGGACGTGCTTGCATCTCTTAGCACCTCTTGATTCTCGCCTGCTGTTTGCTGCTAGTGTGAAAATGAAAATATTGTTTCCTTTTTCTTTTTTTCCTTTATTTAAGAAAGGAATGAGCACTTTTGTTTTCTTCACTGGGGCACAGGGTACGGCATCCGTATGCACAGCCTCAGCGTGTGTTTTGGGGAAAACATGGTGATCCAAGGTAAAAATAGTATGGAAAAGTTGTTGTCCTGCAGAGCTGTCTCCCAAACTCAGTGTGGGCAATTAAAATTGCCTCTTCCTCATGACAAAATTGGTGTCTGGTATGAGAAGGAAACCCCATCAATCTATTAATTTCTGCTGCAAAATTCACCTGCTCTGGTGTTCACCTCCCTAGTCTCACCATGTACTCTTCCCTTTGGATGCCTTACCTGTAGACCTCCCTGTGGCAATTCCCATGCTCCTTTTCTCCCTTTCCCTTGCTTTTGGCTCCCCAGAGATGTTTCCTTTTCCTTGGAAACAATAAATAATTGCAACCCTTGCAGTTATCAAGAATTCCAGCCACATTTTCTCACTGGAGAACTGAGTTTGAGCTCTTTTTTAGCCTTTTTGGTGTCTGCATGTGCTCTGCCAGCACACCCTGGTTCAGGGTGGCAGAGGAATTGTTATGTAGAGTTACAACAGCTCCTGTCCAAGTGTCCCTTCTTTCTTGGGGGAGGGGAGGGNGAGGGGGGTTGGGGGGGTGGGAGGTAAGCTACTAATCTCTGCCTTTATGGTTCTGTTCAAATGCTTCCTGCACTTCCTGACTTATTCCCATAAGTTTGCATGTCCGACACTGTGCATGTGCATGCATGTACACATGTACACATCCCACTTACCTGTGGCTTCCAGGTCTGTACATAAACTGACTTCTGACTCCTGCAGCCTGAGTGTGTGGTTTCCCATCACCATTTTCCCTGCTGTTTTCCTGCTGCATTCTCTGTGTGCTGCCAAATCGCATTGCATCGGCACAATACAATGAAATCCCAGTGGTATTTTTGTCCTGATTGTCATAGTGTGCCCTAAAAGCATGCATATGGTGACAAAAGAAGACAAACCCCTCTGTCTCCTCTGCCTGGGACTACTGGCAGGTGGATTAGAGGAAGGTAACGGAGGGCAGCAGTCAGCACTGTTATCCAAAATGTCTGGTTTGAGACAGCATGGACCAGCGCTACTTACATTTCAAAAGGTTAGAGCTGACTTAGAGTTCAGAGGCTGTGGGGAAAGAAGGAGGTGCAAGGCAAAGTCTTCTGATGGTATAGAGCATAAAAAACCTTTGCCATCTTCCTACCCCTATCAGCTAATGGTGTGTGTCTCCCACCCCCAAGTCTCACTCGACCACGTGAGGGGTTCATGTGCTTCAAAGCAGAATTTTCTCCTCCCAGCTGAGCCATTCAAACTGGAGGTGGGTTGGGGTTTTTTTTGCAATCGTGGTTTGCTGTCAGATCATGCCCTGGATGTGTTAGCATGAAATCCTCACCCCCCCTAAACTGCCAGAGGAGCAGGGTTTCGTGTCATGTTAACACTACCATGAAAATAAGAATCAAGTTTCTTTTAGAAAGAGCTGTGGGTGCACTAGTAAACATAGGAAGGCGCAAAAAGGCAGGAGTAGATCTGTGTGTAGATGGGCTGTTCACCAGCTTCACACAGTGCAGGCAGGGGGGCAGTTGATGTTACTTCGGAATCTGTAAAGCTCTTTGTAATCACACTGCATTGTGTTGGGCAAGTGAACATTTGTAAAGCAGGGCAGGTACAGAGATGCTGACAGAAAGAACATGGAGTTTCTGTTCACTGAGCTACATGGTAAGATCTTTAGTACCTTCAGTGCAGCTTTGAGGAGGCATCCCTTCAAAATTCCTCTAAATAGCTAGAAAGCAGAGGAAGGAAAAGAGAAACCCAGTGGCATGTCAGAGTGTGTGGATGGAGGATTTGGTTTACAGCCTGCTTACAAAGTGCTGGGTTCACTGATGTGAGTAGAAATTCACTGCAGTTGTTTAAGACTTGATGAGTACCTCTCTCTAGGGCATAAGTATGTCTTGCCCCGAAGACATTTATCCTAGTGTTGCCTGTGTACCACACCAATATGACATAGCCTTACTTTTATTACTGAAAATAAGTTCTGTCAGAAGCACAGCATGACAGACTTGGGCTAAAAGAGTTGCGTGCACAAAGGAAATGAACTTCTCTATGGCTTGAAATTCACACATGAGTATTTTGTGGGGAAGTTTATTGCATCTTGGGATCTTTAGCCCTTCCACACTGGGTTGTGGCAAGCTAAGTGAGCAGGAGAAGGGAAAAGGTTGACTCGCTGGCTAAAACATAGGACTGGGAGCCACACAATCCATGCATTTCCCCTGGTTCTCCGACTTACTTTCCTGTGTGACCCTAGAGAAAAGAGGATTCAACTTTGCCTGCCTCATATCCTTTTCTCTGTTGAATGGAAATAATAGCGACCTGCTCAGGGGAGAGGTGGCAAGGCTTGATTATTGCCTCAAAACATGCTTGGCATTTTTGAGATTTGTAAGATATTGTAAGTTTGAAGGGTTTCTTTTTTTCTGCACCATACAATATCCACAGATGTGGGAGTGTCCCCTCCTTGCTCTGGGAGTGTAGTAATGGAGGAGAGGGAGGGAGGAGAAGTTATGGGTTGGCACTGAGATACGATGACAGAATTATGAGGGGCACCAGGGAGGATAAAAAGAACATATTGTTCATGCCACTAACTGATGCAAGACAGTGGACATAGGCTGAGCACAGATCAGGCATACATACTTTGTTAGTCCCTTTTAGATTCCCGCCCCCTCTGCCCTCGTTCTTCCCAGTGTCGTTATTACAAATAACCACAGAATTATTGGCCTCAATCCTGCAGATTCATGGTGCTCAGCGGGGAACATGAGGTTGGCCTCCAGCAAGGGTGTGATTGGAAGCAGTGTGCATCCAAGGGGGAGAGCTGGGTGTAGCTCCCCGCCTCACACAGAAGTCCTCCTTCCCTGCCAGGCTGGAGGAGAGGAGGGATGAGGACAGAGCCCTGTCTTCAGGAGGAATGGCTTTACACCCATCCCAATTCAAGCTCTGTGCCTCCATGGCCATCCTTCCCCCTGCAGCAGAGAGGAATCACAGGGCTGATGAAAGCAGAGGGCTCAGCAGTGAAGGGCTGGATGGTGCTGAGATCCTCAACTGACTCATCGCGTGTTATTTGTGTATCTACGCAACATGCCCCACTTGTGCTGTGCAATCAAGCATCGACCTGCTCCTAGTTCTGCTGATATGCATGTTACTACAGGCTACTTGACAGCAGGTAATCACCACTGCACTGTCTCCCAGACCTCCACAAGTAGCCAAAATGGTGGCTGGATGTCCTTAGACAGCAGCAAGCATCCTGTCAGAACGAGTGCCCTGACAAACCTCCTTGCTCAAGGCGAGAAGGACTTTGGCCTGGATGACTTAGGTGCAGAGCAGGGGTTTATTCCCTGGGGAAAGAGCAGTGTGGATTACTTAGTGCACCATGGAAAAGATGGGGGTGCACAGGAGCTGTGTTAATGGTGAAGGAGCAGCCAGATGTGCCCTGGTAGTTATTTTTGAGGAGAAGGGAGAGAAAGGAACAGAAAAGGCACTTTCTGTTGCTCCCCGTAAAGGTGGGCAGGAAGGGAGGGAGGAATTTTTACAGATCTGCAGTTCAGAAGACTAAGCTTTTGAATGTAATTCTCTACCCCTTTTCGGATTCCTGGCAAAAAGTATCAGCAAGGCAACTGCTAAGAGATTCTCACGCCATGAAGGACAGGCTCCATATTGAGCACACTCCTTTTGAAGCATTGCTTTTACCCAGAACCCCTGTCCCAACTGCTCTATATTGTCCAGGAAGGGTCCTACTGCAGATTTTGTCCCCGTTTCAGTCCCTTCTGGGCACACACAACCAGTTTGATTCAGTGGCAGGACTTGGCTTGAATGTTGTAAAGATGCTGAACAATTTTCACATAATTACTTTTCATAATCAGTGTCAGATGGTTTTAATTAAGTTTTTTTCTACTTACAGTGCTCTGAGCCAGCAGAATCTACACAAAGGAACTTAAAACTGGGATGGCTAGGTGAATAATTAATAATTAAAAAAAGGACATTTTGGAGTAGACAATCACTAATTAGTGAATGGCTCCTAAGTGGTGAGGTCTATTTTTCTGCACCTACCTGGGCTGAGAGGTTTTCATCTGCAGCAGGGGTGGTCATTTTGTATTTTATTCAAATGCACGTGTCCTCTGCCATTAGCTGGTAGAGTCTGTTGCTGTATTTAGTGGAAAAGATGGCCTTTTTTGCACCTAGGAGGGCTGCTTGACCTGGCACGCGTGTGTGTTTCTCTGCCCGTGCCCTTTGCACTTGCTCTGTTGCAAACCCTGCTGTGGTGCTGCCGCAGGCACAGCTCCGGGGTCCACAGCCTTCCTTGCCAGACACGTCCTCCGCAGGACCCGAGATCTGTTCATGGGACTGAGAAAGGTCTGACTCCACCTCTTCTTATTTTTTTTTCTTAGTTGGTTATTTTTAAATTTCCTTCCTCTGCTGCGTGAGGCAGCTTTTGCACTTCTGTGCTGCACTGGAGGGATGCAGGCAGGCAGTTGCCCCTGCAGCCTGCTGCTGGCCACACGTTCTGCAGGAAGCCGGCAGGAAGAGCCAGGGAGCCCTCCAACCAGCACCCACACCCACTGCCATCAAAATGCTCGAGCAGGCTCATCATTCTGCAGCCAGCCTGCTTCAACTGCTTCTTATTTTACTAGAAAATGTCATGCTTTGACTCGGAGCTGGATGCTGTGAGGAAGAGCTCTCCACGCATCCAGCTGGTCCCCGCCTGCCGTCCCCATGCCAAATGTGCAGGGTTGCTGCCGCCTGAGCTCTCAAGGCAATTCTATGGGATGCTGTCGGTGCTCTCCATGCCTGCTTCCCCATGTGTGTCTTCAGCCATGGCAGGGAAACAGCCTTGCATGTGGCCCCCTGTGCTAGATGAGCTCTTAGCACCCCAACAAGGTGCTCATCATCCTTGGAGACCACTGGCCTGCCTTCCTGCTGTGCAGGAAGCTGCATCACCTTGCTGGCAGCAAAAACAGAGATACTGAATTTTGATAGTGAGTGCAGGGGCACAGTGTGGCCTGTTTTCAGGAGCTCGTTCTCATTGCCCCCCAGTGCACACCAGAGCTCTGCTTTAAAACACAGTTGGGTCAGACACTGATTTTCCAGCCTGCAGCAGCATGATGCTGCAGACTTCAAGTGCCTTTCTCCATGGAGCACTGTGTCCTTTGTCAAGGTGTTTCTTCTCCTGGGTGAAACTGTGCCTTTACCCTGGTTGCTCGTGGGTCTTAACCTGGATGAGGGAGACCAGTGCAGAGGCCAAGTGCACAGCCATGCTCTGCTGTCCTCAATACCGCCCATCATCATCTCTCTGTCACCTCTGCTGCCTCGGGGTGAGGGGACACCTCTGAGGCTCCTTCTATGAGGAGATCTCCAGTGCTCTGAGCACTTGCACTGCTACGCTCAGCAGAAGAGTGAAGGCTGACTTTCTTTTCCCTTTCGTTTTTCCTTTTCCTCTCTCATGTGGAGGGAGAGGCAACTAACCCTTGTTAAATACTTCTCTGGGGAGCGTTGGACTGGGTGCAACATGTTTGTCACGTGGTATGTGCTCTGAGGCCATGGCTTCATCCTCAGTATTGGCTAAAATGACGTGCCTCTAGCTTTCACTTTTGATGCCTTTTCCGGGACATCAGAGCTGATGATGTGGCTTCCTTAAATGGTTGTAAGCAGGGAGGTTGCTTGGCTCTTTCTTCTAGACAAAGAATATTACTTGCCTTAACAGGGTCTTATGTTCTCATTTCATCTTGGTGATGTGCCAGGGAGAATCAGCCCCATTCTGCCTGGTGTGCTTCAGACCCCATAGACATCAGAGAGCTGCTGTTTGTAGCAGCTGTGATAGGCACGCAGAAGAATCAAAAGACTTTGCTTAGACTCACCTACACAAGTTCTTATCCAATTTACCTGATATGCTTTTGACTTCCATGTGTCTTCCCTATCTGTTTTTTGCACTGGTGCCTTATCCTGGGCATTGTTACTGCAGCTGAATCTGTGGCAGATGATATGGTAGGTAGGCACTTCGGAGGAGCAGGTCCAATGCAATGCTTATTTCCAGTGCACTGCCACGCACCATCATGACTGTGGAGTTCCCTTATGTGTAACTCCTATCCTTTTCCATCTATCACCTCCATTTCTCTGGCTTGCCACTTTAAAATAAGTTTCTCCCTGGAAAAAATCAGCAGTGCCCAAAAGTGCCCACAGCTTTCTGACTGCAATGAGCTTGCTTTCATATTATTGAGTTTCTTCTCTTCAACAATTTTTTTTTTTCTCTTAGATATTCCAGCAGACATGCCAATAAATTATTTAGTTCTTCCTTGTTAGAGACAATTAGATCTCCCTTGTGCCAAATGAATGAATCACTGCAGTGAGCAGCCTTCTCAGGGATACGTTAATAAAGCCATGATGCACATGCTTGTCTTCTCACAGTGAAGTTGAATGTCTTCTTGCGTATGAATAGTCCTGTACTCCAGACAGAAAAATACCAGTGCCCTAAATCTGCCTGTGTCTTTCTGTGGCCTTGCACAGACTTACATATTCTTGTCTTATGGTTTGATGTAGCCAAAGGTATTGGAAATGTGTTTCTACCCTCTGGATAAATAGAGCCGTGTAGGTTCCCTGGCAATGAGTTCAGTGGTGGTTTTCTTCTAGCCCTGTATTCACTCACACATTGCTTTACAACATTGTAAAAGTTGCTGTGGTTTTTTTCATCTCTTTAAGCAAGTAGATGGGAGCCTCCGATCAGCTGTTTGGCAGATGTTAACCAGAATCAGAGGTCCCAGCTCAAACAGCCAGAGAAGGAAAATTCAATGAACAAGAAATCAATATCAATAGCTGTGAGACTCAGCAATGCACAGACACTGTTTGAACCATTCAAAAAACTCATAGGAGAAAAGGTGACACTTTCCAAGGGTAAAAGTAGTGATGTTTCTCATTCTTTAAGGGGCTTTGGTTTCTTATGTTTGCTATTGCAAACATTGATTTCTGCTTTTTACATTTTTTATGACGTTTTCCCCTTGCTGCTTCCTTATATTTTGCTGCTGTTTTGAAAAACTGCATTTAAGCTGAAGGGTTTTTTCTGTATTTTTTTCTCCCCACTTTTTTCCCTGTTAAGCCAGAGAATGAGCAAGGTCGTAGAACTTCTCTAGAAAAGTTCACTCGCAGTGTGGTAAGTTCCTTTTTTTTCCCTCCTCCCTTTCCTCAGAACTTCATTTTCAGTTGGGGGGAGTGTGGATGCTTGACTTTTTATTTCATCCTTTATTTTTGCAGCTGGCATCTTTGCAGCTTCTCTTTCAATACTGTAGCTCATCTCAGTAGTAGCTCTAAAGACAAGAGGGTGGGGAGGGAAGCAGAATTCCATAATGTTCATTCTAGCTTATCATCACCGCAAAAGCAAATTGATTTTTGTCTAGAATTAAATGAAAGATTGTCTTTTTGCTGTGTTCCCACTACAGTATTTGTTGTGGCTTTTCCTTGCGCAATGAAGTAGAAGAGCATGGTTCTCATAGTGCCATTGCAAGAGTATCCGTATTGACCTCCGTGCATGGTTAATGATACCGTATGTATATACACATACATATCCACCCACAGCACTGCAGCCACTTCCTCCACTGACCCCTTTGTCAGAGATGATGTAAATAGTGATGGGCAATACCCTTTGACTCATTCATGATATTGATACCAGAAAAGGAGCACAGTAACTGCAAGAAACCCAACACTGTTAAGCCTTTTAGATAAGGGGATGCTGGGATCTCAAGGGCAGTAGACAGATGTCCTCTCCTGTCTTGTCCTTTGGGGGGTCTCCAACCTCCAGCCAGTCTGAAGGTGATTCTGGTCATACTGGTGTGGCTGCAGAGGGATGCTGCGGCACAGGGTGATGCTAGGCACTGTCTGGGGCTGCTTCTCTCCAGCCCCCAGGGCAGAACTCCAGAGCATGGGTAAGATCCACTCTTCCCACTTGCTTTCGGGGATCTGCGTGGGTAGCAGATTTTCTAAAGGAAGGGAAGAGCAGGAAGAGGGGGCAGGACCAGAGGCAGATGCTGCAAAGCGGCGTGGAGGAGCAGGGACACTGGGCAGCTTGGGGTGGGACAGGCTGTGTGTGGGGGGTGGCACAAAGCAAGCCCAGGACTGGAGCTGAAGACGCACCATCTGAGTCAGTGGGGAATTATCCTTGTATTGCTCATATCAAGTATGCTTTGACTGGGTATGTCATGTGGTTTTGGCATACTGCTATGGGCTGCACGGATCGCCCACCATTAGTTGTAAGGTGGTACTGGGACAGCAGAGAGTCATCAAGCATAGAAGCTTCCCATAGAAGCTACTGTACAGAACAATTATTTCACAGAAAGTTCATAGACCTTGTTTTGGCTTTATAACAGCTTGATAATGAAGGCCTTGGACTATGTGTATATACAGTACATATGCTTGCATTTGTGTTTATATGCTATATATATACACCCAGCATATAAACATTAAAACATTGGTACATACAGATAGAAAAGGGGAAACTATGCAGGTAAGTGTGAGCTGTTGTAGAGCAAATAAGCCTAGGAGGGTTCCTTCTGATGCTGCCACGCTACTGCACAAGCAAACCCAAATGTAACACGCAGAGCTTTGTAGTATATCCACTGGCAGACTTCCTGAGGAATGTATTTATATAGCTAATGCATATGCACACATTTAAAATATGTTGATACAAAATATATCACTGTGCCCATCTGCATATTTACTACTTTCTAAGAGTCTGCCAGAAAGAGGAATAGGCAAGATTTTTTTTTAAACAAACTATGCAGAAATATTTACACCAAGTGGTAAATTCTGCTTCCATATTTGCCAAATACATAGAAGAGTTACTCTCACGTTACTAGACTGGCTGGGTTTACAGTAACACAGCCAAGGATGGATTTCTCTCTTGCATTTGATTTGAAGGGGAATTTGACAAGCTGAGTTTGGGATGGTAGAATTATAATGTAAGTACCTGTAAAGAAAATTGTTGTAGATTGGTTGGCACTTGAGTTCATTTTTGTCTTACTGGCTAGCATACTGTAAACATTTTCTTTCATTTTTCCTAATGCAGATATAAAATGTCATCCTCTGATGGCATGGTGGCTACCAGAACTAGGAAGGATCTGAATTTTTTATACGTTGCATTATGGTGGTCTGTCACTACCATCAGATGAGAAAGTAGTCACTATGTTGGCATGTCATAACGTCCTCAGAGGACAGCACTACCAAAGCAGTAACACTATGGTGTACTCAGGGGACTGAATTAAGACCAAGTTAATTCTGTATGCTCTACTTCTCCAAAATGCACTGCAATTCCTGACTGTGTAGGAGTGCAACAATACAGGGGGCCGCATTCCCAGAGCTCCACTATACTTTAGTGATTGCTTATTACAAGGTCACATATTCAAGCTGACCCTGCACAGGCGCACTGAAGTTAAGCATATGCTTAAGGTTTGGCTGGAACAGAACCTGAATGCTCAGCTCCCTTCAGGAGGGGGCCCTAAACTGATTTTGTAAACAAAAAGTATGTAGTCATATTTCCAGTGATGGCTGTAAGAGGAACATCCAGAACAACCAGGGCTAGAAGTTTGTTTGCCTGAAGGAGCCATTGCCAGGATGCAGTTGTGGCTCCCAGACTGGCTGTGCTGCTAGTGCACCTGGGCCACCAGGTCCAGTGCTGCTCTGTTTGGCTCTAGGAGGGTGCAGTAGACTCCCCTGGGAAAACTTGCAGATGTAACTGTGGTGTGTGACCCAGTGTTTGTGGAAATGACTAAATTGAGGTCCTTGAAGGCTTGGCAGCACGTGCTCCGGGCCATGTGCCTCATGGTGCTGGTGCTGGGTGCATCTTTGATGGATGCGGTGCCTCCTGGGGGCAGCTCCTAGAGGTCTGAGCCAGCCTGGTGGGCGCTGCCCATCCAGATGTACCTTGCAGCCTTCACACTGCCTGGGAAACCCTGCCACAGTCATGGGAAGTGGAACTGTAATGCAAAACTCAGGACAGAACTCCAGAACTTTGGGTTTGGATAAAAATGTAAATTTTAACATAAATTGCATTTGAATTTCAAGATTTAACTATAGATTTCAAGGATACGATTTGACTTATGTCACTTAGCAAAAACATCAGGAAAATTATTAGTCAAGAAATAGCTCGCAGTTGGATACAGTGGGTATTAAAGTGGTCTTGTTGTGTTTGTTCTTTATGTACCACCATGATTATAAGGTCATAAGGTCATAAGAATATTTAAAATGTTTTTTAAACTACAAAGCAAATTCTCTTCCAGCATCAATCTGTTATTGTTTCCTATAGTACTCTAGTACTTCAGGCCTTTTCAGAACCTCCTCTGAGTACTTTTTAGCTCATTGTTTTTTCAAGTAAAGCAGTTATTTAAAATATTAATTAATACTGCCCTTCAATTCATGCAAGACCCACTGCCTCATCTTCATTGACTTGGCACTTCTGACCAGGAGAAGACAGCTCATGATTAATGAATGCATCAGGTTTTTGCACCAAATATTTCTGAAGCCAAGTACTATCTGGTCTGCATTAATTGTTTAAAATCCGCTAAATCTTTTCAGATGAGATAAGCAATGCAGGGAAAACATATCTAATAATGTTACGGTTTTGTTTTGCATCACTGTACTCAGGTTTGGGGAACTTGGTTCCTCTAACAATGTAGGTGGCATAGAACCAGAGCAGGATCCTGGAGGTGGTGATCATGACCCCTTCCTTGCTGATGATGCTAAACTTACAGGAGTGCTTTCCATACCAGACAGAGAAGGCTGGTTTGTAGCCAGAATGCCAGACATGCCCAGCTCCTTAGGCAGTGGGTCTTCACTTGAATGGAGAAAAAATCAGACTCTCTAGGTTGCCTGTTCTAGCTGCTTGCATCTCATCATCTCTTCTTTGAGAAAAACAAGGCAAAAACAAAACTTCAGGAAAAAAAAATAGTAAAGCTATGTCGACAAAGTGCAAACAATATTGAAGGCTTTTTGTCTCTTCCTTGAGTTAAACCCCTCTCCAGAAAAATCTTTCAGTGCTTCTGAATTGCTCTCCTGTACTGGGTGGAAAACTGTACAGCTTGGCTTTGGGACCACAGACTTGGAGCAAGCAGAAGTCATCTAACCCACAGGGCTTCTGCTCGTCTCAGTGTCACCACGCAGGGGACAGAGATTAACACTAGACCATTTGACATCCTTTAGAAAGACACAGTGAAGCTCCACTAGCCAGCCAGAAGCTTGACACCTTCAAGGGGATCAATGGGGAATAAGAAAGAACAGGGTTTTATAGTTGGCTTTTTTTATACCGCTCTTCAATTCCTCCAAGACCCACTGCCTCATCTCCATTGGCTTGACACTTCTGACCAGGAGAAGGCAACTCATGACTAATGAACGCATCAGGTTTCTTGCACCAAAGCTTTCTGAAACCAAGTGCTATCTGGTCTGCATTAAGCAGGACACTGACAGTGGAATTTTGCCAGGAGAATTTTCACTGCAGTCCCTGACCCCTTCATCCCTGTGCTGAGCCCCAGTGCCATGAAATTGCAGGTTTAAAGCTTGACTGGCTCTTCCATGCTCTCTGTGGGGGACCCTGGGACAGTGTCATCCTCAAGAGAGCTGCAGATCTGGCAGTCTGTTGCATCAGAGCACTTACTAATCCACCTCATTTAAAAAATGATGGCACTGCGCATGGTGGCAGGTTTATCTTATTACAATTTTCCTTTTGAATACAGCAAGGATTGACATTATGAAAGCAGAGTTAGCCTGTCTTCTCTCTCAAGTGAAGATAAATGGCATCATAAAAATCAGACATCGTGTATCATATATGTTATAAATAATACTTGGTATTGAGGTAATAACTTAATTTTAAAGACACACATACACACAAATCCATATATCTACATCTCTCTCTTCTGTCATATTTGATCATCTTACTAATTAAAAGGAGCCTGCTATACTATTTTTAGCCATGCAGTCTCAGCCTAGCTGTTTAAACCACTGTAGTTTCCCATCTGCTTTAGAAATGATTTAATAATCAGATAGACAGAAGCTTAGTTCTCATAAGCTGAGATGATCCTTCAGGGCCAAGCGTAGAAGGAAAATATATTTTAATGAGTACATTTAGGGAAACCACTGCTGCTTTCGTCTCGCAAAGGAAGCCACCAAGTCTCTGCCTAACTTGTGCTGGTGGCCATTTACTTTTAATAACAGGGGAAATGGGAGGGGGTTCCTTTGTTGCATCATCTTGAGTATTATCTCTAAAAGCAGCAATGATTACTCCAGCAATAATAGGGATTAAGCCTCTGGATACCAGCCTCAGCAGGTAACTTAGATAAGCCTGGGCCGTGATCCACACACAGAATCACAGAACTGTAGGGGTTGGAAGGGACCTTCAGAGATCATCTAGTACAGCCCCCCTGCCAAAACAGGTCCACCTCTAGCAGGCTGGACAGGAACGCATCCAGGCAGGTTTTGAATATCTCCAGAGAAGGAGACTCCACAACCTCTCTGAGCAGTCTGTTCTGGCACCCTCAAAGTAATGAAGTTTTCCCTCATGTTCAGATGGAGTTTCCTGTGGTCCAGTTTATGCCCCTTGTCCTTTTGCTGTGCACCACTAAAAGAACCTGGCCCCATCCTCTTGACACCCATCTTTCAGAAATTTATCAGCATTGATGAGATCCCCTCTCAGTCTTCTCGTCTCCAGGTTAAACAGACCCAGGTGTCTCAGCCTTTCCTCGTAAGAGAGATGCTCCAGTCCCTTGATCATCTTTGTAGCCTGCACTGTACCCTCTCCAGCAGTTCCCTGTCCTTCATGAACTGGGGAGCCCAGAACTGGACACAGTACCCCAGATGTGGTCTCACCAAAGCAGAGTAGAGGGGGAGGATGACATCCCTCAATTTGCTGGCCAGACTCTTTTTCATGCACCCCGGGAGACCATTTGCCTTTTTGGCCACAAGGGCGCATTACTGGTTCATGGTCAGCTTGTCCACCAGGGCTCTCTGATCTCCCGCTGCAGAGCTGCTTTCCAGCAGGTCAGCCCCCAGCCTGTACTGGTGCATGATGGTATTCCTCCCTCAGTGCAAGACCCTACACTTGCCCTTGTTGAACTTCATTAGGTTCCTCTCCATCCAACTCTCTAGCCTGTCCAGCTCTTGCTGAATGGGGGCATGGCCTTCTGGTGTGTGTCTCTCCTTCCAGTTTTATGTCATCAGCAAGCTTGCTGAGGGTACGATACTCAGAGTTGAACTTCAGCTTTCTGAAAATTGTTGTATTCCATGGAAGAAATTTCCCCTGTAAGAAAACTGGTGTTAAAGTTTCTGACGCAATACTGAGGTGGTGAGGCAATGCTGAGAAGATCTCTACATTTTATTCCCAGCTGACATTTCTTTAAAAACAAAAGGAATGCACTCACATGCAGCTTTTGAGAGGGTCAGAGTTTACAATCTTTGTGCTTTAAAGGACAAGAGGCCAGACCAATGATATTACCTGTTTATTCAGAATTTTTATAGCTTCTGTCTAAACTGACTGACATGTCACTCTGTTAGTCATTATGCTTCTGGACTGAAAAAGCTTTTTACCTGAAGAAGGTAAAGAAGCTCTTGTGCATCTCTTCCACTGCCTGAGGATGGAGAGAAGAGTTGCACAATTTGGGACAAGCAAGGGACATTTGCTGGCCAGAGCCCCTTATGAAACTGGCAGCTCCAAGCAAAACCAACAGCCTCAGCCAGAGAGCGCCGCATGGGACTTGGGGAGAGGGGCAAAAATGCAACTGCTAAACTGAATATTGGAGTCTATAGGAAAACCCTTTCCCTGTGTTTTCTTTTCCCGATCTTCTTCTTTAGGCAGTAGTGGCCCAGCACAGTGTATGTGGGGGTGTGATGTGCACAGGCCTGCCATAGCCACTGCCCTGCAGGCTTGCACAGGGTAAGCTGCAGCCTGTGTTTTGTCTTTCATCGTTACAGTCTGTACAGGGTGTAATGCTTAATGGGAAAAGGAGCCCTCCTGTTAAGTCCTAGAGGAAATGTGAGTCTGTAGTGAGACTTAAAAGTCTTTAAAAAGAGATTTATTTTAGTGTCAATGTAGTAGAAGACACCAGATACAGAGATGTGGTGTAAAATGTATCAAGGAGTCGGGTATGAAGAAGCAGAGAGGTTTTCCAAGTGGTAAATTCAGCTCAGTGCAGAAAGAGAATAAGGTGAAGGAACAGCTGGTCTGCGTTCAAGATGCGCAGGAAGTAGACTGTAGATTAAGAATATAAGAATAAAAGTTTTCTAAAGCATTTCTTAAAGAATCCTGGCTAGAACATTTTGTACAGGACAGTAAGTCAATGAAGACCGAAAATTATCTCAATTCCCAGGTATAGGTGAATAACTGAATTGACAGAGTGGCCCAGCTTCATTAAGCACATGAGACCGAGCTGCAGCAGGCAGAAAGCAGGAGCTGGTAAGCAGGAGCTGCTGTGGTCCTCATGTTAGCAGCAGTGGGATGGGTTTATATTCTCATCCAGAAACATTGGAGACCAAGTCCCACATTACATACTTAACAAGTGTGGAGCCAGTGTCTCACCTTGGTTTCTCATGCAAGGATGACTTTTCCAGGAGCAAGAATATGATTGGAGATCTTGTATTTGATAAAGTTGTCAAGTTCAGTGGCCAGGATGCTTTCTGTCTGGAGCCTAAAACGCCCTCCTCCTCCTTGCAGTGGTGCAAACTGGCATTTTCATTTCCTTTGCTTTAGTTTTCTGGTATCTTTTGGCTACTTTGTATTGAATTTACCTTGGCTTAGGTCTGTAAGTGCATCCCAATCCAGTACCTACTGAATCCCGAAGTTCCATGCTTAGTTTCAAGTCCATGTGCATCTGTTAATTTTCATTGTACAGCTATGGAAGCCTTAGTGTCTACCCTACCTGGCTGGCTGTCCCTTCTTGGATGCTGTCAACAGTCTTCTCTTCCAGCTCCATTGTTGTTACCCTTGTTTTTGACTGTTGCTGCTTTCCCATCTTTCTGATCCTCAGCTTCACCCCTTGGTCGCCGCTACTGCCTCATGCTGGTTTTTATCTCCTCTCGGTTTGCCTGCTGTTGGATCAGAGTCCAAGTCACATTCTAACTGTCCTGGTCCTATTCTTAATTCATGAGTATGGTGTCACACACATGAAATGTGTTGATGGGATCTTATCTTTCTCAGGTGAACTGTGTGATATTTTGCAGAGCTGTGCATGACTGTGATGTATTACAAATGCTAACCATGAACACAGTGAAGCGGGCATAAGGCTGGAGAAAGAATTGCTGCCTGATATCATCGGGGCTCTCTTTTTAACTGGTTCCTTGATAATCTCATAGAACTGTCATATACTTACCAGCTTTCCCACTTTTTCACTTTCACAGCTCTACCAGCTCACATAGATAACAGCATTTGAAGGCATGGAAAGTATTCATGACCTGCAATATAATAAAGACAAAGGTTTAAGTCACTATGGGTAGAGAATAGTAGTAGAAAAACTGGAAAGTATAAAAAGGTAATACAGTAAGATACTAGTGAAGTGAGTATCAGAACAGATAGCTAGAAGGGAAGGATATAGGAATGGATGCCAAAGTTTCTTAGATTTGGCACCGAGAAAAGACATCTGGGAAAAGGGTTATTTTTATCTTTTGAAGATATTTTACTTTAAAAAAAAAAAAGGCTCACTCCACTATTCCAGTAATACTGAAGGAATATTCCAAATACTGGCTTCTACTGGAAAAAGGTACTTGTATTACATAGGTGATAGAAAGCATCAGAGTGTTCCCGGAGCATGAGGGAATCCTGTCAACGTTTGCAACCTGTCGTCTGATTGTTCTCTTATGTGGAATAAGGAGTCAGTGTCAGTACCCAGCACTGCAGAGGACAGGTGTGGGGCCTGCCCAGTGCAGGTATTGACGGGTGGCTGTGTGCTTGAACACGTCACATCTGTTCCTGGTGTCGGCATAGTACCTTACCTGGAAAATGTCTGCACTGTGAGGCTTACGCTGCGCGCTCGTCAGTTTGGTAAGCAGTGGGTTGCATGAGTTGATGTGTGCTGCATAGTCTGTTCTGTGTGCAGGGGCTCCTTTAAAACATAAGTATTCGGTGTTGCCAGTGGGTAAGTTACTCTTCACTTCCCATCCTAAAAACACTGGTGTGCAGTGCTGCTGGCACAGAATGGCAGCTGCCTTTCGCCCCCAGGGTTGCCACCACCTTCCAGCGGTGGCTGAGTGGTCCCTGTGTGTATGGATTGTGAAGTGCTTTGGGATCCTTCTGGATCTGTGGAGTTCAGGATACGCTTACTATTCATTTACTGTCACGTTCCAGCTACATGCAAAGTCTGGAATATAAAAGTTGGTACCTTCCCACTGCAGACAGGTCTAGCTGCTAGCTGCAGATAGCAAACTGGGACCTTAGTGAGGTGCTTGGTGGGGAGGGCAGGCTTAGACCCTGCTATGATTTCAGCCAATCTTATTCTGATACTCCAGAGGAGCTTGATATTTCGAACGTGTTTCTGTTTTCCTCTGACTGCATAAGGTATTTATGCATCTGGTTCCCAGTCCCACTGAAGGGAATTAAACAAACTGAGTCCATTGCACATGAAGGAAAGAACAGAATTACACCCTGCCCAAGAGCTAGACCAGCAACATGCAGTAAGGGCATCTTCTGAGGTGGCTTGGCATAACACCTGTGCCGCAGTCTTCCTGGTTTCTTGCCAGTGGGAGGGATGGGCCCTGGATCCATAGCCAAAGGCTGCCCACCTGGAAGGGCTGTGCTGAAGTGCCCTCCTTTAGTGTGGTAAGTTCAAGCAGTCCATAGTCTCCTTCCACTAATGCCAGAATTAGTTTGGACACATTCTCAGATACAAGGAGCCCAGGCTGCTACACAGCAGAAGAGGATCTTTCTCCTGGTGCTGGTGGGATGGTAGAGGAGAGCTCTAATCATTATAAAGCTGTTCTAGGAGTGGGTGTCAGCTCTTGGTTTGTGCCCTACACAGCAGTGTTTTCTCAAAGAAAAGTCCAATGCCTTGCTTAGGAAATCCTCACAAAATAAAATGGGTATGGACAATACAAATTTTAATTGGACTGCAGCTCTGAGCAGTTCCCACAGTGATAGAAGCTGGAAGAGAAGAAAGGTGACATCAAATGTAGGAACCTAACCCACAGTTGCTCAGCTTCACTGCGATGAGCAGTAATGGCAAGAAGCTCAAGCCAGCTGGTCAGCCAAGCCTTACAAGAGGAGTGGGGCCCTCTCTGCAGGACTCTGGGGATAACTCCTGAGACCATGCTGGTGGGAATGGGTAAGCACCCTCCATCCTGGGAGCAGCTGCTCCCCTACTTACCCTCTACAGCCCCTTTGCAGCTTCTGTTTTCAGTCTGTGTCAGCATGTAATTGGTGGCTTTGTCCACCATATTTTGTGTGCTAATTTATGTTATATATGTTCATAGTTTATGTTTCTGTGTTTATTTTGTGTTGAACTAAGTTATTTTCCTTTATTGTTTATGTTTTTAACTCTGTTTTGTATTTAACTTTGTTAATTTATGTTACTTTACCTTATGTTTGCAATGTATCTTTTCACGAAAAAAACTAATAAAAAGAATATTTTTAAAATTACACGAAAATAAAATTTCCCCAAGATCTGCCTTGTAATATAACAATGAAGATGAAACAGTGCTGACAGGGCCTGGGCCCTGGCAATCTCTTTCTTCCAAAGTAAAATTTGTTAGCAGGACGTTGGTTGCCCACTGACAAAGTTCATGTAGTACATTAGCTAAAATGTAGGATATCTGAACAGTACCTGTCACCATGCTAAAAACCTTAGATTCAAGCTGATGGAAGTAGGGTTTGCTCCTCTCCATTGGAGATACAGACACACTCCAGTCCTCTGCTGGGGTTCTTACGGAGGGATGGGGCAATGCCGCTCCCCAGGAGATGGCTTCTCCTCCAGGACAGTGATGCTTCTGGCTGGGGCAGATTGGGCAGCAAGCTGAGAAGAGGACAGCCCTGAGTGCCAAAGAGGGGTAGAAAGCAAAACATGGAGTCAGCTATATGAGACAAAAGTCCTAAGCTGGTGGGTGGAGAGCATGGAGGTGAACAGTCAGGTTGAAAGCGCTTTGGTCTGTACTGGCATTGCAAAAGGGGGAGTGTGTGCTGCCATACCAGAACCTCCCCACATGCTTCCTCCCCTCCCCATCCCATTGTTGCAGCCACAAAGCTCATTATGGGATAAATCCTGCCTGGGTGTTCAGGTAAGTTGGTGGCATGTGTGGGAGTGCTGGCTCATGCATGCTGGTGGTGGTAAACGTCTACATGCTTGATACACCAACTGCACTCTGGGCTGGGCAGAGCACCATAACGTTGTGTGAAACCACAGGTACTGCACAAAACTAAACTTCCTATTTAAAATTATTTTAGAAAAAGATAGTTCGCGGCCTATGCCTTCTCTCCCAGCTCTGCAAAGTGCTGGTTTGGGCAGATAAAAGCAAAGAGCAAGATGGAGACTGTGGTGGCTCATCCAGGGGGTTTGAAAGGAGCACTGTCTCCTTTTTGTGTCAAATCCTAGACATATTTTTTTACTCCTCTTACTTGGCTTCTTGCCTACATTAAATTGCTGAATTCTGCATCATTAAAATAATTGCTAATTGCATTTTACACTTTAGTTTAGCTACTCAGCAGAGGCTCAGCTATCAAAGATGAAAAGCATCTCCCATGACCTACAGGTTAATCTTCACTTCACTGGGCCTCAGTGAGAGCCCTAATGGTCCACAAGTGCTGAGGTCTGGTCCTTTGCCTGATGTGTAGCCAAGCAGTAGGATGGGCCACATACTTGGGAGTCAGATTCTGAGGGGTAGTCTCATAGGTTTATTGAGAATTCCCTGATGTTTTCCTTAGGTTACAGGTTACAAATGCAGATTTTTATGCTGCATCTGAAAACTAAGGCTTCTGTTACACCGGTGTTCAGGAGTAAAATAAAATTCAGCTGCATAGAGAGAACCAGAAAACAGAAACAGAGGTGGCATGGACCAGGTAACTGGATGTTACCTTTACCAAGAAATGGTTGAAGCTGCTCATGATTCTTGCCTGAAAGCCATGTTACAATTCAGCTCTTTGCATGGAAGGAGAGAAAAGAAAGCCTTCCTGCATCCAGCACGACACACAACATATGCCCTACAACATATGCCCTACTGCTTGTGCTATGCTGTTTGAGCGACAACAGTCTGGGTTTTTAATTTTCGCAACCCTAATTAGTAGTGACGAATATTTTGCAACTGGAGGACTGGGGATTTCTTTATAAGCATTAGAGTCCGTGTAAAAAGTTTGCTCCATACATCCACTCTAATCATGTCTTAAGTTATTCAGCATATGCGTACAACAGAGTAAAAGAAACACTTTAGTGTGCTGAGCTTGAAATCATATGCTTTCCAAATCCCCTGACAACACAGCTTAGATGAAATCTCTCCCGGAAATAAGGCAGGAGTTGTTGACATTTTCTTTCGGTGGGGAAAGAAGAGGTAGAAATGTGGGGGTGGCCATTGGTTTCATGCTAAACAGTGATATGCAGAGGGAAAAAATAATTTATTTTGGTTGAACATTTTTAAAGAAGTTAGGTGTTCCCTGTGCCAAATTTTAACTTTGTAATAATCTAAAACTTCCTCACTCTTTCAGAGATCTCCCCAAGGGAATCCCAGCCAAGTGTCAGATGAGACCCAACATGACCTCTTGGGCCTAAACTTCTTTGGCATGTATTGCCTCTAACTATGAACTGGTTGAGCTGCCTCCAGCTTCTGACAACAGCCTTTCACCTGATTGACTTGGGTGCTTGTGCCTTGGGTGGCTGCTGCCTTAAGGCCAACACAGGCCACCCTTGCCTGGTCACCCCCGACGCCTCTTTTCTGGACGCAGGAAAGCAGTGAGGCCAAGGCACGCTGATACCATCCCAGCCATGGATGCAGGGGTAGGAGGGTTTGGAGGGACAGGCTGGGGGACCAGGGGAGAGCACTGTCTGACTGGGGAGTGAGCTTCTGTGCTGCCCCAGTTGTGTGTGCTATTCCTTGTCTTCTGTCAGTTGGCTAGCACAATGCCGTTGGGTCTCCTGCCAGACTTTGTGTCTAAGAAGCCTCGGAGGGCTAAACCAGAAACAGAGGTGGCATGGACCAGTCCCCAAACTGGTGTAAATCAGCAGCAGGTCTCTGAAAACAACTGAGCCACGTGTATTTACCTCACCGAGCGGATCCCATCCAGTGTTTCCACCTGCGACACAACAGTTTTACTCCCTTGTTGTGCATTTTAGTAACAGGAAACAGATACCAGTTTTCCCAATGAAATGGAGGTTTTTCCTGATCCTCTGGGGGTTTTTGTGTTTGTTTATTTTTAATGAGGATCGCTGAAATGGGAGAATCCTAAACTGATTGACTGCATCCCACCCACCCCCAGTTGGCAGATGTTCGTATTGCTCAGACCCACACTGTGAGGCTGACGCTTGTCTCTGTGTTGGGTTGAAACAAAATCCCCTGCATCAGTATGCCTGTAGTCATGGGCCACTTCAGTACCAAAGCCGAACATTACACTTATACTCCAGTGCTCCTGCCTGCAGCCAGAAATTTCACAGCACAATCCCTGTATGTGCTTCCAGGGATCCTTTTGCCATCTGTCTTATCACAGAGGTGGGTATGACAGCTGAGCAGGCAACATTGCTGCCTGCTTCTTGCTGTCTTAAGACAGAGCTCCTCGCACCCATCTGTTTGCCTGTCCCCAGGCGCGAGGCTGTTTGGCACCTCACACTTCCCTGATGTAGTTATCCTCCCGGACAGCCAGGATCCATGCTGGGGACTCATTCCAGTCGGCAGGTGGGAAGTTTGCTGCAGAGCCAGCCAGCGGATCTGGGTGCCCAGGCTAACACCTTTCCTGTGAGACAGGAGCTGCAGATGGAGTCCACTGCCTTTGCCCTCAAGGGGAAGCAGTTCCCACCAAGAAACCCATGAGAGACATTTTGCTCTGCACAAACCATGGCCATCACCTCCATATCCATCCCACTGCCTTCTCCAGGGCAGCCTTTCCATCAACTGCCTCTTCCCCTCATCCCAGCCTGGCACCGGCATTTCCCCCTTCCTGCTTTGAACATGTGAATGTCAAAATTAGAGCTGGATGTAGAGCAGCCTTTGCTTCTCACCCCCGCTGGACCCTAATGCAGGGAGCTGGCGTACCCCCAAGCTGCCTGTCTGTGAGAAGATAACAAGAGGAATTGCCTGTCACAGATTAGTTAGAGTATGACTGAATAGTCATTACATAAACCCAAAGCTTATTTGGATTTTTTTTCCTAAGGATATACCCATATATAGGTAGAAACTATCTTTTTTTTTTTTTTTTTCCTAAAACCAGCCATGTTATTATTCCAGAAATTAATATCCACATCTTTACCTTCTTCTTCCTATAAATTAGATTCAGGAACTGGTAACTCTTTAGCACTCATTCCCTGGTATTCCATAATGGCAGCAAAATGACAGCTGGGGTTGCATCTACCTATGTGCTGCCATGTTGTCCTGCAGAAGACTTGGCCACCTCCTGGGGTGGCACTGGGCTGGGCTTCCCAGAAATGCATTTAATAATAATTATTTGATTTATAGTGAAAGAAAGCACACATGCTTTAAGTGGCTGGGGTGCTGGTGTGTCTACTGAGCTCTTGAAGGGAGCTGGTCCTTCCCAAGCCATGCCCTTGGTGCAAGCTCCATTGTAAAGACTTGTAGGAGCCACAGACCCAAAACCATGACTCTCTTGTCCCAGGCAGGACAGTCCAAATTATGGTAGTGTTTCCAGTAGCCAACTGCCAATAGACAGAAAGCAGCCAGATTAGGCCATGTGTGTTTGTGCAGTTGAGCACATTATTTGGTAAAAGGCATACACCTGAGTAATGAAATGAGGTTTCTTTAGGGAACTGTTACATCTTCCTGGTGCATCTTCCCTAAATGGAAAGAAATTAAAAATCAAAAGGGGAGGGGAGTAGGGGTGAGGTTAGGGTCGTTTCTTTTTTCCTAGAGCGTTAACTTGTTAAGGCTTAATTCAGATGACCTGCTAAATTTTACATTCAAGTTTTCCTACATTTTGCATGTACTGGTTTTCAGTGTATAATCTGCTTCTTTCCTCTTTGCGTGGATCCCTCTTTCAAACAGCAATTAGTAAGACATTCTATTGCAAAGGAAATCTTGGCTAAATATAGTAATGTAGAGGAGGTTGTTTAAGATCTGCTAGGTACTCCACAGCTCTCTGGTATTCCCAGGATGTTTATTTCAACCAAGACTATTTTTCTTTTAAGAAAAACATAATTTTTCAAGAGGAAAGCTAACCAAAGAAACACAGCAACTGGTGCAATACCCGAAACAATTTTTCACTGTTGGATCAGTAATTGCAAAGCCATCAGTATCCCCTATGGGGATATACCCTTCCTACTGTGTGTGAATGGAGAAAATCAGATGCAGGTCCTCCATTGCTCTGGATGAAAGTGGGGGCTGCATGTGAAGGGATTCAGAACTTCTGAACTGGGTGACCTTCTCTCTGTTCCTTGGTCCCACCTGTCAGTGGGAGAGTTCATGTGGATGCCAGCAGCACGTGAGAAAGGCTGGCATGGACATGTGCCTGCGTGGCAAAGCAGGCAGGGCAGGAACAGGCTAAGCTATTTTTAAGATCTCTTTTTTCCTAGATGTGTTTCCAATGGATGATGTGCAGGTGATGCTGATTCACAGGCTGTAGGAAGGGCATCCCAGCTTTTACTGCAGCCTCGGATCCACAGCCCTTCTCTGCCTGGGGTGGTGCCATTCATGGCAGCCATGGCCTGGCCCTGGCAGGACAGCACAAGGCAGGGCAAGCAGGGGTGAGCATAGGACAGGGATTTGCTCTGACTGCTTCCCATGTAGCAGAGGAAGGAGAGGTCTTCATGAGGTAGTGTCCGCAGGGCACCACTGATCACTCTGAGCGGTAGCCACCTGAACATCACTAGCCACAAGCCCTCCTTGCCACACCACCCGCCTGGGGCAAAAGCGCAGGCACACTTGCCCCCCACCGCCTGCCTCCCCATCAGCAGGGCCGGGGCAGGCAGCCCTGCACCTCACTCTGAGGGAAGCCCATTGGTCCTCACTTGCAGCCAAACTGTCTGTCCTTGTACATCACTCACGCCTCCGGGTCTCTTCTGTCTGTCTGTCTGTCTGTCCCTCCCTGCAGGGAAAGTCTCTGGCAAGCAAGCGCCTCACGGGCCTGATGCAGTCCTCCTGATGGCATCAGGCAGCCGCCCCATTGGAGAGACAGCCGGGACCACCACCGGGAATGGGGCGTTTTGGGAAGAGTGGGTCCCCATTGGGGAGAGAGCCTGAGCCAACACAAGCGCCGGGGGAGCGCCTCTCACAGTTTACATCAACACTTTCCTACCTGCACTGCTTTGTAAGGACACCGAGCTCCATGCAGGTACTTTGTTTCCAACCAGGGTTTGGAGGAGCACACGTCACCATATGCAGAAGGCCAACAAGGCAAGGGCTTGCTGTCTTGTTATTTAAGGAAACAGACCCAACCGCAACTTAAGAGAAAGAAGAGCTGAGAGATGGGTATTTTTCCTTCATCTCTTCTCTCCCTGGCACAAATGTGGCTGTAATAGACACCACTGCAATCCAGTTTCTCCCTTTCTTGTGGTCGTCTGGATCCAATAAAATACCTGCTGGAAGCTACTGCTTCTTCTCACAAAAATCTCAAATGCATTTCTCCTGCAAATTCATTGACTTTGTTTTTCTTTCCTATGTCTCTCCTTTAAAGCAATGAAAAAAGAAATGGCACTATTTAAGTTCATCACTCACTGTCCTTCCAATAGCATGTAGCATGTCTGGAGATGATGGCCAGATCCTCAGCCGAAGTCCGAAGGGCATGAGTGGTTTTCATTGCCTGAGGGTCTGCCCCATTGAGTCAGACTCTGATCTTGGTGCAAATCTTCTGATGTTGGCAGAATCGCTCTGCATGTGCGTGTAGTGCAAACGTGATCAGACTCTGCCTGATGCTCAAAAAATCATGATTTAGATGTGTAATGTACACACAAACACACACACGTGGTATTTAAAAGTGCATTGTTTTATACTGTATTTGATTTTCTATTTATTTAAGGTTTTGCATACTTACGTAATGATGGATGTTCAAGCTTCACTCCAAGTAGATGGGATTGAACCACTTAGAGGAGACTCCAACTCCAGGCGCGGAGGGCCAAAACCTGCTCAAATGTATACAGGGAAAGGCACCACTGATGTGGGCAGATATCAAAATTGAGTCTACAGAGAGGAGGGAATTGATAGAGATGGAACCGGCAGAAGCAGAGTGTGGATGGGCAGGGCGCTGGTGCCAGGTAGCACCAGCACACCTGGATGTGATAAAAAGTTCAGATAACTGATCCCACTGCGAAGCACCACTGTAAGAGTGAAATTGTACCACTTGCAGAAATGAGCTTCCACTAAAACTCAACTGACCTACAGCCCATGAATACAACAGCCTGAGAGGATTCAGTAGCTTGTGCCAAACTGTTGGGAGTATGTTAGAATGAGGATGGAACTGAAGTGACTTTAATTAAAAGAACCACATATGCTACCTGCAGATAGGAAAATGGACTGCATTCACATACATTATATTGCCTATATATGAAAATTTCAAGACTCAGTTGACTTAGTGCCACAAAATTTCCTGTATTTTGCAAGCAGTTCAAATCTGAAGCATATGTGAAAATAGACATTTCTTAGTCTTCTTTACTCATGCCAAGGCAAATTGGCTTTTTGTGCAGGTGGTAGAAATTGCTACATGGCTACATGTTTGCATACCTACCTAGGCAAAACCACCTAGCTAAGTAGACAGCTGGCTATCAACAATATTCACTTCTGAGGCAAGTATTATTCTAATATCTAATGCCTACGTATGCACAAAATCAGGCCAGCCTAGTTTCTGACAGAAAAAGCATGTTCCCTCTTTACCCATGACATTTCTTATTTTGATCTCTCTTTTTTTTTCCCCAGAAAACTCCCATTATTGATTTTAGCTAAGGTCTATAGGACCTTCTACAGCTGCATGAATGTACAGTAAAATACTGAGTATGGAATTTGTTCGTTACACATATCTATTCCCATAAACAGCCTATTGTCTGAAGGCTTCAGACCAAATTTGTCCTGCACATACATGACACACAAGTGAGTTCCAGGACTGCAGAACCATCATGGGTGTGCCTGTACGTTCATGTGGTGCCCTGCCTATGAAGGGGACATTTGGTCCCCTCCAAATTGTCACTTGCCTGTCCTGCAGAACCTGCTTGTCCTCTGTAGCCCATCCAGCCAAAGGGTCCCCTTGGGTAATAATGGGTCTTCATGTAACAGGCCCAGTTGTCCATTGATGCACATTCATACGTGTGCCCTTATGTTATCCCCTGGAAATGCAAAGGCTGGCTCTTCTCAGAGCTTTGTTAATGGTATCTTTATCTGTGCTAAACCCGCCATTGCCACGTATCACTGGAGCTCTGTAAACCAAAAGCTGCTCAAACCCCGAGCTATTCTACTGCCAATGCTGCCCAGCCTCTAGGCTGAGGCATTTCCTAAGGGAGGTCTCTCTTGTGAACCCCTAAGCTGGTCTGCAGAGCATTCCTGAGCGGGATATACGTGTGAAGCATGAAACTCTGGTGTGTAGCAAGGAACAGAGACAGCAAAGTGACATCAGGGAGGTCCCTGCTTTGCAGTGGGTTCCTGACAATGGACAGGTCTTCTCTCAGGGGAAGGATAGGTAACTCCATGGAGGCACTCCTCAGTGTCCTGCAGCATGGGGGAAGAAATGAGGAAAAAATTCTTTACTTTCAGAAGAAATTCTTTACTTTGAGAGTGGTGAGACAATGAAACAGGTTCCCCAGGGGACCTGTGGATGCCCCATCCCTGCAGGTGTTCAAGACCTGGTTGGATGGGGCTTTGAGCAGCCTGGCCTAGTGTGTGGTGTCTCTGCCCATGGCAGGGGAGTTGGAACTAGATGATCTTTAGGGCCCCTTCCAACTCAAACCTTTCTATGATTCTATGGGCCCACATACTGCCTGNGGGGGGGGGTGCACGTGGGTACAAATGGAGGGTGCTGGCAGGAGCAGTGGACAGGTGGAATTGGAATTTGGGTTATGGTCTGCTGCACAGTGAGCAGCAATGCCAGGCTTTTTTAACTTGGAGATGTGCTGCTGCCCCATGAGCCCTGCTCTGTCCTTCCTGCTCCCTTCCTACAGGATGGCTGTGTTGGCTGCTGCAGTGTTTGGCCTGGGGGGAATATGCTGTGCTTGAACCATTGAGTGCATGGGGAGGATTGGATTTTTACAGACACCGAGCATGCATATGGGCATACATCAAGAGGCCTGGATGCTGAACAGCTTGCCATTTAAATGCACAGTCGTGCAAGCTAATCTGCTCAGTAATGGCTAGCTGAGCGGACAGAGCTGCATATTCTCTGGAGAGAAGAGAGCTCTGCTCCTCATTTCCTGACTAAATTTCTCTAAAACAAACATGAGAGTAGACAAGGCTTCCTCCTGGGAACACATATGAACTGTTCTTCACATGTCTCTTACTTCAGGTGTGATGATGCTAACATGTAACTACTTCCACATGAACTGCATTCTTGAATTATTGCTTTCTAATGGCATCGCTTATTTCAAGTGATGCTACTCTTGTACACTCACCAATACCCCATTGAGTGTTGCAAGCAGTAATCCGCTGCTTTATGAGCGTCCCATGTCTTCCAACTACCTCATCGTCCTGAAGATGAGTTAGGAAATCAGCTTTCCACCTCTATTTATGTTCTAAATGGCATTGTTTCAATGAAAGGCAGTCTGGAAGGCTTTTACGATGTCCACGCTGTGCAAGCTAGCTACAAAGCTTCCCATACATAGAGGACTGTGGCTGTGAAACATGGCTGTAAACTGTTATTTGGATAATAGAGTATCCAGAGCACTCATGGCTATTGTGGCGAAACGGCACCAAGACAAGCACTAGGAAGGCTGGACGAGCCTGTGCAGACAGCGTTAGGCTAAAGCAAATGAATTAATGTACTCTCGGTATAACTCAGCACTAAGATCCCATAGAGTACTGTAATAAAATGGTAGCAGGGCAGCCATAAAAAGTGGCAGCAAGCTGACATAATAATACCAGGATAAATGTAGCAATAAGGTAACACAGGCCGCTGCAGTAAAGTAGCATTTTTTGATAATGCAGCAATAAGACACAACAGGATGCTGCAGTAAATTAGTTTGGGGAATCAGGCAGTAATAATGATGTGCATGGACAAATGGCGGTACATTTGTACCAGGTACTGCAGCAATAAAGATAACACAAGGTGTCCTAGTAATAAGTTACTACAGTAACAACAACATGATGTACTGTAAAGTTCTATCAGGATGCTTCCATGCTGCAGTCAAATCCTACAAGAGATGGTAGCAAGACAATGAAGACAAAATACGCCCCATTTTCGAGTGCAAAGATGAGTCAGTTTTCTGCATGGTAACTCAAATTGTGGAATGATCTCAGCAATACCAGCCATATCAATCCCCACTTTCAAGGAAGCTGAGGCAAGAGTGCTCCCCCATCCAGCCTATTATTTTGGCCTGAAAATACAAAATTGACTAGTGTCTCTTCAGCCAAATTGTCACAGACTCTGGTGAAGTTCTTTGGTTAGTCTTTACTCAGGTGAAAACCCGGTGATGTCAGTGTGTCCTTTGCCTTGGAAAGGATTTGGCTCTGTCATCTTCTGGCATGGGTGATGCTTTTAGCCTACAATTATTTCTGTTTCGGGGTGGGGGAAGGGGAACCCAGGTACAGAACATCTGACTGTACTGGTCTGTTTCCTGAAATGCACAAATAAATTGAGCATCCTGGAAAAGTCAAAGCAATAATGACCAACTCTGTTCTATCTGTCATGCGTGTATGCACACGTGAATAATCCTGCTGGAATTGGTGCAAGTCCTGGATGACCCGTGGGCAGGGCTTGGCCTAAGCCTTTTCTCAGTGTCTCCAGCTGAGTGACAGAAGCAGTGCATCTTCTCAAGGTTTATTTTTTATATTGTCTCCTTTCCTGCTTTTGCATATATTTTTTAATTTAACCTCGCTTCTGTATGAAATGTCCTTATTAAAAGAACAGTTTGCCATAAGACAATATGCAGCACAGTGGACAAAAAAATAGTTGTGTCCATTTGCTGTCTTTGTACCCTTCAGTGAAGAGTAAAGCATTCTGGAAAATAACCAGCAACCACTGTTATACTCAATAATCATCAGGCCTAAGGGTTTAGTCAAAGCATCTATGTCAACAGCAAGGCCTGAATGGAGTGTGTGTGCTAGATAGCAAGACGGTCTCCTGGGAAAAGGATGTAAATACGGCACCACTGCAGACTCCTGACTAGCAGGGGCAGCTCACAGCTGTCTCTGACTCTTCAGCCAGTCCCAACCGATACAAATTTTCTGCCACATCTTTCTGACCCTTTACAGAAGA
Organism: Nycticryphes semicollaris; assembly: GCA_013400055.1. NCBI lineage: Eukaryota > Metazoa > Chordata > Aves > Charadriiformes > Rostratulidae > Nycticryphes > Nycticryphes semicollaris. Next base: position 274,217 of record VXBJ01004187.1, read on the forward strand.
GCTTTGCTACCCCTTTTGTGTGGCTTCCACTGTTTCTAGCTGACTGTGCTGCGTTCAAGTTTTGAGCAGTGTTCTGATATGCCTTGGCTTGGCTCTCGCCTTAAACTCCTTGGCTGGCTTTCATTGTGGTTTAATGATTAAGAAGGATTATTAAAGTAGAGCTCACTGTAATGTAAGATAGGCTGGGTTATCGTGATTTCATCGTTTAAGCTGTGAGCAATTTTTCAGCTTCTCAACACTGTTTATAACCTGAGACGGAGAACAAGCGAGGTGGCTGCTCAGCAGAACAGTGAGCTGATGAACAATACGCTATCTTCATGCCCATACGTACTTTGAACTTATTGGTGAGGAGAAATGCTTTGTAGTGAGAAAAGTAATCTCACGGCAGGAGAGAGTCAGACCTGATCAACTTTTTCATGTGATACAGATTTTGCTTTGCCAGCCCCTAGCATCTGCAAAGCTCACAGCTAAGAGCCAGCAACCTTCTAATCCTGCTGCTAAGCATTTGGAAACAAGCTTTTTAAAAGGCTGGTTTTACACAGCAATGCTATTACTTGAATCCTTTTAATGTGAATTTATGGCTATTGCCACAAGTGTCAATGTGTTTGGCCTCTTGCATTTGCAATAGGAAACTGCGGATTCACCCCATGTAGAGGGTGAATGATAGTGGGCAGAATTTAGGGAGCAACTTGCAGCCATAGAGCTCAAATGAGTTGCACCTGAAAAAAACTGCCCAGATCATACATACGGGGTTGACAGCAATGACACTGGATTTACAAGTGCATTCCTATCTGGGGGCCCAGAAGAAACCCTGAAACATCTCTTGTAGCAGAGGACAACACTCTGCAGGCAGTTGATCCCCAAGTATTGCAGTCTGTTAGCAGAGATACTCAACTGAGCTTCTCTCTCTCATCTTTGGGGTCTTAAACCATGCCATCCATTCCATAAATAGTAGGTGACAACCAGCCCTGAGCAGCACCTTCTATGGGTGGACTAGGAAGTCCATGTCTGAACTAGGAAGTCCATGTCTGAACTCATCAGTCCCATTTGGATCCTTGTCAAGATTTCTTATATCCATCCACAATGCAGGTTGTTACCACATGCCACATAACTTCATAGCTCAGCACCAGGGGTATCTGACTTGTGTCACAATTCAGCATGAGCCTGATGCCATGTGGATTAAGGCACACCAGATAAAAACATTCAAATGATGCTTTACACAACACATCATTTCCTCTAAAAGCATCTGTGATTTTGAAATGCTGCACTACGCTCTTCAGAAGTCATTTGGGGCCAAACACAGGGAAACGAGGCTCTATGGGATATTCCTCTACAAGGGAAAAAATCTGAAGGGCCTCCTACCTCAATTGTGTGATTGAAGGCGTCCAGACCAGGGCAGCAACTTTTGCCTGTGGGGACTTGCCCAACATCAGAGGTTGACGGGGTTTCTGCAGGGATGCGTCCCCATGCTAGCAGAGGACAAGCCCTGGTGTGGAGGGGAGTTCCATGAGGGTGACAGTGGGGCTGTGGTGGCATAACGGTGAGTGGAGGTGAGCTCCTAGAGGGTAGATGGGGTCTGTGAAGCCCTGCTGCAAGAGACACGCAGGGGACATCGTTCTCTGGTGCCATCCTGCAGTGCGCTGGTGAAACAGCCGGGGCAGGGGAAGTGAGGAGGTGGGAAGGAGCCTCCCCTGACACGAACTCGCTGTCGCCCACCCTCTCGGCACAGTGGGAATGTGTCATTTCGGCCTTGGACAGCGGCGGGCAGGACTGGGAGCCAGCTGGCCGGAGCCGGGGCGCAGCTGCGGCCGCTGCGGGGAGCACCCGGGAGCTGCTGCGGGGAGCCCGGCTGCCGCTGCCTGCGCCGGCCTCCCGCTTCCGCAGGGGGGTGGTTAACCCTTCCTGAGGCACCTTCCAGCTTTCGCAAACACGGGAAACAAAGGCTTTGCTCCGCGCTCGAAAGCTCAGTCAAATGCCCGGGGGATGCTGAAGCCACCTGGTTACCCTCAGCCCATGTCCGTGCTGCTGTCAGCTATGCTCTCCTCTGTGACCTGCATCCTTTCCCCTGGCATCAGCACCCTGCCAAATGCTCTGCTCACCCCAGACAAGCTGGAAACTGACCCATCAGCAAGCTGGGTGAGCTGGCCCACCAGAGAGCAAGGCCTGTGGCTGACCACAGCTCTCAGGTTTGAAAGGTCCCAGAGCTGAGAGGTGTTTGCAGCCCAAGCTCTCCTCTTCAGCAAGGCCAGGCTGTGTACATCTGTGACGTGACCACCAGCGACCCTGCTCCAGGGGCAGTGTTGCATCCCAGACCTGCCTGTGACACCCCCTCATCTGCTCTGCCTAGCCACCACAGCTCAGGATCACCAAGCTGAAAGGAGTTATACACTTTCATTTCTCAGAGCACCTCTGCCTTCTGTCTGCCATTTGTCACAGCAGGACTTGTAACCTTTGCTGGTTCTGAAGAAACAGACCAGTACAAGGCCAGGAAACTGACACCTTCATCAACTAGGCCCCCTGTTTAACACACATGAGAGTCCCTCTTTGATATCTTGGGAATCAGACTGAGAGAGTTGCCATCTGCAGTCCTTTGTCCTGCAGGACAGGCTTTAATTGCTTTGTTTATTTATCTCCAAGCCATCCTGCAGCTCTGCTCATCAAAGCATTGGTACTCCTTCCTGTGTCACGCTGCCTAGCACACCGCATCACCGTTACGCTGCATCTTCCCTGCGTCCCGTTGCTTCAGTGTCTGTGGCTCTCAGCTGCCTTTCCCCCTCGTCACTCTTCACTCTTGTTTTCTCCAACTCCCTCTTAGAGAGGCTGGTCTGTGCAGCTCATGAAGGGGGTTGTCAAACTGACATTTCCCTGCTTAAACCGGCTGAACGAAGAATCAGTCTCTTAGCTCAAAGAAATGCTCCTCAAGGGCTGCCACGTGCAAGGCTGTGTCTGCTTTGCAATTACAATAGCAAGGGGAAGGGGATGTGTATGTGGGTTTGGACTCACCCCTCTCAGAATCTCAGCCCCACAGTGCAGTATGGCCTGTGAGACGGACTGGCACATGCTGAGCTCTGGCTGTGGCAGCACCTTGCCTGCATGCAAGTTTGCAGGATTTTCCTGCACACTGTGTTCAGGACTGTTTGGCTGTTCTGTTATCCCCAGGACAGCTGAAATATCTGACACCATTTTCTATATGTGTGTCTGTCAGCGCAGCTGCATATTTGTTTATATAGACAGAGGCAGGGAAGGCCTCAAGTCCTTCCCTCAGTCAGTAACAGGTGTTAGTTCCTCCATGCTGGGGCACAGACAGATTTTTGGGCATGGTCTGGCCAATTCAAGCAAATTAAATCTCTCCACAGTCTAGAAAAAGCTTGTCTTGCCAGTACCAGAATCTCTCTGAGCCAGCCTTGCTCATACACACACATATCCAACACATGGGAAAAACTCATCTTCCTGTGCTCAGCATGATGAAACGGCTGTTGTAGGCCACCTGCAATCTGCAAGCCCTGTCCTGTAGCCAAGTTCCCGAGCTTCTGCATGTCATGCATTTTGGGTAAGTAGCTACCTTACCCAAAATGCCTGCTCTCCTGTGATGACCTGCCTAAAACACAGAGAAGCTCTGCTGTGATGCCAAACTCCTCTGCTGTACTGTGCCTCCCCCTCTGCAAAACAGCTCCCACAGCCAGAGCCAGGCAGAGCTTAGCTGTCTTCTGCCACCCTTTAATTAGAGAGCATCAGAGGCTTATGGAAAGCAGCACAGCATACCACAGGCTTCTGAAATGTGGAAGCAATGGCAAGAGGAGTGCTAAGAGCTACCTGCACCAAATAGGAAACAAAATTGGTTGTGTGGGCTTTCTCTTTCTCATCCTGGGTATTAGTGACCTGATTAATATGGCAGCAATTTTGCATCAGTGTACCTGTGCTTTGGGTATCACCTTTGGGTCATCTGCTGGGCTTTGAGGTTGCTAGTGGGTCATAGGAATGATGTGCCCTAGCTGCAGGTGAAGGGACCTGGACCAGTGTCCTGCTCTTGGCTCCTTGCTGGACTACCAGAGCATTGCTGCAGCCCGCTCTCCTGAGACTTGGCCTTCCCTCCCTGACTTTCTCTTCTAACCAAGCAAGCCGTTCCCAGAAAACAGTCAAGTTACTATATTAAGGTGATCCTGCCCTCAGTGTCTCTTTGTTTCTGGGGAGTCTTAAGCAAATCAAGTTGCAGAGCATACACAGAGCACCACAGTCTTCATGTCAGACAAAAGGACAGTCCAAAAGGAGAGAGAGAGCAAGAGAAAAAGCTCTGTGTTTGCATTCATCTCTGACATGATGGATTCCCCCTTCCTGGAAGCAGCCTTGGCATAAATAAAGCCAGTAAAGGCTTTTGAGCAAGAACTCCCTTCACTACGAATAGTCATGGAATCATAGATAATAAAAGACCTGGCAGCTCATCTTGCATTGCTCCCTGTAATCAGCAGGATTTTCCCTACTGAATATTCAACAAGGTTGCTTTATGTAGCATGCCTCTGAAATCTCCAGGGATGGGACCTTAGCAGATGCCCTCAGGAACACATTTTTCCATACCTTAAGCATTCTTATTGCAAGGGGGAAAAAGCAATCACTTAATACAAAGCACAAAAAGCCATCTCTGAGTAAGTTTAAGAACAGTTGAGAGCCATCTGTAGGCCACAAGTAGCAAAGGCGTTCAGCACTGTAGATTTTTTCCCCAAGTATTTCCTTTAATGTATGTCTTTTTTGCATTGTCTTGAGTTAATTGCACTTTGCATCAACATCCCCTCTCCACTGTGACACTGTGTAGATATTTGTGGACTGTCACATCTCTTTTCAGTCTTATCCCCACCTCAGACTGTAACAGCTGAGGTTCTTCTCATCTGACATTTTCTCAAAGATTGCTATCAATTTTGCTGGATTTTTCTTTCTTTAAAAGATCACTCAGTAAAAGCATAATAATGTGAAGACAGAAGGGCTGTGCTCATCAATACAGCACAATTATCCAGTTATTTGTCTAAGTGGGGTATTGCCCTGGTATTGCACTCTTTGTGGCAAACTACATGCATGTGTCACACATGTTGTGGTATAACATATTTGTTAAATATATTTATTGCACATCTTTGACCACTTTACCCACCTTCATCCCACGCTGCCATCTGTTCTGTGGCTACCACCCCCCATCCACTCTCCTGAGAACCTATGGAGGGCAGCCAGGAAAATGGTTCTTCCTTTTCTTGCCAAATTTAGAATTTCAGTTGCAAATTTAACCTAGCAAGATTGCCAAGGGGAGACAGAGCCAATGCCAAACTAGCTCCAGCTTTCCTGTTGGACACATTTTCAATTCTGTCACACTAGCTGAAAAGGGGAGCTGACTGCCTTCAGAAAGGGGTTGTACCCAGTGCTACAAGAGGAATCAGCAGTTGTGCCCAGTCCAGAAAGAGCAGATCATCAAAGGCTTTAAAACTGCAATATCTGTAGGATCAGAAAATAATTCTATTATTGACATGCATGACATCCTCAAAACCCTGTACATTTATCCTGGCGGCAACTAATGCACGTTGCTGCAACGAGTGAAGGTCTTTTTGAAAACAGTTCCAATAAAGTGTCTTAAAACCAGCCACACCACTCACTCCTGGAAGCATTTTTCCACAGAATGGGCTTGCAGAATATCCACAGGGCTTTTTTGTTTGCAAGTAATACAACCATCCTGCAGTCATTAGAGAAAGCTTTATACAGTACTGTTCCATCATACATACCTACATATACATACAAGCAGGTATTTCCAAGGTCAAGTAGGGCATTCTATGTACAAGTTCCTCATAAAATAGGGCAAATGTAAATAAGGAAAATGTGGGTTTTTTTCTATAGTATACCCTGCAGGTGCTTTTATCTGGAGATAGCGTGTGCTCCCCTCGGTGCTGTACTAGCACCACAGCCAGGCATGAGACATTGCTGAGATTACCAGCCTGCTCTTGGTGACTCATCCCAGCTGAGAATTTGTGTGGGAGCACACTGATGATCCAATTTACTCGTTCCCCTAAAAGACCACAGGAGCCCTGCCAGAGTGGGGTATCTGCTGGCAATACATGTGGCAAAGGGAGCAGAGTTCCACCTGGTTCAATGGGCTTCATCTCAGTGGGGCAAAAGTAGGTGCTACATTTAGGCTGATGGAAGATTCCCATGGGAGAGGAAGTTGAGAAACAGGTTCCAGCGAGACCCCTTCCTACTCTCTCTGTCCCCATTCCTGGAGGCAAGGACTTAGTTGATGAGCTGGTGACTCAGAAAGTCGTTTGATCTTCCTGGCTTGCTGCCCTCCCACCATCTCAGCTTCCCTGGGGCTGCTGAGCTCCTGTGGAACTAAATCTTGGCCATCATCTCCTGCCTCCCCAGCATGCTTGGAAAATGGCCTGGAATACAAGATCATTACTTGCATCAGGGATGCAATTTATGACTGTCATGGAGGGGGATACCATCAGCCATACTAGGCTACACAACAGTCATGATATAAGACTTGAAAACACAGGCAGAGCACAAGTTGTTAACCTCAAACATGCTGAAGGCAACCTGTCCCTGCCCCAGCCACATCCTGAGAGGTCACATACCAGGTGACACACCTCCCTCCAGGGCCAGGTGGGACCATTCACGATTGCAGGGTTTTACAGGGAACTTCAAAGCATGGTTCAGACTCTGTGTGGGCTCAGCAGAGAGTCGAATTGGCTCCCTACAGGAAACATTTCTTTACCCCCTCGGCTAAACTGTAAATTTAAAAGCAAACACAAATTGCAACTGGCTGTTTTCAACATCACATGCCAAAGAAGTGTCAAGGTTGGTGATACCAGGCAGAAGCAGTGCCCAATATTAGAGATGGAAAATTAATTTCTATTAGCCTATGAGCCTGTCATTCCTGGGCAAAGATGTCGTTGATGAATTCCATCTCTTCTTGTGTTAACAAATTGCCTGCAAGTAGATTGCAGTATCTTCAAGATTTATTCACTATTTGAGTATACTTGCCAAATATTTACTTGCCAGAGAGTTATTCCTGGAGAAATTCTTGATCTGCAGCTCATTTGCAAAGTGATTGCTACTGGCATTGGAGAGTTGAAATTCAAGGAGCTTTGTTTAGTTTTGGTTGGACACACAGTTCACCTGGTATTGGCTCTGCCACCTAAATATATGGATACAACTATTACAGTGGGGTTTGCTCAAACTTTCTCTAATATTTGTTTTAATTTGACTCTTTCCATAAATATTTCTCTACTTCAAGTTCTAACTCAGAACATTCCTGGAAAGAAAAGGGATGTGAACACAGTCAAACCTAAATCATTGTTTATTTATTTGCTGAAAAACTGTAGTCAGTGTTATTCACTGTGTTTTGGACACAGGTAATGTAGACGGTTGAATCCAGCTGCAGGGTGGGAGCTTACAGTATTTATAATGGTAAAACTTCTATGAAAGTTGTTAGAGTCTCCTTGTTTGGGCAAAACCAGCAAGCCTATATTTCAGCCTTGCCACCCAGGAGTTTTTTCATTCAGACAGATAATAATTGTATCTTAAGGCTACTAGAAATAAGCAATCCATAATTAAAAGGCTGCTGGTTCTATTGTACATAGAAAAGGCCTACCACTAACTTTAAAGGTATACAATAAATCAAACTACATTTTCTCACTGTTGGCTAGAGAACTTGAGAGTTGGCACCACTCCAAGACTCAATTTTTAGGAGGAAAGGAGAACTTGTTGGCCCCCTGGACTTCATGGAAGATGTGGTTAATTATTTTATAAAAGAACACAAAACACCGTTCCTTGTGTTAAAAGCAAGCAACGTCAGGGATTTCAAGCATTTCTTCTCTCTTATTCCATCCATCCATCCATCCATCCATCCATCCATCCATCCTCTGCTCAAACTTAGGCTAGATAGTAGGAAGGAAAAGGACCTCTTCTCCCAGCGTCTTGATCAAAAGCATGTTTTCCCTTAAGTTTCTTTGGCGTTAACTCTGTGTGTGTGTGTCTTAATCCATTTGGGTGTCAGCCTAAGAGCTATTTTGAAGCTATGTGCAAGTACTACTCATATTTTACTGGAGCAGCCAAAACTAAGGGGCTTTTGGTATGCAATCAATGCCTGCTCCCATTTGTTACACCATTCATTAAACGGACGTAAGATACAGTTTTAATTAGGCTTGTGCTGAACCAGCAGCTGAGATCTTGACATTGCAATGAAGTTTAGTTTCAGATAAAAAAGCTTAAATTCAAATAAGCTGAGTCCCACAGCCCTTCCCTGGCATATCCACTGGCAGACCTAGACCTGCTTGGTTCCCAGGACATAGCAAACACTTTGGTTAGTGCAGACCTACTACAGCCCCACCCCACTTACCTGTAGTCAGCTGTGAACTGCCCAGCACAGCCCTTTCTCCTCTCTGTAATTAGGAATGGATATGTTCTTTGTTTTGGTCTCTAAAATACATGTGATGGCTGTAAATTAGGAGAGCTTTCCCAGAGACTCTACCAGAAGGCCACCAGGCTACACAGCTGTTGCGTCGTGGAGCTGGTTGTTTGTGGAGAATGCAGACTATACAGCTGATGATACAGCCTGACTGGCTGGAAGCATGTGAGGAGCAGAGACAGTAGACCTAGAACAATCAGTTGCCCAAAACCACTAGGTTTGTAAGCAGACCCCTATCTCTAAGGATGGACCTGGGTGGGTGGGGAGGCAGCAGTGTGATATCCTCACACAAAAGAGCAGATAAAGCAGCAGATAAAATGACAGATTTAATGGTGAACTAAGAACAGTGAAGAATTTCCTTAGCAGTGGAGACTTCCTTCAGCATCTTCCTGAATTTTGCCTTACCCTGGGTTTGTTGGAAGACTTACTACAGTTGCATGTTGCAGTGAGAATAGGAATAGGAAGTGTCTCTATATAGTAGGCGTATGGCTTCTGTAGGCTTTTTCATAAGCCCTCCCCAGCTAGACATTCACTTTCTCCCTCCTTGAGCGCGATCCAACACTGGTCACTCCTGCTTTTTAACGTGTTGACCATTAGGTAGAAACAAAATGGCAAATCCTCCACAATACCAGTGAAGGTGTTGCCCAGTCTCCATGGGATTAGTCCCTACCTGGAAATGGTGCCACTCTCCGTGGCTCTTGGCTCTTCATCAACTTCATTGGTGAGGCAATAGATTTCCTTGTCCTTGAAGATCAGTGCCCACAGGTACCTAGAAAATATCTGTGTCTTTGCAGATCTTCCACAATGCCTGGCAGCTGCACAGTCTTGTACCAGCAAAGGCAGAGCACGCGCGACTCTCAGGTTAGCTCACTAGTGATGTCACAAGACTGTGTGTCTGCATATGCTACAGCATTTAAAAACCTTGTTTGGTTGTCACACACTGCGAGGCAGCACTGTTTCAAAGAGGTTTTAACTAGATATTTTGTTATTTATTGGTTGCAATGCAATACATTCATTTTCTCAACGTCTCTGAGAAGGCAGCAGGCACTAAATTTTCCTTTCCAAGCTTCCCTCTGCGAAGTAGTATATTTAATGTTATTAAAGCTTTAGTATTTTAAAAGTTTTGTTATTACATGTTGTATGGTCTGCCCTGTTTGTGTTTTACTGGTGTATGCAAATATGTTCACTCCTTGTGGTCCAATGTACTTGTTATTGTTCATCCCAGAAGGAGAAACAGGTTGTAACTGGATCCTGTACAGCTGGACAGTGTCTATACCATCTGAGTACAGCCTATATAAATGGTGGCCTGTGCATAGCTTTCTTGTGCCATCTCTACAGCAACTGGCTGGCAGCAGAGGCAGCACTGGTATGGGAATGTACTCTGCAGTAACAGGCCAACAGTCTGGATTTGTCAGACTTATGAAATCAAAATCTGATTTTGAAGTCTGTGTCCTGGAATACAGCAAACTCCTAAAAAGAAGATTACTTTTGTATAAACAGAGCTTTAACTGCACTGTAGGTGATAGACCAGTATTTGCTTTACCTCAGCATCCTGGAGCAGATTGCTAGTGAGAGCTGACCCATAGGATGCTGGTTGGGTGCCTATGGTCCCTGAACCACCAGCCACCCAACACAGACTGGCCTCTCCAAGTCCTGTCCTGGTATTCTCACCTGTCCCTGTAGAAGCATTGCAAACAAAAAGCTGCTTATTATTTCTGATGTTGTCCATAAGCTGGTCAGTGCATCTATTCTTTTAGAGGGATCACTGCACTCCACTTACTCGTGGTTGGAGGCTGAGGGACACTGATTTAGGGAGTTTCTACAGGTAAGTAGCACAGGTTTCCAAAGAGGTGCAGAGTTTGATTCAATCCTAAAGAAAAGTTCTGTCAGCAGCACTGCTTATGCAAAAAAAAAACCTGTGCCAGATCTCACCACCTTTCACACACCCTCCCCCCCTCAAAATCACAAACACAAGCTGGCAAATCATGTGAGAAGCTGTACAGGAAAAAAATGACATTCAGGTGGTGGTCCAGATGGTGCCAATTCTGAGGGAGACATGTGAGTGCATAACAGAGCCCCGCATGCTCTGAGGCATGAAGGGCAGTTCAGTGCCACCAGCAGAGGGGAGCAGGGGCAGCCATGCATGAGGCATCAGGGGAGGCCCAGGAGAGAGGTTCAGAAGGAAAACTTCACTTGTAAAAATATCTGATTTATGTTTCCTCACCTGTCACAGCAACTAGTTTTTCACTGGCTTTCTCTGGCCTAAGGAGGCACTTTTCCATGTTGGTATCTTTGTCAAGCTGCTGCTACAAGAAAGTCTGTAGGTGGGGGGTCAGCATTAATGCCCCTTTCTCCTCACAGCAGCCAGGCAGAGCAGCAGCTTGAAATCTGCACACACCCTAAACACTTCATCCTTCCTTTCCCTCCTCCACCTTCAAGCTCACTGCTTCTGCATTTCCACCCAAACTGCAGCATGCATTCTGAGTGGGATGGTGAGGAGCAATGCAGAAAAGGCATCTTTGGAGCTCATGTAACAAGCAGAAACTCAGATAATGAGTAAGCATGGTACCAAACCAAGAGCCATCATTTCTTGTAGATTACATAGGGCTGAATTTCCAGCAAGAAAGTAAAAAAACACTCAGAAAGACTGAAGAACTCTCTTCTCACGGGGCTTCTGCCCACCCAACTGCTCTTGCAAATATACAAGATGCATATCTGAGTGACAAAATAAGGATGCTAACATTTTTGTAAGAGAAAAGGTGAGAATTTGATCATTGAGATTTTTGCTAGATTTATGCATGTATCTATTTTGAACAGTTCCAAATACTTTGAGTAAAATAGTAACAATAATAAAGCCTCTGTTTCTATACTCCATGCATCCAACCCTGCAGTCCTCAGCAGAGTTCCTGTACCTTTTACTGCAGCATCACAAATCTGCCAAATGCCAATTGGGTGCTTCCAGGGCCAAGGCAAAGATCTCATGCTTTCACAAGGAATCTTTTAGGTGCTGTCATGGATCCCAAGAACTATGTAGCAAATTTTTTATTTTTTTTTTTCACTTAAGGGTGGGACTTTCATGGTTTAAACATTCTTCTGCTACAGAATGCAATGTAATAGAAAATGTCTAGTAATTCTCAATTAAGTTAAGAAAAAAAAATTACTTTCATTTTGATCCTAGTGTTGGACGTGGGTAAAAGGAAATGATTTCATTCTACCTTTACTTTTTATTATTTAATTTGCTTTGTCATTAACATAATTAGAAAGCTATTTAAAGTGTGACATTAAAGATGATAAAACTTGAACATTTCAAGTTGCAATGGCATTTTTAATCAGATTTTTTGTTTGTTTGTTTGCTGGTTTGTTTCACAAGAGTTTGTTATCAAGTGTGTTGTCATTTGCCTGTGGAAAATTCCAGTTTAGATGAATTAACCTTTTATGACAGGAAAAAAAAAAAAAAAAACAAACCCCAAACCTTTCCAAAAGTAAATGTCCATTTATCTCACTTCCTCACTGAAGATTTTAACTTCATTTATTCTAATAACCTGTATTACTTTTCAACTTATGATTAAGCATTTCCAAAAAATAGCTGTTACTTCTTTGAATGTATATAGATTATCTATAGCAACAGTTTCTTGAAACAAGAGGAAAAACCCCAGAAATATTACAAAAATAAAAGCAATGTTATTGAAAAGATAAATAAAATCCTAAGCTAGTTTCACTGTAATGCGAGTGGTAACTTTCCTGAGGGGAAAAAAGAATGACGTGAAGCTGGTCTTGACTATATTTGAAGAATTTAATTAAGTTAATTTATTTACTTAAGTTAATTAAGCCTTATTATATGGGATCAATCCAAGGGGAGTGTTGATATTTAAGTTGTGAAAGGGCTTATTCTTTGCTTCTCAGTTGCAGTATTAGGACATTCCAGCCACTGTCTGACTGGAATGCATGAGACACGGCTGCCATGCACGGGACATGACAAGCTGTAAATCTCAGCAAATGTGTTGTGGGGATGCCAGTGGTCAAGGCTTCAGCCTACCAAAGGCTCTGATCACAACCAGACAGCTTTCCTCCACCAGCAGAAATTAATTTCTGGTTTGAAGTTTAATTGTGCTTCCTTATGTGTCCTGCAGAGTCTGAGCAGCTAACAGCAAGGTCTATGAAGAAAAGGCTTTCAAGAACATTTTGTCATTTTTAAGTGCCATCTTTCCTTCATCCACCTGTCTCTGTTGGAACAACAGAAGTCTTCCAGCAGGATGAGCAAGGCATTATCCTCCACCTCAGAAGGAGAAAGAAGTTCAGTCAGGGAATCACAGAATCATCATAGTACCACAGAAAGGTATGAGTTGGAAGGGAAAGGTATGAGTTGGAAGGGGTAGGTATGAGTTGGCAGGGACACCACCCACTAGACCAGGATGCTCAAAGCCCCATTTAGCCTGGCCTTGAACACCTCCAGGGATGGGGCATCCACAGCTTCCCTGGGCAACCTGTTCCTTTGTCTCACCACCCTCACAGTAAAGAATTTCTTCCTAGTATCTAATCTAAATCTCCCCTCTTCCAGTTTAAAACCATTACCCCATGTCCTACCACTACACTCCCTGATAGAGTCCCTCCCCACCTTTTCCATAGGCCCCCTTTAGGTACTGGAAGGCTGCAATAAGGTCTCTCTGGGCCTTTTCTTCTCCAGGCTGAACAACCCCAAATCTCTCAGCCTGTCCTCATAGGAGAGATGCTCCAGCTCTCTGATCATTTTCATGGTCCTCCTCTGGCCTCACTCCAACGGGTCTATATCTTTCCTGAGGGCCCCAGAGCTGGACACAGTACTCCACCTGAGGTCTCACCAAATCAGAGTAGAGGGGCAGAATCACCTCCCTTGACCTACTGGCCACACTTCTTTTGATACAGCCCAGGATACAGAAGAAATGGCTCATCATCACTAGGAAATATAGCAATTTTGGAATTCCACTTCTCAGTTTACTTGAAAAATATATAGTTTAGGACATAGGAATTTAACTGAGGTGTTGATGATTCTCAGCAAGTTCATGACAAGAAAAATTATTTGCTCCTCTTCTGGTCCCCACCATGGCACACTCAATCTTTCCTCTCTGCTGAGTATGGTTAACTCATTTCATAGTCACTCATGACTGAGCAATGATATGGAAAAATGTAGTATGTAATGGAAACTGTGACCTGTCAACTCATGTGGGCTGGTGCCAAGGAGGCTGCTAATTATAGCCCGACATGTAAATACTCTGGAAGATGATTGTACTTATTTGGACTAGTGCAATATTAATTAAATACTTTGATTATTTCTGAGATAGACTTTGGAAAGGAAGGAGAGAGATTGTCAAGGGAATTAACCTTTTCACTGCTGAGAATAAGCTTGTCTTCCTCAGAAACTGCAGCAGAAGGCTAAGTTTTCCTCCCAATTTTCTCCCTTCCCTTGTCTTGACTTACTCCCATGTCACCTCCCATCATTATCTGCTTGCCTTCAGTCTCTCTCTGCATTCATACCAGTTCCTCAAGATCATGACTTACCTGCTTCCTCAAGCAGGCAGAAACCCAAAGAGGAAGGACAAGGAAGAGCTTCTGGCAGGGAACCAGGGGGGTTTTCGTTCAAGGCCAGAGCTTCTGTCTGCCTGACCTTCTGCACTCACAAAACACCCAGTGGTGCCTGTTTCTAGAAAGCCCAGAAACATCCAGCTTCCAGCTCCTATAATTGGTTTCCCATCAGCTTTCAAATACCAACACAAAATCATGCCTTCTGGTTCAGGCTGCCCTGAACTGGTCTCATGGTACCTATTTTAATGCAACAGCCTCCTCCAGCTGCACAGCCCCATGTATGAAACAGCAAGTCTCAGCCCCAGTTTATGCAGCAGCCAGAGCACACAGAGCGTCACTCAGCCATGGTGGGGATGGACATCTGGGCAAATGGACCTGCAACAACTGGAAGAGGTGGAAGAGGGAAGGGGAAGATGGTGCACAAAACTGCAAACAAGAGGAACTGGGACCACCTCTGTAAAAAACTACTGAAGACTTTGGTGGGTTCAGAAATGGCAGGACAAGACGCTGCTGCCTGTCTGACTCATCCCAATGAGAAAATGGATAGCAGTAACATTGCATATGAGAGGCAAAGACTAAGAACAGGAGTTGCAGTGAAACCAAGGGAAATATATTTGGTTTTTGAGCTTGTGTAAGACACTAAGCTGAGCTCGGTCTGATGAATGTTTCACAGGAGTCCCAGGTTTGCAGGAAGCCTGGGGCTGCCCTACAAGTAAGGCAGCTCCAGTGGAGGCAGGTTGCAGCAGGTACTTGGCTAACGTGTTGGTGGGCAAAGCAGACTTCTCAGCTTGGAGCTAGCCTCTAAGCAAGCCTCAGGCCACATTTCGTATGAACTTGATGTTACCTTTTGAAGATGTCTACAGGAGATGCTGAGCTGTTGAGTCCAGCAATATCTCTGAGTGATTTTGGGGACAGCGTTTTCCAGCAAGATAAGTTCTTCATTCAAGTCAGCCAAAGCCTTGTGTTGGATGAATTCTCTATTACCATGTATGGCCTTGGGACAGTCACATGTTTGCGTCATTTCAACACAAACTAAACCTGTTGTTCTTGCACCATGTCTTGAGGCACACCATAGTGTGCCTCAGTTTTTCTCTCCATTGAGTGTCTGGGCAGTACACCTTGCACACACAGCACCAGAAAACCAGGCATCGTGGAGAAGCCAATCTTGCACCTCTCAGGGATTTTGTGCCCTGCTGGAATCCTGCTCATTTACATATGGTCCAAACAGGTAACTGGCACTGTTCTGAGGGTACCAAAACCAACTCTCCTAATTGTCATCAACATACCTGAGTGGGAGCACTGAGGGGAAGCTGAATCAATGTCTCTGCAGAGAGCATGACAGCTCTGCTCTACCCGGGTAACAACCCTGGTCTGCCATTCATCTTTTCATTACAGTCTGTAGGACGGGGGAACTCAATCTCTTGTCTGGAGCTGATAAGGAAGAAATGGTTGTGGGTCAGAGCTGCCACTAATGCACTCTCAAGGACTCTCTGCAGCTGCACAGTGTTGTCTTGAAGATGCAGAGGAAGGACAAGTGCTATTTCTGCCCCATGAAGGCAGAAGACGTTAAATCAACATAATGAGAGCTGATGAGAAACAATAGAGGCATCAGGACAGCACAGAGAAAGGGAGAGTTATGAGACCTGGATGCTGTGGGCCCAAGAGGCACAGGGACCTGCATGCTAATTTCTCCTTTCTCCTGCAGCCCCACGGACCATGGAGCGCTGCTGGGCCACTGACTCTGTAAAAGCAGTGCTGCTGGGAAGGGATGGTGCTGTTTCCCTGCCAACTGCCCCCCTGCGAGGGGCAGGGTGCCAAAATCACCTCCTGTGGCAGGTTTTCTATCTGGGGACGTGCTAGGGGACGCCTAGGGATGGCTACAGACTTCTCCCTATTCACCCTCAAGGGACACACAAATCCTGGAGGCAAGTGCAGGGGCACACTCTCTGCATGGCAGCGGAAGCTCTCCATCTGGATTACAGCTTTGCAAATACCCAAGGCAAAGTGCACAAACCCACTCCTTCACAGTTTCAAAGAGCTCAGGTCTTGCTACAGCCAGTTTCCTTGGGGTGTATTCCCTGCCCAGCAGTGAATCCATCTGCCCCCACCCTGCAGAAACACTGAAGACTTGCAGGTTCTTCATGGTCTGTATGCAAGTGAAAGCAGAGGAAAGCAGAACAGGCCAAAGACAAAAGCCTGGGCTCAGAAGGAGGTGAAGAATCATCAGGCATAAACTTGGAGATGCTGTGCTCAGCCTAAATGACTGAAACAGGGTGGTGGAGGGAAAGAGATTTTTTCTGTGTAGTCCTTTTTCAAGGAACAGCAGCCTGAGTTTAATGACTGGACTTGAAGTTAAAGGGTTACGGCTTTGCACGGAGGCAAATAAAAACACAAATTGATCAAAGCTGCCATTTTTTACCGATAACTTGTTTGTTCAGAGGCACCAGCCGCTCCTCATGCTGATTGTCTCACTACATAATCACCATCGGCAGCTTCTCTCGCCCTCTCCTAAAGATCCTCTGCATGGATTTTTTCTTTTCAATTGCATTTCCGGGGACGATAAGAAAGTTGCAGCATAAATTAAACAAGACGCCTGGAGACTCCAATTCAACAATGATGGAGCTGAATTCCTGAGTGAGAGGGGAAGAAAGAGTGAAGCTAAATGCAGTGCCTGCCTGGCGGCTTCTCCCTTGCCACACTCACACCAATTAAGCGTAGCTGCACGGATAGGGTGGCCAGGAGAGCACCTTTGTGCACACATGCTAATTTGTTCGAAGGCTGTGGCACACAATTAACAAAAGCGCCGCTCCACACATTCTCCAAAACAAAGAAGAAATGCCACAAACTTTCGGAGGCACAGGGTCTGAAAAGGGGACACAACAGCTGGATCAAAGGCAAGCTGGATATAATGAAGATTTGTACTGTTCGCCCAGCGCTTGCTGTCAGGATCACTGGGTGCTACCACGTTAAGTCCCTGTTCTGTCATTCAAAACTTTATGCTGCCCGTGCAAAACAAGTACAGAGGGGAAGAAACTTTTAAAATC
The DNA here is from genome assembly GCA_013400055.1 of Nycticryphes semicollaris. Classification (NCBI taxonomy): domain Eukaryota; kingdom Metazoa; phylum Chordata; class Aves; order Charadriiformes; family Rostratulidae; genus Nycticryphes; species Nycticryphes semicollaris. The sequence continues at coordinate 291,257 of VXBJ01004187.1, forward strand.
AGGAGAAAGTGGAGGGACATTGAACTTAAACCCAGGAGAAACGGGCCTTGAAAGCCTTACACAGAGTCCAAAAGGCAGCACAGGGTAGAGAAGAGGGCAAAGAGAAATCCACCTTCATAATAAAATGCTGGCTTTGGCTGTGATGGATGGATGGAGAGGCAGGTTGCTGTTCCTCTACTCCCTCCCTGCTCTTTCCCCTTTATTACCTTAAATCTTGGGATTTTTTTAAAGGACAGGAGCAAGCAGAAATTAAATGCTCACTCTCAAAATGAAGCTGACATGAGCCTCTGGCTTTGAGGCTGGATTAGTTCTGAAGGCGTACCATACACAAAACAAGGCCGGTGAGGGCTGGCTATGGAATTCCCAGTAGGGACAGGTTCCTTTAAAACACAGATTAAACATGGAGGAAATGCACAGCATATGAATATGAATTGGTGCTGGGCCTTGCCTGGTCTCGCTTCATTTGATAAAGCGCATTTCCTTATTGCATGTCAATTATTTACATTATTCAAATATGTATCATCAGATGAACATGTCAGCCCTGAAACAGATACACAGACGCCCATGGAAACACCCACGTGTGCCAGAGCATCAGGAAAGGATGCACACACAAGTCCATCAGGCAGACAATGAGAGAATACTCCTTGCGCTTGGCAAGCTGTGAGTAACCAGCGCCCCTTTGCCTGGTCCCCGACGTGCTGGTGGTGCTGCCCCTGCAGAGAAGCCTTCTCTCCTCAGAATAATTTGAATGCAGGCTTTGCTCAGCGCCACAGGAATGTCAGCACCCAGCAGGAGCCCTGCGCCTCACCAGTGCCTCTGCTAATCTCTGGTACATGGAACTGCTTGTCTGCAAGATAGTTATTATTCTTCCTTTCATCTGCGCAAGTTCACAGCAAAAGAAAGGCAGGAGAGCTACATTTAAATTGGGTAAAATCCCTGTGCCCAGCAATTCTGTAAAGTTAGTGTTATTAGTAAAGATGCCAGTAGTTGATACCGCACTGTTCTGGCCTCTGTCATCATATAAAAACCTGCACTGGATTCTCCTGAAACAAAATTGTTTTTCTCACGTGATTCCCATTCACTGGTGGAGTTTCTATCCATGGTTCCTGCTCCAGGTGTATAAAGGTCCAGGTATAGCACAGGCTTTGCAGCAAGTTCTGCCTGTGAATGCCACTATGTGCCTTCAACTCATGAGGTTACAGTAAAGCTCTACTGTGAATACCCTGACTGGGCACCAGCCAAAACATGGACCCAGATTTTGCAACTCGACTTGCTTGCACCGCCTGGCTACAGCAGGAGTCAGATTTTTCCAAGAACCATCTATGTTGAGCAAGGTCAGAGAGTGCTGTGCAGAATTCTCTTCCTGAGGAAGGACACCTATTTTCACAAGTCCTAGTGCTGAAATGCAGGCCACCTCTGGAAACACTGGTGTCTTAGGTGTGGATGGACTATGGATATTTTGACAGGCCCAAGAGAAAAAAATAGGTCCTCCTAAGCTTTACACTGTGTCATTCCTCTCTTCCAGGCTCTCTCTGAGAAGATCCAGAACAACAGGGATGTTGACTGGATTAGCCCTGGTGAAATGTTCCTAAAAGAGCAGGCAGGGCTTGGTATAACAGGTAATTTTGCTGATGTATATATATTTTATTAGTGAAAGAAGAACCAAACACTTCCCTCAGCACAAAATTTGATGGGTCAGATTTTCAGCAGGTGTAAAACAGCACAGCGGACTCAGTGGAGGTACTGCTGTATGAACCAGCTGAGGTGTTTATCAGAAGAGCTGAACAAGGCAATGACATTTACCCTCCTGTGCTCTTGGCCTGGTGCTGTTCACAGTGAAATTTCCAGCAGGCTTTTATATCTTTCAACCACAGTGTAGAAGATGAAGCTTCATGAGCAGCAGAAAAAATGATGCATTGTTTTCTATGGTTTTCTATTGGTTTGTATGGGATTCTCCAATGCCTTTAAGACGCAGACTCCAACCACAATTTTCCATTCGGCTGGGGCATTCATAATCCTTCTCTCTCATTCCCTAGAGTTTAATATGGTATAATGTCATGCTGTGTCTTTTCGCTCAGAAGGGACTAACAAGATGTTTTGCACTCCCTCACCCTCCCCTGCTCATTTGCTCGTTTTCATAAAATTTATAAGACTCTTACAACTACATGGTTTTATCATACTTGGTTGAAATTACCAAGTAGTATAGAAAGCATTAGCTGGAAGCAGACATATTCATGATGGCACTAGTCTTCTTTCCTTTGGAAACTGGGCTAACACCAGGCAGGAAATGCAACAGAAATTATTAAATGGCACTGGTATGACAGACAGATGCCATTAACACCCCCATCACCATGTTTACTTCCAGAGAGGTGGGAATCTTTGCTTTTACTCTTCCCTGCCACAGCAATCTGAAAATGATGTGTGAGTCTCTGGACTGTCTGGAGATGTTTGGGAAAGATTTCGAATCACAGTCTTCACCAGACAAAGCCTAATTTCCTCTTTGCACTTAAGGATTTGTTTTGCTTTATTTTTTAACTCAGGAGACACCAAGGCAGCTCTGTTCATTTGCATCTGAGTTTGGGTGCTGACAGCTGATGGTGTCAGCAGAGCTCGGGATAGGACATCGTTTCCTTTGATAGTGGTGTGGGGAGCAGCCAGCCTTCCTCTAACAAAACAGCAAAATCAAGAACACAATGCACAATGCATACAGATGATTTGCATAATTGATGCAAAGTAGCATCCCACTGTGCAAATTCTCTCCCTCCAGTCAGGTAATCTTCCATCCCTATTCTGCAGTCTCCTCTCTCCCACTTTCCATCCTGTTCAGCTTCCTCCTACCTGCCCATCACCATCCCTCATTCCCGCCCAGGCTCTCAGATTCTCTTCACACCAGGAACCGGATACCTCCATTGTGTCTCTCCATTTCCCTGCTTTTCCAGCCACCTACCTACCACTCCTACAGGCAGAAAGAAGATCCATGGAGACATTTAACTAGGAACCATAGAAACCATGGAAAGGAAGGAAGAGAGGGACTTTCAGACACGGTCATTACTCTTCAGAGTAGCCTGCCAAACCATCACACACACACACACCCCCCAAGGAAAATAGCAACAAAATTTGGTGCTAGAGAAACTTATACAGAAGCTGAAGTCATTGGTTTCAGATGGTGACAAGATGACAGTCACAGGTGCATCTCAAAACACAAGGCTTTGCCTGGGACTGAGCACTCAAGCTCACCACACAGGTGGCTGTTCTCCCCAGGCACAAGCACAGCTCTCTGTACTCCCCCAAAGGTACCCCAGTAAGTGATGTGGGGGGCATACTGGGTGAAACTTATAAAAAATAAAATTAAAAACCCTAAAAAAATAAAACCAGCACCAGTATTTATGCTTTAAATTCTGTGCAGTTACTGGCAGATCAGGTCCGGAGCCAGCACACATCGCTCTATATCTCTGTCCCTGTTACTGGGCATCTCTGCCTGTCTGTGCTCAGAGCCTACAAACAGCTGGTACATGCCCCTGTGTTGCACAGACATCTGTCCACAGCCATCACCTTCAGCTGAAGAAGCTCAGCTCTCCTTCATAAACAATTACTCTACTAGCTGCTGGCAGGCCTGGAGAAAATGACTCAGGAAGGTCACACAGCAAATGCACTCCAGCCTGCAGAGCACAGACCTGTCATGCTTGGTATCAGAGGTACATGGACTCCTCCAGGCCTCTTAGGCTCCGGCTGCTCAGGGCAGCTGCTTGGGGCTGAGGCTGAGTGGGCTGTGGGTGGGACCTGACAGGGCTTTCTGATGTGGTGTGACAGTGGGGAAACACCAGGGGAGACTTGTTGCCTGTGTTTTGGGGACATGTCCATGGGCTCAAGGTTTTCCTCAGCAGAAGAGATGGAAGTCCTTGCTGCTGAGTTTCTCCCTCTGGCCAGCAGTTCAGCGCACCTCTCAGGCTGTCAGAAGCACCGGGGATTAAATACACCATCATGTGTAAATCCTGTGTTTAAACAAATAATTCTCACAGAATAACAGGCAGGCTTTTCCACATGAAGCAAAGCTGACACCTGACTCCTCGCCTGGCTTCTCCCAGGAGAACATTTTAATGAGGCCCACAGCTGTAATATCACACAGAGAACATTAACAATGCTAATTACCTAAAGTTTAGCCCATGAATACTCAACCGACCATACCTTGGAGACGAATTGTTGTTTTGGCCCGAACGAAGAACCAATGGCTTGCAAAGCGAATCGGAGATTGTGCAAACATCAGACACAAGGCATTAGGCACACAGACCTGGCAAGGCAGCCTCCACAGCAGAGCTGGTAAATAAAAGAGGTGCCAGGACAGAAGGCAAATCTGAGATTGCAGAAAGAAATTGCCTTGAGGTGCCCAAACCCCTCCTGAGAAAATGGAAAAGGTGTTGATAGGTCTCTCAGCATCATCTTGTACAGGATCTGCACAGCAAAAGCAGGGGGCGAGGTGGGGGGGGGGGCTTTGGAGGAATTCTTCTGCCAGGCAGCCGCAGCTGGCACTGACTAAGCCTCGCACTGCGCTAGAAGCCAGAAGTCCACACAGACACACGATGTACGAGCGAGCTCTTGCCTGGAAGAGATCCAGGGCCTTTTGCTTCACACCATATGCACAGTCATTCTGCAGCTCAAGGTCACCACAGAGGTGCCTGGGTGTTCTGAGATGGCTGCTCTAGACCCACTGGCTCCACTTGCTTAGGCTCGCTGTGCCGGAGCACAGTAAATAGAGTGATATATACTCTGCTGCATGGAGCTTAGCCCTTGCCTCCTCCCTTCAGCTCCTTATCACAGATGCTGCAGGGAAATGCATGGCAAGGGCCACCGTGCAGCAGAAGAGGCTTGGTCCACCCAGGTGTCTCTTGGAGGGAGACATGAATTTTTAGCAGTCTGTGTTGCTCGGCTCTAATTGAGCACAAAAACATCACATGGCAGGCAATAGCCCATTAGCAACACTGCGTGCTGAGGGGCCTTTTAATTATTTTTGTGTTCCCAGAGGACTACAGAATGCTCTTCGTAAGCATGGTGCAGGAATGCCAATTAGGTGGCCTCCAGCCCTGCTAGACAAGGTCCGGTCACATCACCTTGCGTCACAGGCTGAACCCTGCCCTCCATTTTCTCCCCAAGTCTGCCGTTCTCTGGCGTGAAATATTTATTAAAGGGAGCTGCCGCCTGTCGTGAATGTTGAGTCCCCTGTCTCCTTGCCAAGGTCAGGCTGCCGGGGAGGTACTTTTGCTCTCCAGAGCTTCTCCTTGAGACTGACGGGTCTTTCTTCTCTTCAGCACCGGCAGACTGTCTTGGGGAGGAGGCTCTTTCAATTCCTGTGGATTCTTATTTCCTGGGAATAAGGTGGGCATGTAAAAAAAAAATCACTAAAGCGGAGACGGCACAGCAGTGAGCTATTGTGGTATCAAAACAGATAGTTGCACTAGGGCCTTCTGGGAGCACATAAAGAAAAGCCATTAAATCAATTTCTGCTGTTGTGAAAGGCCACCTTCAGTCTTTGCAATCACCTTTTCGCCTTCTTAGGAAGCTCCTACACTTAGAGGTGAAATCATGGTCCCCCTGAAGTGGATGGGAGGTTCATCCTCTGGCTATGTGGTGCTCTGCTTGCACCCTGAGTTTAGCTGTAGTTTGCTGAGGCTGCGCATAACTGTTTCATACAGGTTTTGTGCCAGAAAAATGCTTACACCTTTAAGCACAAGTGGTTCGTAACCTTTCATCAACTGTACTGAATGAAAAAAGCAGGCACAGCATAACCTGCTCGAGAAGGACTACGGCTGAAGTATCAAATAGATGTTTCTCCCCTGGTATGGGCACATACTAAAGTGTAGGTAAACATATCCAGGAACAGAAATAAACTCTGCTAATTTAAGATGTGAGAACCAAAGTACCAGGCTGGCTAGGGAAATAACCTTCTCTAACAAGAACCTCTAAAGGAAGCTTAGGGGCCAAAAATATGAGAAGCAAGGTGCACATTGAGCATGCACCCCACAGCGGGGCTGTGTCCGCACCACTGCAGAAGCCAGATGCTTCAGGATGCCTCCTTCAGGCTTTTGGGATTTGTGCTGGACTGCGGGGATAGGAGGGTGGGATCACGGCGAAGCTGCAAACACTACCCAGCACAGGACTACACCACAAATTTATGCAGGGACATAATGATGTTTTCTGTTTTCTCCTTTTTTTTCTCCTCTCCTAGTAATTCCTAACATTTTACTTCCTTTTTTGACACCTGCTCAGCCTTGACCTGTCATTTTCTCAGAATTAGCAATGATGCTGAGATGATTTTCCTGTGCAGTGATGGCTGATTTAGAGCCCCTCATTATGCATGTATAATTAGGGTGGGTTTTTTTTCCCCAGAAGCATTACTGTGCATTTATCGACAGTAGATTTCATCTGTAATTTTACAACCCAGTCTCTCATTATCATGAAAAACTTCTGCAACTCTTCACAGTGAACTCTTGTTTTGACTGCCCACAACAGTTTTTCATTCTCAGTAAACATCCCACCTCACTTTTCATCTTCTTTTCCAAATCACTTGTAAATAGATTAAAAAATAGACATCCAGCCTAGATCTCTGGGTAATTTTCCTCATCTGTGAAAATATATTGTCTATTTACACCTTTATACTCTACCGCTGCAACCTCTCTGTGTCTTTTATTGGAACCACCCCATTCACAATCACACTATTATTCAATAGAGCTGCACTGGAAAAAGTGTAGACAGACGTTACAGAAATAAAACTAGCAGCAGTCACATTTTTAGGACTTAGCAGACAAGCTATATTTGTTTTGATCTGTGTTTCTACATTATCTTGTAAATTCCCACTACTAAAATTCATCTCTCACTGTACGTAGCATGCAATATATCTTTTTTTTTCTAAACGTGTCACCACTTCAAAGTTCATTAAGCCATTCCAGAGACTATAGCTGGTAAAATCCTCATCTGGATTCAAGATATTAGCAGAAAGACTAACTCCTCAAGTCTCTGGCACCAAGGCAACGTATTGTCATAATCCATAGGAAACCAGATTTCATTAGTTCCCTTGGTCATAGAACTAATTGTTTGCTCCTGCACTGGGCACCTGATCATGGCTGTGGGCAGCAGGAAAGCCAGCGGCAATTTAATGCTGTTCCTCTGCTGTGCTTTACTTGATTTTTGTTTCAGGATTATGAGATGCTGGGGATGTAAAACAGCTACCGGAAAGATAACAGCTGCCAGAAACACAGCCTTCTGTTTTGTACTTTGAGCTGTGCATACCACGTAGAGTTAAAAAAAAAAATAGTGCTTAGAATAATTTAAAGCAGAAATCTGTTACTTTACTTCAAAATTACCCGTGCTTGGTTTAATAGATGCTGGATTAATTGCGTGCTGTCTGAAAGCTTTTGTTCCTCTCTGGAGTGGCTGTAGTCTGTGCCACAGAGGTGAATGCTACTCTACTGTATGGCAAATTTGACATTGAAGGGCTCTTTGTAGAAATAAGACTGCCATTCTCTCCCATTGTCCCTTTGATTAAACAGTGCCAGCAAAAGAGACAGTTTTGATGGTTGTTTTCATATTATGGGCATCTGGCTACTAAGAGCCAGGCTGAGATCACCAAATCACAAGCTGCTATAGAGATGTCTGTTTACACATGCCAATCCCACAGTGGTGTGATCCAGAAAAGTATTCGGATATGCATATTTCAGGGGGGAGGGGGGCGGGCAGGAAGAGATGGGGGTGAAGAAAAACAATTTCTGCGATGTTGAGATGTGTGGTGAGGACCATTTGTTTCTTACGTGTGTTTTCCAATACTCTTCTTCTGGTACCCAAACCGACAACTTTCCAGTACCGCTGAAATAACCCTGGACTGTGGATGCTTTTCCTCCACTTTGACATCAACGGACTCCCATTTCACTGGTACTTTGTGGTAAGGATAAAGGAAATATAACGTATTGCACAGTGGACTCATTCATTAACTCCTCCCCAGTTACCACCCCTTTTGTAGCTACTCACATCTGTGTGAATCACCACTTAATAATGGTTCGGCGATCCCTCGGATGCTTCCGCTTCAGTTGCAGGGACTCCATTGCTTTATAATACATACTGGACTAGGTTGACGACATCTTCTTTTTGCTAAAGAGTCTTCAACATCCGGAGTCCTTCCCCAGAGTTTGGCCCTGTCTTTTTGTTAGTACCAAAGCAAACAGGAGAGATGTCAGGAAGAGAGCCACCCCTCATCTCTTTCCACGCATCTGTTTGGACATACAACAAAGGCTACAGGAGCATTTTCCTTGTCCTTTTAATTGAAGTGCTTTAATATAAAAAAAAAAAAAGTACATACAAGTTCTAAACTCCTGTTTTCTGCAATCGTTTACACTTTTTTCTAAGTTGCAACAGAATATTAGCTACATAGGTAGTCAACACTGCTAACAAACTACAGTACAAGTTACTAATAACAGTACAAGATGCTTGGACTACATTCTTGCAAATGTGTATGAATACCAAAGAAATCCTGCAAAGTCGAGAGGTTTCCAACACACACTGCCCTCTTCTCTCAAACCCCTGTAGGACTTCACTCATGGGTTTCCTAACCACCGAAACACAGAAGGGCTGAACCTTGGCTGGTGCAAGCTGCAGTAGCTCCATTAGCATCCATGGAGCAATATCAGTAATCATGAGTGAAGGGAGTGATTCACTCTGTGCTCTGATAGACACCTTCAGAGTGGGGAGAAATATCATGCAAGTTCCCATGCATCGAAAAACTGATGGGCCTTCTTGGTCAGTGCTGGCTTATAACATTGAGCAACATATTTTTCTGAGGGTTTCAAGACTGACCTGTTTCTCCTGGAAGAAATCAGATCAGGGCAATTGAAGAACAGTTGGGAGCACCCTGGCTTCTCATGCCACTCTAGGTAAAGCTGGGCAAATTTCCCTCAAAACCCACCATGTTTTGGAATGTAAGAACCCAACCCATCACCTCTCCTTCCGCACAAAATGTTGGCAAAGCTATCAAGCACTTAATAAAACTGAGTGTGAGATAAGAAGAGCAAAGATGCTCCACACAAGCCATGTCAAAACAAACCTCTACATACACACATTGTAACAATACAGTCACTTCAGAGTTCAAAAGAAAGGTCCACGCTTTACAAAGGAGGGAAAGGGGGGAAAAAATAACACAAGAAACTGTCCTTACAATTACGTACTGGTTCCCAAACCTGTAACTTTAGTCTGTGGCCACCAAAAGTAAACAAATACCAAGCAGCATAGTGTAAATTCCAATGAGGCCTCACAGGGGGTGGCAACAGGGAACCTGGAGACAGTGTACATCGCTGAAAAGGTATTTGAAATAAATTACGGGCATTTTTCTCCTATTCTGATACTTTTACAGAATCAAAGACATGATGACAAACATGCTACAGTGACATGTCTCTCCAGTCTTGTGAGCCCAGTTGCCACCCCAAGATCAACCACAGCTGTTTTTTTCCTCTGAATTAAAAGTGTATCTGGGGATTCCTCAGGCAGAAGTCCTTCTTTTCTCCCTTTCTCAATCATTCTGGCTCACCTCTGTACTCACCATGTGACTAACAGGACAATCGGTTTCATCTGAGTCTGCTGGTTTTTTCTCATGAGCATCAATACAAAACCTCTTTACAACTATTGCCTTGAAGACCAAAATTTCAACGACGTGCTTCAGTCAGCAGCGCCCAAAACTCCTCCAAGCTATTCCCTGGCTGCCATTAGACTATGTTGGTTGTAAGCTCTGGAAGTTGACAAACCCATATCAAGGTTAGTTTTTCCATTCAGGAGAACGTTATGAAAAGACTCGAACACCAATTGTTCCAGCTCAGAGTAAATACACAAAAGTCAAGTTTTCTTCTACTGCAAAGAAAATAAAAGGCTATTTAGGGGACACAGAAGTTGGCATATTGTAGAAAATGTGCTGGTGGCTCACAGTAAGAAAACTTCAGCTGTATCACCTTTTCTTTGATTTTCTCTTGATGTTACGTTTTAAGTATTCCTAGTTTTCTCCAACCACATTATCTCAAGACCACTGTTAATGCATTACCAAAGCCACTATAATGCAGTCACTCAACATACACACACATATCAAGTATAGGCAGGAGTATGTACAACCAGGAAGTGCAGCAGGTTCCAACCCACATTTTGTTGTTTCCATAAGGCCAGGCAGATCCCAGTTAGGCAAGAGACAGATAACCTAGATTATCCCCAATGTTGAAAAGAAGGCTGTGAGTATATGAGCCAACAGAAACCTCAAAAACTGAACAAGAATTAACATTAGTAGAATATCCCCTCCTTTGCAGCTAACTTTAAAATCTCTCTTAGCTCAAATCATTTTATTTTGCAGAATGCACAGAATGTTCAAAAGAAAGAGGTGCTCTTCTGAATGCAGGGAGTGGATGTGTTTTCTCAGTATTGCCTAGAACTTACCCGGTCCACCTGGCCTATTCTTTATAACAGTTCTTCTGCTTCAATGGCTAACTGGTAAGACAGGAATATTTAATTACAAACAAACTTCAAGGTCAAGGTATCAGAAGACTGGAAATAGATACCCTGCTACTTTTAAAACAAATGATGCATTGTACGCACTTAGTGCTTCTCTGAATCCTCTCTCCACAGAGCGAAGCATCACAAGGGCAAGATTTCCATCCTGAGCTGGCACAGACAGTTCTAAGAATTAAAACAGCCTTCACAGTCTTTGGCTCCCCTGTCAAAAATGCTTCCTGCCCCCTAGAAAAGCCCATTCATTCTGAGCATCTGTGTGATGTAGACACTTCTGCACTTGGACCAACAGCAGGTCTTCAATTGCTCTTTTACTGGCCACATACCAGTCATCAGGAACATTTTTCAATAACTTTCTATATTTCTAAACCTACATGCAATAGAAAAGTAACTATGTGCAATAAAATTGAAAGACTCTATCCTATACCCAAATGTATCTGTTGGACTAGGAAGGACCGCAGATATGTACTCACTTCCTCAGGAATTCCTCAGAAATCAATCTCAAATAATGGTGGTGAATGGAGTTAAATCTGGTTGGTAGCCAGTCACAACTGGTGTTCCTCAGGCCTTGGTACTGGGGCCAGTTCCATTTAATGTCTTTGTCAAGGACCTGGATGAGGGGATCAAGTGCACCCTCAGCAAGTTTGCAGACCACACCAAGGTGGGTGGGAGTCTTGACCTATTAGAGGGTAAAGAGGCTCTACAAAAGGTTCTGGACATGCTGGATTGATGGCCCAAGGACAATGGGATGAGATTCAACAAGGCCAAGTGCTGGGACCTGCACTTGGGTCACAACAACAGCATGCAGCAATACAGGCTTGGAGAAGAGTGGCTGGAGAGTTGCCTGGCAGAAAAGGACCTGGGGGTGTCGGTCAACGGCCAACTGAATATGAGCTGGCAGTGTACCCAGGTGGCCAAGAAGGACAATAGCATCCTGCTGGAAAAGCGTGGCCCGCAGGACTAGTTAAGTGATTATCCCCCTGCACTCAGACTCGTGAGGCCCCACTTCAAATAATGTGTTCAGTTTTGGGCCCCTCACTGCAAGAAAGAGATTGAGGTGCCGGTGTGCATCCAAAGAGCAACAAAACTGGTGAAGGGCTTAGAGAGCAAGTCCTGTGAGGAGCAGGTGAGGGAACTGGGATTGTTTAGCCTGGACAAAAGGAGGCTGAGGGAAGACTGTGTTGGTCTCTACAACCACTTGAAAGGAGGGTGTAGTGAGGTGAGGGCTGGTCTCTCCTCTGAAGCAACAAGTGATAGGATAAAAGCAAATGGCCTTGAGTTGTGACAGAGGATGTTTAGACTGGATATCAGGAAAATTTCTCCAACAAAAGGGTTGAAGAAAATCCTTTTCACCTAAAGGACATTGGAACATGGTGTCCAGGGAAGTGGTTGAGTCACCATCCCTAGAGAAACTTAAAAGACTTGTAATGTGGATCTTAGGGACATGGTTTAGTGGTGGAGTTGGCAGTTACGTTTACAGTTACAATTGATGACCTTCAGGGCCTTTTCCAACCCAAATGATTCTATGATTCATGTTGTGAGAGATTTTTTCATCTTTAAGCTGAGTCAAGCTTTAGCCCACAATTGTTCTGTGTGTCATTGATCTTGCCCTGAAAGGGCTCTGCACAAGTAACAAACCTTGCTGATTTCATCACCACAGTATTGAGCATCAATCCTGGGTAAGAGATTCTCTGAGGACCAAAAGAACCCCTCAGGATCACTTGTCTAAAAACCTTGTCTTCAGACCACTCTGAACCTTCTGTGACTCTTAAAAAAACCCTTCAGTTTTTTTGCAAAGGGCTTCCAGTGCACAATCTGGCAAAAAGAGGGAAGCCACAGAAATGGGTGATACCGTGACTGGACACAGACTATGGCTCTGCTCTCTCTGCTGACAAGTAGGCTGGAAAGAGCTCAGCTAGGCCCCAAAGTTCAAAGCTAGACATTATTTCAAATACTTATTCACTTCCAAATTGAAGAGATTTGATAGGAAAATCTATAAGGTACCTCAAATAAAAGCTCTCAAATTACTTTTTGAAGCCATTCTTAGGAATAAACCAGTGGCAAATAAAGGAGCAAGCCTCTGAAGTCTGAACACAGTACTTGGATGTTTTGCTCCCAAATTGAATTACTCTTAAAAGGGGAAGGGAAGTAACCTAAACGCCTTTACAGTCTATTTTTAAATGACAGGATGTTTTTCATTTAACTCCCCGTAACAGAATAATTTGAAAATAACTGAGGGAACCATGTAATCCCAGATGGTTTGTGTTCTATGTGCTCTTGCGAAGCTGCTGTGACTCCACTGCATTAAAAAAAGACATACATTATTCTGCAGCAATTGTCCATGACACTGAGGCTTACAACATAAATATTGCAATACCTCATCCACTTTCTGTGTGACACACCAAGTTTTATTGCAGTAATGTCTCATAATAGATGAAGGTGCTGCAGGGTCCTGTTTGGCCAATTGCTATAGGACCCTAGAGTGCACTTTCATAAGGAGGGAATATCTCCCACGGGAAGGGAGTTAAGATGAGGCCTAGATGCCAGGAGAATAGAATAAAGGCTTCACATGCAATCCTGGGCAAATATTTTCTGTGCCTCATCCCTTCTCCCCAGCCCCTACATTAAATGGGAAGCTCATTTCCTCACTTGCAGATAGCATAGGATACAAGGTAATGGAGCACAGCCCTGCTACGTGCAGCAGAATGCCTCTAAATCAAGAAGCCAGTGTTTTTCGCCAACATGACAGATTGAAAAATGCTTCTGGTACTTCCATGAGTAGGTTACTAAGCAACACTTTGGCTTCCAGGGAGTAGCCGTGCTGGATGTGATCTCATGCACCAGCAGCCTGACCACGTCCCCAGCTGGAGCACTGGGTAAAGGAGGGCAAGTGCACACTGGCAGCATAGCTGTGTGGCTTCACTGGTTGTAAAACAGGTTCCTTCGAGATGAGCTGTAACCACAAAGGAAAAACATCCCATAGGTGATGATGGGGCCACTCATGGGGTGGCTAAAAGGCAAAGACACTGTCAGGATATACTGTTGGGAGAGATAAACCTTAGAAGGTTTAAGCACCACTTGGTAAACCTATGGCACGTCCTGGTTCATTTCAGCCTGCTGAAAAGGACTGACTCCAGGGACAGATGCTAAAAATTATAGGGGCTCAACAAGATTTCCATGTGAGGAGAAGAGATCAAAATGTCTAGAAGAAATTAGACATGGATAAGAAATGGGAGGTTAGAGCTGATTGAAGTGAGGGCTATTACAGGAGAGCAAAACCATGCACTGCTGTCCACTGTTTCCTGATAGAGCAGTAAGTGGTTGCTTACAGAAAATCAAAAGGCAATACACTGAAAACTAATGAATCAAGTCCAAGCTCCACAAAGTTGCTGGCTGCTCCATCATCTTTTGCCAATTTCTCACTTGCCCTTGGAGCCTGGCATCAACAGAATCAGGCTGAACCAGAACCGAGTGTAAACAAACTAGACTCATCTGGGCTAGAAATACTTATTTTCTTACACACATCGGGTGTGCTCAACTACTAAGCAGCACATATCTTTTAATAAAGACTAAAGAATAAGTCTACTTAGAGTGAGCCTCTTTAAGACATCAGGCCAGCTTCTTGGCTTACAGTCAATGGAGGAATGTTGATTGAAAGTAGCTGAGAATCTGGCCTATATTTTAGAGTATTGGTACTTTCATGTGTCAATAAATCATGCTCCAAATAGGATTGAGATTAAGTTGTAAGGGATAATGTTTTGCCTTATTTTGTTAGAATTTGCAAAACAAGTAAGATTTTCTCCCTCCTCCTTCTTCTCCTTCCAGGTGAGTAACTTATTATAGGATCTATTTCTGATAGGTGAACATTTATAGTAAGTAACATTAATGATACACAAATACATATATTTGTATATATTAAAGTGTCTTTCGAATTAAAATTCAACACTACAGCATCACACAGTAAGGCTTTACCAATGCATTAATGGGAATGTCACTATTCTGGGATCATTACTTGAGTATTCTTAAAGTGCACTTAAAAGCTGATGACATCACAGTTTTTATCTGAGAGTTCCACCATGATGTCACAGATTTATCCTCCTTCTATTCCACTTTGGAATAATGGGGACAATATTGTCCTGAAGTCAAATAAAGGGTCAATAGCGAAGATCCTAACTCAGTCTTCCCCACCCTCAGTTTTAGTTGTTGATGTTTTTCTTTGCAACCAGTTCTAGTGGAAAAAAACCCACACACATATGCATACCAATTGCACCCTCAGTCTGAAATGGAGATGAAGAAAAGGTGAAGCAACAACTTAACATCTACACAAACTTCTGGTAGGAGATCTTACTGTCTAGCACAGATGACAGTTTACTTGAATGGTCTTGAGCCTCTCTTTATATCTGCAATTCAATGAAATAAGTTATTCCCAGGCCTGTCCCCATCATTTCTGACCCAGGTTGCCATGCTGGAAGAAAGTCAGACTAAACAGGACTGTTGATCTCCGCTGTGCACAAAAAATGAAAAGCCATCAAGGAAAAGAGGAAATATTCTCTGCATTCTTAAAGAACATTTTATGACTACCAAAGAGTCTTTATGAACTACTGTATAACCCTTATGTTGAATTGGAATTGGGTCAGCACATGAGTTTGATGCCCTGCAACGATGAAGGGCAATGATGGTTCATTTTGGACCTCTCTATTTCCAAATTTCTCCAGGCCCTTCAAATCAGCTTTGGTACACACTGTCTCTGAAATCCAGGAATATTGTAAGAAAAGAAGAAAATGAGACTGAACAAATGACAGAGATTCTGTAATAAAGCTCAAATGAGACAACACTTGAAAATTCCTCATACACTTGCAATAGCCTTCCCAGAAGGATAGAGGGGCACATCTCTTGTGTCATACTCCTAGGAGAGCTATGAGAGAAGAGTACATTAGGCATAACATTCATGTCTCATACTTTGATTTTCAGCAGATAATTCCCTTTTAATGTTGCTGGCAAAGCCTGAACTGTCAGTGCACAGCGGACATCAAAAAGCAGTCCTGAGTCCAGCAGCAGCAGATGTGCGGGCTGGAAACAGATGCTCCAGCAGAGTTCATGGGCAGCAGAGGGTTTGGCTTGCTATGCAGAAGATCTTGAGGAACCTAAGGGAAATCCTCATCTTGATTGTCATCACCGAAGGCACATGGCTCCTTGATGAGAATTAGCAGCTTCAAAGTCTTATATGGCAGCAGCAGGAAGAGTCTTGTTCAAGGGGACACAACTCGGGACTGTGGCATCTCATGCACAGGTCAGCCATACTAGCAAAGACCCTTCAGACTGCTACAAAAAGGAGCGCTCTCCCAATGATGAAATCGTTCAAGACATGGAAAGGAGATGAACATGGAATAGACTTGTCATTCTTTACCACTCTTTCAAGAACACAAAGACTAAAACCTGCCCTTCTCTCCTTGGCTTATGAAAAGTGGGGAAACATTTCCTGAGTCACTGTGGAGGTGAAACCTATAGTTTGTTACAACAAACTGCATCAGATGGATGACTAGACTGACAGGAGTCTAAAAGCAGATATCAACACCTGGAATGGTAGTTTTCTCATTTCAAAACAGCGGTAACAACATATATTCTAAATATATGGGTGAATAACATAATAATACTTTATATTTTCATCCCATATGGCAGAAACACACACCAAACATTAATAAGCTATTGACTTGATTCCTCAGCTACAAAATACCTGGCATTCTCACTGACATTTATGCAATAAAAGGGTAAGCCCTAAAAAAAAACCTTCTGTCCCACAGAAGTTGCTATTGTTCACCTCTCCCCCCACCTTGCATTAAGTTCCTCAGTGCACAGTGGTGGTGGGACTTGCTAAGCACCCCAGGGATGCAGCTGGAGAAACAGGAGAGCAATGCACCTCTCCTCTGCCCTGCACTAAGACTTGGCCATGAGGACAGACAATTGTGCTTGCACATCCTGTAGCCTGGCTTCTTCAAGAGAGCCACTGTCCCGCATGGGCTGGGGACACCACCAGGCAATATTGTTCACTCTTGTCCTTGTCTGTAGCACAGTGAGACCCTGGCCGGCACCTCAGGGGACAGAGCCGGGACAAGACCAGTGCTCCCTCTGCAAAACTGCTCCCTAGGAGCAGGGACTTGATGCTCCAGCCCTGGCCAATGGCACCAGCTGAAAGGGGCTTCCTGAGCCTGCATGGCCACGGGAATGTGATGGGGAGAGAGTAGGGCAGCTTGTGCTTATAAATCAGTCCCTTTCTGAGCAGAGACACCCTCCCGCCTCTCCCTTCCCCTCCAGCAATACTGAGTTTATCTTATGTAAACCAGACTGGGTTTGGTGCCTGCCCTGAAAAGCCATTTAACTACTGCCAGGACTGGAGGTCGTTGTTAGTAATTATATCACCATTAAAGATGAATTTGGCTGCCTGCCAGTCCCAGCTCCTGCCCTCTTTGACCAGAGGAAATGCACTACCACAGTAACTAAAACTTTTCATTTCCTCTGCAGGGTCTTAGACCTTCAGCATCCAACTCCTGGCTTGTCACCTGCTCCCATCTCCCCCAGCACTATCACAGGCTGTGGCTGGCAGAAAGAAATGGCCTAAGGAACAGCATGGGAGAGGTGGCTCTGCCACAGCCTGGCTCTGCAGCACTCTAGTAAATGGCAGCACTCAGTGCTTGCATGCAGCTAGTGAGCTCCAAGAGCTCTACAAAACCAGCAAAGAATTGCCATCCTGCCTTTTCTCCAGAAGTGAGGCACAGAGAGGTTGGGTCAGGGAAGGGACAGCACCTGCCTGCTCCTGCTGGTCACCCTGCCCAGCTGCCTAAGGAAAACTAACGTATATGTCCCTTGTCCTGCCGTGTCATTCATCATGCAAAAGTATGAGATGCTAAGATCATAACAAACCCAGAACTGGCTAGAGAAGAGGGCTTTCCTGTCCTGTGTAAGAACCTCCTTTTGTCCACCCCACAGTTTCCCGTAACAAAATGGACAAGACAATCCATCTGTTCATAGTCTCCTCCAAAAGATTTGCATTTTCTGCTGTCTCAGACTGGTGCTAAATTGCTCACAATATAGTCTCTTTTGCTTTGTCCAGTTTTATGATTTGGGCAAACATAAAACATATCTTCCTTCTGCTCTGAAGGACAGTTTCATAGACTAACAGTTGGTATTGCCAAATTATTAGATAGACAAGTGAGATCAACCAAGACATCTCACTCTAAAAAAGCACTCCTAGTATTCAAGATTACATTTTTCTCCATTTTATTTATCTTCTTTTACTTTTAAATGAAAAAAGTTGCATCATGTTTAAGATTTCTATTACTCCATAGCTGCTAACTTTCTTGCAAGTAGATACTGTAAAGTTTTCTCTAATGGAATTTCTTGGCATACTGGAACTGAACTAACCAGATACAGAGTAGTAGAAATTGGAAAATATGGAAAATTTCAATTCAGATAGACCCGAAACAGTTTTCAGCTCCCCTTTAAGTGTTTTATGTCAAATGAAGGCTACTTAAATTTTATTTTGAAATTAAATTAACTTTGAAATTCAAATGTTGGAGTGATTAATTCTAAAAAGATTGAAACAAGCATTTTCAGCTCCTCTGATAGCACCCCCACATTTTTTATATGAAATAATTTGCTAGACTGAACTTGGATATGTGAATAATTGTGGTTCTCTCTAAAGCACTTTTCTTAAAAATAAATTTATTCCACACAAAAAAAATCATGCCCAGCTCTACCTGGAATTCCCTTACGCACAATGCACACTATCCCTCTGCAGTGACAAGCTTAATTAATATTCCTTTCTACCCCCATCTACACCTCACCTCCCAGATGACCCCTGTCGAAACACATGCTGTAGGTGTAAAGAACATGCAACAGCCCCATAACGCTGCACGGTGCAGGAGTCTTCCTTTGGGGCAGAATTTACTAAGCTCCTTTTAAAGAAAGCTGAGAAATAATGTTTTCAAAGTTATTTAGATCAATGTGTGCCTCACAAGAACACATTTAACAGTGGCCTTCCCAGCTTAAGAACTGATCTAAGGTACATTTACAGATACACTGTAAACTCAGTCCAAAGACGTGTCTATGGAAGCACAGTTTGGAGGCAGAACGAGACCCATGTTTCTTAAGGGTATTGCCTTTTCTGAGCTTTAGGGGAGGCTCTGTGATAGTAACATGAGCCCACCTCCTCAATGGTACATGACTGAGGACACATACCCTTTTTGTGACCATTTCTCCACTCCTCTGGCATCCGAGGCTACCACTCCCCTTCCCAGCCAGTCCTCCCACCATGGGGCAAAAAACTGGGCAACACAACACATAAATGTGATGGAGGAAAAGCCAGAGTCAAGCCATAGTTTTGCGCAATATAGCCTGAATTGTTCAAACTCTGGAACAACCTGAGGTAGCTAACACCAGTGTAGCTGCCATTGTGGAAGTATCACACATGAAGGAGGTAATGCACAATTTACTGCACCAGTAAAGATGATTTTCTATAACTGACCTTTTTTAGGCTTTCCAAAACAGCTTAAAAATGAGAAGGATCACGTGAATGTTTAACTAACATACTTCAAGGCCATTACGCAGACAGCTTATATTTAAATACATCCTCTCCCACAGTAAACATCTGTTTTCATAATAAGGACAGGAAGAACAATTACATCATCCAGCCTGACTTCCTTTATAACACAAGCCTTTCTCAGTCAGACATTCCTGTGATTAACTAAGATTGCATTTAATTATAATACCTCTTCTGGGAAGCCATCCATTCTTGATTTGAGGACTTCAAGGGATGTGGTATCTACTGTCTCCCATGGTATGTTGCCCTGATTTGTGCTAAAATATTGCTTGCTTTGCCTACACAGAAGAGTTCCAAAATGTGTCAGTTTGATCACCTCAGGGGCTGCAAACAAACTTGCACGTATTGCTGTAGCGAGAGAGAGATAAGCAACAGAGTCAGAGTCCTCTAGCTGTCTGCTGCCCAGACCAGATTGCTGCTACAAGTGGATTCAAGATTTGCCTGACAGCAGATAGAGTCGCCCAAGTTGTTCATTCCAGTGGTCATACAGGAAGGCTGTCTCCAGAGGGGTACCAGGTGACAGCAAATCAGAGTTTCTAAACTCCTCTTCCTCACCCCCTTGGCTGTGCCACAACCTCTCTGCATCTTAGTAAAGTCTGTACAGCATTTTTTGCTTAGTAGATCAATTAATATTTCTAAAGTGCACCAAGATGTATGGCTCTGAACCCACGCTAAAAATGTCACTGAGAGGTCCATTCCAGCCCCTTGCCTAAGATCGAATTAGTGGAAAAGGAAGATTGTAGCTGGAGGATCTGCTTGAGGGCAGAAAGGCTTTGCAGAGGGATCTGGACAGACTCAATTGATGGCCCAAGGCCAATGGGATGAGGTTCAACAAGGCCAAGTGCTGGGTCCTGCTCTTGGGTCACAGCAACCCCAGGCAGTGCTACAGGCTTGGGGAAGAGTAGCTGGAAAGATGCCCAGGAGAAAAGGACCTGGAGGTGCTGGTGGACACCCAGCTTAACATGAGCCAGCAGTGTGCCCAGGAGGCCAAGAAGACCAACAGCATCCTGGCCTTTATCAGGAACAACATGGTGATCAGGACTCAAGAGGTGTTCATCATTCCCCTCTACTAGGCCCTAATAAGGCCTCATCTCAAGTACTGTGTCCAGTTTTAGGCCCCTTACCACAAAAAAGATATTGAGGTGCTGGAGCAGGTCCAGAGAAGGACAACAAAGGTGGTGAGGGGTCTGGAGAAAAAGCCTTACAAGGAGAGGCTAAGGGAGCTGGGGTTGTTCAGTCTAGAGAAAAGGAGGCTGAGGGGAGACCCTACTGCTCGCTACAACTACCTGAAAGGAGGTTT
Organism: Nycticryphes semicollaris; assembly: GCA_013400055.1. NCBI lineage: Eukaryota > Metazoa > Chordata > Aves > Charadriiformes > Rostratulidae > Nycticryphes > Nycticryphes semicollaris. The sequence goes on from VXBJ01004187.1 coordinate 311,677, forward strand.
TGGTGAGGTGGGGGTTGGTCTCTTCTCCCAAGTCACAGGCACTAGGACAAGAGAAAATGGCCTTAAGTTGCACCAGGGGAGGTTCAGATTGAATATCAGGAGAAATTTTTACCCTGAAAGGGTTATCAAGCATTGGAGTGGGCTGCCCGGGAAAGTGGTTGAGGCACCATGGAGGTACTCAAATGATTGGTTGACATATCATTTAGTGACATGGTTTGGTGATGAGTTGGTTTTTATCAGAGTTAGGTTGATGGTTGGGCTAGATGATCTTAAAGGTCCCTTCCAACCTAGAAAATTCTATGATTCCTAGCATGAAAGAGGTTGCATCTCATCTGCTGACAAAGGTACCAGGAGCTGCCTGGCTACACAGCAATGGAGCACAGAGCTGGAGAGATGAAACAGAGCTGGACCACTGCAGGTAAGTACCCTACAACACTGATCTCAAATGGCAAACAACATTTTGCCATTGAAGATCTAGCTATCTCACCTTCTGTCATACCTCATTAGTGATGAAATTTCAGCAAGGCCACTAAGGAATACTTCCAAACATGAAAGACACTTTTCAGTGCAAAATGGCTGTGGGAGGAAAAAACAGTCAACACTATGGATCAAACCCACAAAACAGGAAAGCAGGTGTGCGTGCAGAACACTGCTTATTTAGCAATGTCTGTCACATGGATGAAGAGCACTGATTTTCTGCACCAGCCAGTCCCACCAACAGGGCTACCTGAAATTTACGTGTTGAGCCACCATTGTCTGCTTAGCACACAGACTAAAACAATATGCACTTTCCTCTCCACTTCATAATGCAGACATTGTCCTGCTCCCACAACCAGCACCACCATAAAACTCTCTTCCACTGCACACACTTCTCAGCTCCAGTCCCTCTTGCCAAAACAGTCACTTTCCGTGACCAAGCCCAGCAGTGTCTCTGGTAAATACATACCTGTGCTCCTGGCCACAACAGCAAGAGGACTTAAACTGTGCAATGGTCCCAAAGTTCCAGGTCAGCAGGGTCTGACCACACAAACAGATGGGTGCAAAAGCTCATGCAGAAGAGCTGTGGCCCCCAAGAGCTCCTCAGGGCCAGGGCAGTTCCAGATTGGGAAGAAGATGCTTCATTTCACATCTTTCCTACAGCTTTGTCCCAACAAGTACCAGACACCTAATACAGGTCCACAAGCTCCCACTTTACTCTCCCCACACTGGATGCTCAAATCTGTTTATACTCTTGGCTCATCAGAGGGGCTGTCACGTAGAAAGCCTAGGGCACTGAATGAACTTCACAGGTAGCCAGTGCAGCTGCTCCAGGAAAGATTTGGTCCAATACAACTAGCATAAATACTTTCTAAATCTTTTTCTAACAGGTTAAAATACTCCTGCCGCAGCCTGAGAAGAGCCTGTGACAGTACATGGGAGAACCCAGCAGCTGACACAGCCACTTTCGGTGTGCAAGCTGAACACAAAAGGTGAGGAAACTATCTAAATAATGAGGGAAAGTGCATTAGGTCAGTATAGCTCATTCTAACTAAGTGTAATTAGCTGGAGAAGGAAGAAAAATTAGCTCACCAATATTCTTTCACAACGTCCTTTCAAGTGTTCAGGGACATTTAGTTTTGCAGAAAAGTTTCAACCAACATAAATATGCCAAATATAATCTTCAGTGTCTTTACCTACTTGCACAAGCAACTCAAGCCACATGCTGCCTGGGACTCCCATAAATTTATATTATAAGCCCACTTAAATCTGTATACATAGGAAAGTAATATACGACATACTCAAGAAAAGGGTCATTCTGGGCTACTTGGCAGTATGGGAAGTTGAAGATTTTTGTCCTTAAAGATGTATCTAGTAGAAGTTCTTTAATGTACTCACTTGTCCTCCTAGTAATGTCTTAAATTATTCAGAAACTGAACTGTAATAATAGTTTTTCAACAGCTACTCTTACTAATGTTTCTTCATTTCACATGTAGAGATTTGTTTAAATAAAGTACAACTATTCCTATTTAAATTTTTAAATTGTTATGAAAATCTTTCATTTTATATTAGGATCCCTTCTTTAGAACTTTAGAGTTTCTTGACAAATTATCATGTTTGCCAAAAATGTGGTTGTTGAGAATCTGGGGGCAAAGTCATCTGAAAATTCAGCAAGATCTTGATAATTACTTCGATAGAAAAACAGTAACACTTTGGAAGTGCTAGAAGTCCTGATTACGCAATTCCCAGAATAAAATGGAACTTTAAGTTGCAGAACATTTTAGTTTAGAAATTTAAAAAAAAAAAAAAAAAAATCAAAAGTGCTTCATTTGACGCTAAGCCAAAGTCATTCCTTTTTGCAGCTTCCTTTAGATTGCTCAGAAAACTGAGCAATCTAAAGCAATTTTCCTTTCTGTGATCAAATTAGGAACTTTTCTGAGCTAAACAGCAAGTCAGCTATGTACATAACCAATCACAAACTTCTAAGAAAAAATAAAATGATGAGTCTGGACTGGCTGCTGGCACTGTAGTGGGACAGTGTGCCTGGATATCCTGAAACACCAAAGACAGTAGGCTTTTCTAAGCACCCGTGCGTGTACATACTGATACTGTTCTTCCTTCAGAGATACTAAAACCAGATTTCTAAAGACCTGCCAAATGGAACTGTTTGATGCAAGTGAGAAAGCATCACCCTGTAAACATTTTTGATCAGTGTTTCTCTCAGGGACAACATATTGTTCACGACCTGGGAATTTTGAACTAACATAACTCTCAAAGCCCTCCTATGACTACAGAGTGGTTGCAGTAAAGATTTCCAGTCAAGCCTGTGAAGAGAAACAACTGGTGCTGCTCCCAGCCAATGTACTCCCCAATAATTCCTTGGGAGGTACCTTACTACTTCTTTAAAAAGAAGACTAAACAGAAAGCACAAGGCCACACAAAATTGATTTCTCCATGTCGATATAACAACCCTCCCCCTTCTATGATGCATGTGAGCCCGTAACAGCAAGCAGCAACCATGCATAGCAGTGAAGAGATTTCATCTGAAGCATCAGGAAAGTACATGATCCTTCTCGTAGAGCCTAGGAGGTATGGCATTAGTGACAGTGAATACCACAGATACCTCTTCCTGTATTTGAGTGTCCATTCATTTTGATGTGGGTTGTGTCTTTGTGTTCTGGATGGGAATTGTGTGCTGGTATGGCAACACCAGGAGCAAAGTGTTTCTTGACTGCTGGAGCTCCTCAGGCCTGGAAGCCAAAAGCTGATGCTCTCTCTCTGAGCAGCTCCCGGCACAAATGACAACTCCAGCTCCCTGCAAATGAAAAAATCCTTCTTATAGGAATGACATCAAATCCAGGCACTCAGAGTTTATGTCAAGATCAGCTTGAACAGGGTATTAAATATTCCTAGTATTGGAATTGGCTGTATTTTTCTGAAGCAGGCTTTGCTGCCCTTGGTGCTGTGTACTTAGTTTTTCTATGTAGCTTACAACACAGCTGGGGTGTGCATTGCCACCAGGTGTTTTATATTTTCATACTTTCAATACACCACTTCCCAAACAGAAACCTTTGGCTAATTATTAGCTGCATTCTGAAATTTTTTAGTTTCCTCTTTATCAAAGTTACAAACATTTACCTCCTGAATGCATGATTGATTTTTAATTATTCTTGTCTCACCCCCCCATGTAAACAGAAGCCATTCACACTCACATGTCTCCTTCTCCAATTCTACTGCTCTCTGCAGATTTTAGTCAGAGAATCAATAATGGCAAGGGCCTAGTTCCTTTGCTCCACAACCAAGTGACAAACGACAACCAGTTGTAGTATAGTCATATTGAATCCCCCACAGAGGACATAACTACATACCAAATTTACTACAGGCCTTAAAACTCTCACCCTTCCAAGGCACAGACAGACCACAGAACAAGAAAGGTCATTCATCTTAATCCAGCCTCCTGACAAGAGACTCTGAGCTATTCCAGAGAGGACTTCCCTGTCTGGGGCTTTCTCTCTGGGACTTTGACTTTTTAGAAAGTCCAAAGTCACAGTTCACAGGAACTTGATTCGCTTGGCTAAACTGAGGTGTCCAAAGCCATCTGGGATACCTGAAGGTGTCCATAACCTTCAAGAGAGCCATATCCTAGAACAGGAGGTAGAGACCAGGCAAGATTGAATAGGACATCTCAGATCACATTAGACTTCCACATCTATTAATTTTCTTTCTTTTCAGTGCTACCTGCCTCTGGTTTGCTACTGCTTCCCTAACCCTGCAATGCCTAGGCCACATTTCTGAAATTGTTTCCTTCTCCACAAGGAATTTATTTTGATTTTCAAAGCAGACTTTTCAACATATGTTACCTTCTGGGGGCTCAAATACCGGTGGGTTCAAGCAATACATGTGATAGCCACGGTCACAATCATCACAGAAGAGCAGCTGGTCCTGAGGCAGGGTTGTTGGGGAGACAGTAGGGAAACAGGGAGAGAAAGAGGAGAAGAGAGAAAATGGTGTCAATTAGTCTGTCGTCAAGATGAAAACACAAGCATGGTAACCAGCAGTGCTCAGCTAGGAATGCCAAGCTGGAACATGGAGTCTACGAGGCTATTGGAAACGTAAAAGGCTATAGGCATCATGTTTGTGAAGCCACTAGCAACCACCACATTTCTGAGAGGCTGCAGAGAGCCCTTCTCATCACAAAGGCAGTTCAGTTTCTTACTGGAAAAATCTCTCTGAGAGGTGGAGGACTTCCTCTTCATGATGCAGGAGTAAAAGGTGTTAGGCTGGGGATATGGTGTGCCGAGAGAAGAGGACAGCTCTGCTGAGCTCCAATGTTACCACATAATGGATGTCATCCTTTCAGGGGAAACTTTTCTCATAAAGACTCTGCACTTGGCTAGTTCTCTAAAACTCAGCTGAGTAAATAGTCTGTGAAAGAGATGGAAATGACATGATTCTGCCACGTGGGCTGCAACTCTTTCCTATATTTGGGGGAAAAAAAGCTGGTCTGAAGTATCCTGTGAAAGAGGTCCGGGTTTTCATACTTATTTACTGCTAAAGCAAAACAAAATCTCAGGCTTCAAATTTATTCTGCTCTAGGGAATGTAGTATCAGCTAATCATCTCCAAAGATCTCCAGCCACTATCAGTTCTCCAAGTTTCTTACAGACTACCAAGGACCCTCAGCATCAGATTTTTACTGAAAACCCTGCAGAGAGGACACTGTTCAGCTGCAGGTTCTGGATCACAGTTTGGAAATCACCACGACAGGTGATTAGTAGGTGACTAGAGAGAGGCCAAGCCATTCCAGTGCAAATGTTTTCATGTTTCCCAAGTCTTGTAATTAAGATTAAAAAAATCTTGCCAACAAAAGTAAGGAAAAACAGGGACAGAAGAAACATACCTGCTGCCTCTTGGGTTATCACCCATTCACATCTATTCCTGACTACCACATATTGAAAATACGGCTCTCTTGCATCTCCCTGCAATGTGAGTTTAGAGCCTCCAGCTAATTCCTATTGAATAAGCACACAAACCACAAGTACCGCCATTTTAGGTTGCTCTGTGAGATACCCGTGGTAATTTCAGCAGAGACCAACAGCTGAATGGGGCACTGGGGAGAAGCCCACCTCTGCTGTCAGGAGTAGCTTTTCCTCAGAGATGTATGGGAGCAGCAGTAAAGTCATGACCCACACCATTGCCATGTGCTCCTCGAGGGTGGGCATGACAGTAGCTTGCAGTGACACTTATTTGCATGAAAAGGTAAAAGAACTCACATCATTCTCAGAGGTCCCACAAAGGCTGCAGGATTTGCACTCAATGCACTGCCACTGATAGGTTTTAACAGCCTCAGTCATGTTTGTGGTGAACTGCAGGCAGGTCGGGTGTCCTGAGGAAGATCGGAAACAACTGTCATTGTTAAGGCTCACTTATGGCTTGTTAATTAACCGGTATTAAATTTGGGAACAAAACACACATGGACATGGACTGATCACAACATGGGCTGCAACTAACAGATACCAAAGAGGAAAGCAGGCATTAACCCTTTCGCTGCCGGGCACCAGAGAAAAATCAAGAGTCATCCCCACCCATTCCCCATTGGCAAAGCAGTTTTATTCAGAGCTCTTAAAAATGCTTTGGCTTTGGGTTTGTTTTTTGTGGAGCTTTTTTTGGAAAGAAAACAAGAGAAAGGATGAAATCAGAAACAAACCCAATTTCAGAGAGAGCCCATCCATCTTAATAGAAATTGGACTACAGTTTCAATTAGCGTTGTTTCAACCGGACTGAAGGACCTGGTGGAAGTTGAGGTTATTCTCCATTTCAGAGCTTCCCTTCATGGTGAAGCAATTCTGTAAACTTTGCTTAAATGGAAGCAGCAGTGTACAGAGAAGAAGCAAGACAGGATGGAGGGATAGAGCTTTTACTTTTTTTTTTTTNCCGCTAAAGTTGGTTGGCACAGAAGAAACCAAATTGCACAGCTAACCTTCCAGGATCAAAACAAGAAACTGAAAGGAAAAAACCCCAAGCCAACTCCCACAACAAACTAAATGAAAGGAATAAAGAGGGGAAAGCTAGCAGAACAGTCACATCTAATTGGGAAGGACAAACTGCCAGAGTTACAACCCCCACCCCTACATGCGTGTCGACTCCAGCTTTGCAAAACAGCAGTATCACAGTAGCAGGGTCAGCAATGGGCTTTCTGGAGGGGAAAATACAAACAAACAAACAAACCAAAGGTAGGATCAGTGTTCCTTCTGCAAAACAAAACAAGAAAAATATACCGCTGAAACAAAGTACTGTACTCCCAAACCATCCCTATCAGACTAAGACTGTCCCTAAGTCACCTGCAATAACCTATTGCTTGCCTTCTTGGAAGGCCCTGTATTTAGCATCCCTCTCTGACCCATGTAAGCATTAACACTGTGTATAGTCAGGGCAGGGGGGCACAGGAGGGCAATAGCCAATTGCTCATCTACAGAAAAACTAGAACTAAAGGTACACACATCCAACACTATCACATGCTACTTCTAGGACCTTACACCATCAGGGCTTTTCATCTGTAGCCAATCTGCTATTCTTAGATTAGATCCAATGGGTAGGAAAAATCTTCTCAACCTCCACCAGCCTATATGTCATAGAGTAGAGAAAGAAAGGCTACTTCTCCAGTAAGAAAAAAAGACGCATCTACAACAGATGTGTGCATAGATGTCCCATCTTCATTACCAGATCTATCAGCAGTATTTTGTGTCATCACACCACCCATCACCACCCTACAAGAAGCGTCTGTATTTTCTAGCTAGTGAAGCGAAGAGTTGCTGAGACTTGTTGGGTAAGGCAATAATGCTGTTGGGAATATATTTCCTTTATTTGTCCACGAAACCACCAAATGGTGTAATAAAGATTTTGTTTTTCCAGTTATATTCACATGGTAGTGATAAAAAAAACCTAAACCTGTCCAGCAAAGAAATGTGTGTACATAAGTTATTAAGGAAAATGAATAGAAAATAAAGGAGATATTTAAGGAAGGAGGGATCAATGACATTGTTCCTATCACTCTTAAGCCTTTGAATAAATGTTTTGACAGTACTGATGAGCTCAGATTGGCTATGAAGATTACTGGGTTTTGGAGCCCTTGAAATGTCAGCACAAAACAAGAATCAGATTTTACTGAGATTTACAGTGGGGACCAAGTTCAAACTGAAGTTCTAGGGACCTTGAAACCACAATAGTGCAGAAGGAGATTTTGTGATGTGACGCTTTTTCTTGCTGAGAGGACTTCATATAATTTCTGATACTACCAAAGCAGCAGAACCTGACATGACACTGCAACGTTCCTCAGATCTGATTTATAGCAAACACGAAACCACATTCCAACACCAGTAAATAGTACAAGTGTGCCATGATACACATGGGGGAGGAATTCATCCCAATGGCAGTGAGACAGCTTCCAGAAAGGTTGTACCGTGCTGGAATACATCACAGAAAACAACTCATACGTGGAGGCGAGTTAATCAGAGAGTTAAATAACTTCGGTCTACATTTGAAAAGAAACAGAAGGAGTGGAATCAAACTTACAGAAATATATCACAGCTAAATGCATACACACATTCACGCGCTCGCTTGCCTACGTACACACATTGCTCATTGCCAAGACTCCAGCTACAGACTCTCCCTTTCTCAAACGATGTGAAGGTCAGGTTCTGTTCATTACTTTATCTCTGTCCCTTCACAGCCATTCCTGCTCTTTTCCAGCTATCAGTCTTAACTGTTTCATTCCTCATTTGCCTCAAAAACACCTCTGCAGGTTTTCTGTGCTGCATCTCATATCGATGGTGCCTCATCCTTGAAGTGATCCATCCTATTTTGCAGAGCCCTTCTTAAGAACCACACCTACCACAAGCCCTAAAGAAACAGGCTCTTGTGGGCTGAGGATTGCTTAGAAAATATTAATAGTGAAGGCCATGCTGGCTTCTTTTTAGTAGCAATGCAGAAATATTTTGCAAAAAATACAAATTTATTCACTCCATTGGGCTCTCTCTCCAAATGCTGTGACTACAAAAGAGTCCAACAAATGCTCATAGCCATGTCTGCATAGCCACAGATTGCTGTTAGCCCAGGGCTTATGCCATGTCTAAGGGAAATAGAATATCTCGTGGACATGTCTTTCTTCAGCCTCTAAGTCGGATCCTCTTTCACATTAAACAACATGCCTTGTGGTACATGACCCCAGCCTAATGTTGTTGGAAAGACTATTTTTACTTATGCCAGCAGTGATCAGGCACTGTAGCATATGGCAAGCATGTCAGAAGATACTCTGAACATTAACACTCTTTTTCCTGCCCTCCTCCTTCACAATCTCTCTAGGCTCAAAAGCCAGTGTTTTTGATGGCCTGGACGTGTGAATTTTCTTACAAGTCCTCCTAAAGCAGGGTTAGTGAATACCATCCCTGCTCCATTTCACAGCACTTCTTGGCATTTCTTCTATGGCAGAATACCTGAAGACAAAGCCCTGTAGCTGCACATGGCAGGCTACTACAGGGACAATCAAATTCCCTTCAAAAAATAAAATAGGCTAGTTCAGCCCACAAACAGTTTTGTTTTACGCAAAGAGCAGTCCAAAACATCGTTCAAGTTACAGACGTGGCAGGAGCCAGTGAGCTCATTCTTTCTTGCTGAATTTCATCGCTTACAATGTCAAGATGAAGAAACAGCCTTATTTCACTAGTTTTGTGATAAACAGCACTTGCTATGGTGAAGGTGTACAGCAAAGAGTCTGCAGCTGGAACTCAGTTAATAATTCAGGTGGTGGCTCAGCCCTGGCAAACCTTGGATCACTCTCACACCTCTGTATCAGCTCCACAGATCTAACAGGGGAAAGAAGTAACACGTTTATGTTCAGTGACATACACTGAAGTCAATAGACAGACCTCTAAAATACACCCTGGGAGAAGTTCTGTTGAAAGAGAAGGTGATATGTTAACATCAACAGTTTCTAATCTACCATATCTATTCTCTACCTAAACTTTTGCCATGCTGCAATAGCTATAACCAACATAGACAATAAAACTAGCATTAAGGTTTCCAACAGCTCATCCCTTTGTCTTAAAGCAGTATTTTCAAGTATAGATCAGGTCTGAAAGCTCCGTTATCTTTGTCAAAACTCTCCTCTGGATTTGAACCCTGTGACTGAGATCATATTTTACAGTGACACCCGTGTTTCATATGCCACTGGCTTTAATTGTACACTATGTCCACCAGACATCTGGTCAGAGGGGTAGGGGGTGAGCACATTCAGAGAGCACTTGTCTCCTGCACCTGGTACAGTTGCAGGCTGGTGGTAAGGAGAATTTTAACATAAATACCCTAATTATATATATATATAAAATTAACTTGCAANAAAGGGCAGGGACAATCTGGTGTTCCCAGGTGCTCTGTGACCAGTGAAGGCCTTAGAACGGCTCATTAGTGCTTCTTCAATAATGGATTCTGCATTGCAAGATTAATTGCAGCCATGTGCTCTGTCACACCCGCCACAGACTATTTAAGTTAACAATCCAATCAATAACCTTTTTCAAACAAAGGCAGAGATTATCTTGAGGGGGGAAAAATAAGCAAAGGCTCCTTTTTTAAAACAAATGTGAAATAATTTATACAGAGTAAAAGGAATTTTCACCCAGTTTCCAATTCTTTCTCTTATCTTCACTGTGTAGTGGTGGACTTTTTAATCAATAGCATGAAGAAAATGCACAGGGCTCCTGGCTATATTGCATCATATTTTTTTCCATAAACTCTTCAGGTCTCTAAACAACCATAAATACATATTAGAGATATAATGACCTATGTTACAGGAACCTCATCCAAATAATGGAACTTTTGCATGCAAAGAAACTGCAAAATTTCCTCCTGCTAAGATTGAATAAGGATTGCTGTGACCATTGCCATCGTTAGACAGAATTATTACTGTTGTTCATACAAAAGAAAGGAAAATTAACTTGCAATTCTAATAAAGGTTATAATTTTATGGTTATGATATTAAAATTTAGCCCTCATTTATCTAAGAAAGCATGCATACAGATATGTAGTGTCAACAACAGGCAGATTAGAAACGGTCCTTAAAAACCCAAATTATCCAGCCACACCAAAAGGCTTGGCTCCGCCAGAATTCCAAAGCTCAAAGAGCTGCACCTCTCAGAAAAAGAGCAAATGTTACTAAAGGATGAGGAAGGGCAGCTCTTGGCATTTTCCTGGCCCTTCCCATGTTGCAACATCAAGGCGTTACAACTCAGGGACATACTTCTGCCTGCTCAAATGGAAGTAACTCACACACCAAAACCCCCAAAAGCATTTGTGGAGTGAGGATCCAAGGCACCACCTGCCACAGTACCTCTGTGATACAGGGAAGCAGGAGCATTTCATTACAGAGAAATACAACAGCTTTCCCAGTGGCCAGACTGGGTGTCAGAGGCTGCAGGTGAAGAGCTCTTGTCTCACCCCCTTTGGCACGGAGCCCTGCTCAATCCAGCCTCTTAAGAAAAACAAACAAAAGGGAAGTCTCACTGGCAGGTAACACTGGGTTTTACTGCTATTAGACAGAAGAGGAGGAGAAGAAATACTACCGCTGTGAATTTCTGCTCTGATGGAAATGAGACAACCTGGCTGTTCCTCCCAGTGTCCAAGGCACCGCGTTCCAGCACCACCAACTTTGCTATAGAAGTGAGTCCAAAAGGACTTGGGGGCCTTGGTGAATAGGCTGGTTAGTCTGATTTGGTCAGAGACCAATTTTCCTCTAAACTAATATGCCACAATATGCCAGTAATTGTGGAAGAATTAACGCCTTTAATAATTGATGGAGCTCTGAAACCATTCAGCTGTAGCAGAGCTTATATTTCCTATTATTTCATTTCCTGGCCCTATAGTCATTCTGGCCAGCATGGACAGAGTTTGAACCAAGCCTGCAGAAAGGGAAGGGGCACTCTGCTGCATTAGCACCCAGGGCCAGCAGCCAGATCCACTCCGGAGGTGGTTTGCTTCTTGGTACAGCCAGTTCCAGTGGAAAAAGAGACATCAATTACAAGCAATCACTCGAATATTAGGCATCAGTTGAAGAGAGCCCACTTTAATTGCTCACCTAAGGGACAAATGAAGCCCCTGTACAAAAGGGTTCTGGTCCCAGTCAGTTTGGCAGGTGTAACTGGAGTCAATGGGAACTGAAAGCAGGATAGACCTGCGTTTGAAAGCAATTAACACCAGAGCTCTTGATGAAGTTATGAAATGGCGATGTGTGGAAGGTGGCACTTGCAGCTCACTCCTGCATTACCCTTGCTGTTGCTTTAGCCACACAAACATCAAAGAGAAAAGCGGGAGCAAGCTCCTCCTGAAACAGCTCTCATCTCCAGGCACTCCCCAAAAAATTTTGTTTCCTGAGGAAAGTCTGCCCACCAGCCCAACTAGCTCTCAGCTTTGACTCTACAACACCACAGTTTCCTCTGAAATGTTTTTAAGCATCAAGAGCATCAGTTGGGACAAAGAGCCTGGGCTACAGAGGGCACATGGAAAGCAGAGCTTGGCTGAAAGGCTGCTCAAAGGAAGGGCCTGTGCACAGAGACTCAGGTGCACCCAGAGAGATTTGCCGCAGCCAGAGACAAGCCAGAGTTACGGTGTCTGGTGGGGGCTAGGGGAGGAGCTGGATGGGATTCAGGGGTGACCTCCAGGGCATGCAAAGAGACAAGTCAGGAGTGAGTCATTCTGGGCATCCTGCTGGTTTATCACTCAAATTCCCCTCTCCATGCAAGCCATCCCCTTGGTAGCAGATGCCACAAGACTTAAAGGAAAACTACTTAAGAAATGTTTTAAAACACTTTTACTGCAGTAGGTTTGTATGTGCTTTTCCCTGCATAACTCCCCTTCCTCAGCATGCACAGTCCAACCACACATATCTTAGCAGGGAAAAATAAAAAAAAAAGAAGTAACAGATTTTTAAAAGCCTCTAAAAACTGCCTACAATTAACTTTGGCATATACAAATCACCACCCTGGGAGAACACCCGCATTTGGGCTGGTGACGCTGCAGCCAGACCCTCTGCTCTGGGCTCAGGTTTGCCAGAAGGAGGACAAGCCCTGCTGGGGTGTCCACTGCTGTGTAGGGGTCCCCCTCTGGCTAGGCACGCCTGCCCCTCCAAAACCCCCTGGGACAGACTAAAATCTGCACCTCCATTTCTAATCACCCAGGGACTGGGCTGTGGCAGATCTGGGGTAGAGTCTTGCTCCTCTGCCTTCCCCCTGCCCCCGAGGACGAGCAGTGGGGATTGAAGCAGATGCCAGACACATGTTCAGTTCTCTGCAAAGATCATAGAATGGTTCAGGTTGAAAGGGACCTTATAGATCATCAAGTTCCAACAGCCCTGCCTTGGGAAGGGACCCCTCCCACTAGACCCAGTTGCTCCAAGCCCCATCCAGCCTGGTCTTGAACACTTCCAGGGATGGGGCATCCACAGCTTCCCTAGGCAACCTGTTCACCACCCTCACAGTAAAGAATTGCTTCCTGATATCTAATCTAAGTCTCTCTTCTTTCAGTTTAAGGCTGTTACCCCTCGTCCTATCACTCCACTCCCTGATAAAGAGTCCTTCCCCAGAAAAGATGCTGTAATAAGGCAGAAATAAGGCAGCAAACCGGGCTCTGCACATTGTGCACGTTTGTGACCTGGAGAGTCAGAAATGTCCCCCAACCTTAAAGCCAAAGGGAATGCTGCATGCCTACAGCGTCCCATCTCAGCACTAGCCAACACTCTGTTCCCTCCTCACCCAGACCAGCCCCCATTAGCCACTGTTGGCCGCTAGACAAAATGGCTATTTCTTGCCTAAGAAAAATAATACAGAAGCACTCAAATAACCTCGCACTGAAGCATCAGCTTGTTAATGCACTGGTAAGGCATGCCAGCACTGTACAATTCCTGGGGGTGAATTAGGTCAGAGTGACCTCCAGAAAACCCACCAGGCTGCATCTGCTGCGCACCGCATTATGGGTAACGATCTGCTAATTGCCAGGAGGCACTTGGGCTGCTTACCAACACCAACAGGAAGGAAACCTGCCTGCAGGCACCTCACGGACTCCATATGGCAGGGACATAGCTCCTAATAACGAGAATAAACCCATTTATAGAGTGTGAACTGGGCAGGAGGACAGGCATGGAATGCTAATGCTGCCCAGCAGGTACCCCTCGCGGGGGTCAGCTGCCTGAGAACCCCCATGCAACACCCCAATACTGCTCATGCAATGCAGGGCAGGCTTTGCATTGGGTTGCACAGTGAATAAGGGGTGAGGTAGATGGGGATGAAAACGCAGGAGTGGGAAGAAGGCTGCTTATCCAGACAAGATGAATCGCCACAACCTGGAAAACCAACATCCCCTTTGCCCAGGGGACATTTTTGTTACCCTTCAACAAACTGCAGTGGAAAAAAACCTCCGGCACAGCTCCGACCTCGTCGCTATGCACTGCAGGCTCCCCAGCCAGGCCAGCTCACACACCACAGAGCTTTCAATCAACTGGCAGGCTCACTAAACCCTTTCAAAATGAGCAACCAAGCAAAAATACTTGGTCATAAACACTAAAAATAGGAATGGAGGATTGGGTTTTGTTTTGCTTTTTAACTTGGTGAAGCCAGTTCTTCCTAGTGCATTAAATCCACCTCCCTGGCAGCCCATTTAGAACATCTCCTCCCCCCTCAGAGAGCCAAAATCCCCAACTATAATGAGAGGAGTGGGTTGGTATTTAAAATGCTAGAGAAATGGCAGCCTGAATAGCCTTCCCCAAGAGCGTCACCTTTGTTAAACGCCCCCCATAGAACATGATACCAGCTCTGAGCTCTGCCCCTCCTCCCCTCCCTTTAGCCTGAACAAGGACTCTGCTACCTGCTTGAATTCATGTTCGCTCTCCAAATACCTGGGGTGGACAGCAGAGGTGGCCAAATACCTTCCCAACGATTCCTGCTGTTACCCTGCCCTGCTAACATGGCCCGACAGACGGCAGCACGCCTGCGGGGATGCCCAGCACTGCCCAGCCTACCCATGTTATCAAGGTAGCTCCAGCGTTCCCATGCTGACCCCACAAATTGTGTCTAAGCTGAGCTGGCAGCGGTAGTGGACAGGACACTTCATTTCTCCAGGGCATTCTGACCAGGGCTCCTCCACTAGGATTATGCAGGGAAGTATGACAGAGGCAACGCCTTGTGACATGGCAATCTCTTCACTAAAAACAGGCCACATTCACCCAGTCAGCAGAGAGCATCAAGAATCATAGAATGGTTAGAGTTGGAAACAACTTTAAAGATCATTGAGTTCCAACCCCTGCCATGGGCAGGGACACCTCCTACTAGACCAAGTTGCTCAAAGCCCCATCCAGCCTGGCCTTAAACACTTCCAGGGATGGAGCATCCACAACTCCCCTGGGCAACCTGTCCCAGTGTCTCACCACCCTCACAGTAAAGAGCTTCTTCCCAGTATGTAATCTAAATCTCCCCTCTTACGGTTTAAAACCATTACCTCTCATCCTATCACTCCATTCCCTTATAAAGACAACCCCTCTGCACTGCTGTGGTCCTCCTCAAGCACCAAGGGCCACAGGGAGAATTTCAGAGGTGATTTCACCCACAGGCCACAAAACAGCTATCCCATAAAAGTAACTGTCAGTTGAACACAGGGTAGGCTGGGTTCACACTGCTGAGGATTAGGGGAAAGGAAAGGGAAAAAGGAGAGAGTATTACTAGTCTCTGGACAAACTTTCATTCTAGAAAGATTATGAAAGAACTCTAGAGTAATTCCTTGACAGCACAGTTCCAGAAATTTCAAATCAGATGGCAAACTCCAGGGAAATTATTTAAATGTCATAATTTTAATATTAAATAAACTTAACTACGCAGAAGACACCATGCCATTGCATAACACCATGCCATTGCATAGGCAGTAACCTCACTGCTGTTACATGAGGTAACCATGCATCATCCAGGTAAAAAAATTCAGTACATGATGGGTACATTGTTGATAACCAATGTGAACACACTGTATATGCAAGAGGTCTGT
This sequence comes from Nycticryphes semicollaris, assembly GCA_013400055.1. Classification (NCBI taxonomy): domain Eukaryota; kingdom Metazoa; phylum Chordata; class Aves; order Charadriiformes; family Rostratulidae; genus Nycticryphes; species Nycticryphes semicollaris. The sequence goes on from VXBJ01004187.1 coordinate 327,225, forward strand.
TTTCCCACACAAGCATAATTTACACGGTTGGTAATGTGACTGTATATTCAGACATCAGTAGAACTGCCTCACTCAACAGAAAAAAAAAAAAACCAAACACAACAACAATTTGGAGCAAGTTACTTCAGTTTCCTCACTTATTTAAAGAAACCCTTTCAGCTGTCAAATGGCCAGTGCTCCACACACACACTCTCCATGGTTTGCAATGCAATGCCAGAAGCTGGAAAAATCCCATTGTCTACTGATTTTTTTTCCCTTCTTCATTAAACCCCCCTGTTTGGTTGGGAATCTGTAAGTGCCAATCAAGATTTCATCATACAGCAGCCAGTTTTTCACTTCCCCATCAAAGTCCCAGCAACATCAATATCTAGAGGGAAGTAAGAGCTCTAACTGCACCCTGCAGAGCATCAGTACATGCTCAGTAGGAGGGGATGAAATGTCTCAGTTTACTCCCTAAAAAATGCAATTTCAGTGTGATCTAAACATCTGAGTGAAGGAGTGAATTTGAATGAAGTATTTTCAGTCAAAAGCAAGCGGGAGGGGAGAAAGGGTTAAGAGGCAGCAGAGGGAGAAACTGTTTTTTTTCAGAAAGGGTGAGATTTTGTGCCAGTGTTTCACAAACAAGCAGTCGGACTTTCATTTTGGAGCAGTACCTCTCGTCAAAAGTGAGCTCGATAGAATTGTTTTTAAGAGACAGAAAAAATACTTACAAATGAAATGGCTCATCCAAGCCTGCGCACGCTTGGCAGTGGGAAAGGGTCATTTCATTGGGGGAAAAAAGAGGATATGTTCCATTTCAAATCAAACCAAAATATTTTCTCCTCACCAGCGTATTTTTCAGTTCAGCCTTTTTTGAGTAACTGTCCAACAAAATACTGCCAGAGATCCCAAAATGGTAGGATTTTTTTGTTTGTTTTTCATTGAAAAACCACCAGTTTAAAATCCACAATGTGTTTTCTCAGAACTCACCAGAACTTCCACCCCTGATTAGCCAAGTCTAAGTGCAGGCCCTTCTTTAACCTGTAACATGTGAGTAGTATTGCTTTAACCTACACAACCAAGACTTCATAGCAGCAAAATACCACATCAGATTAAACAAGAAATTAGCTAGTTCCATGGCAGTGGACACAAATGTCCTTCATTGAACAGTTCACTAGTCTGCTATTTTTCAGCAGCAGAGAAATTGCTTAACAGAGCCTATACAAAAGTAGGATATTATCATATTTAATGTCAGGAAATGATCTTCCACAGTTCTACAGAGATCTGTGAATCTTCTCACCCTGCTCTTAGCTGTCTGCTACTTGGGCTAGTAGGACTGTTACTCGGTGGCTCTGTTAATGGCAAAGAGGTTGGGAAGTCCTCTCCTATAAGTTGGTCTGACAGGGTTCTGGGCACCCCAGAACCTCTCACCTTTAACAGCTCTTGAGGGTGCTCATCACCAGAAACGTTCACTGTTAGGTGGGATCTCATTACCCATGAGATGTTTGGCAATTCTTCATGCTAGCTGCACTGAGCCTAATGGAAATTAGGTGGTTCTTCACATAAGGACAGATCTATAAATATGTCACAGAGGAATCTAATGGGTGCAGACGTCCTTAAGAAGCTCTCTGCTTATTTTTTTGTTTCTGATCACTAAGTACTTGTAAAAATCTCACCCTTAATGGTAGTGGGGAATGGGCCTCGGAGAGCTAATTAATGAAGAGGCTGACCTGGCCTTGCAAGGGAAATGAAGCTCCCTAACACAGGGAAGGTTGTCTTCTCCAGGTGAAGGAATACATGGCTCTGGACCATCTAAATGTCTGAAAAGTACAACAGTGATCTGCGTTCAACTGAGAATTTGTGAATAGTTAAAAACTCTTCTAAGCCTCCAGGCTGATGGACACAAAGACGCAGTTCGTGTGGAAAGACCTGAGATGAGCTGGAAAGACCTTTAAGAAGCCCAAGCCCAGAGATTTCAGCAATGGATGAGACTTCTGAGCCAAGATCCAGCTGCAGAATCCACTGCACGGTAAAATAATTCGTTGAGCCTGAGTAAAGGGCTGGAAAGACTTTCATGTAGTTTAACATATTTAAGTCAGTCCCAGCAGAGAACTGATGTGAAGCAACTAAGATTTGTACCAACCAGGGAAAATTAATTTCTCAAACATAAGTTTAAAACCACCCCATGTAAACTCCACCGTACAAAGCACTTCATGATCTTGAAAGCTACGTGACACGAAAATAACGGTACCCCTTTAGCGGCAACACAGTTTTCAACTATTTCTCATCCAATGACTTCCTCTCACATTGGAGAGCCAATCTCAATACTAACTCCTGAGATCATCATACAAAGAAGTAAATGGCTGTTGGGTAATGAAAGAAATCCAAACTAGTAAGCTAAGTCTTCAGCAATGCCTGGCAAAACTCTCTCCAGCATTATTTAAAAATCTCTAATCTGTTTAAAAAAAAATGCTGTATCTGAAAAATTTGGTCACATTCATTCTCTTCCTGCAGTCCACAATGAAGCCACTGACACAACGACACTAACAGCAGACTGAAGAAACAAAGAGACCAGGCTTCAGTCCAAACAAAAAATTACTCTTAATACCTGTGCAAACCTTGAGATAAAACAGAGGGTCTTACTGAGAATTGGTTATGGAAGATGGACAGTACTGAGAAATGAACCCCCACTTTGAAAAATGGTGCACACAACATGGAGAATTACAAGCTGCAAGGACAAATCTTCATCAAAGAACTGATGATATTGTAGATGTTTCTAACACACACGGCAAGAGTATTTGTTGAAACAGCAAAAAATGCAGTCAGGTCTTAAAAAATATACTGGTGAAATTAAAATGCCACAGATGGATGGCTCTCATCTTACATCATTAAAATCAAAAGTAACACCAAACTGTGGCAAGTACAGCAAAGGGAATACAATTTTACAATAATTTCCAAGAGACAATGGAAATCTTAAACACATCAAGCCAGAATTTGGACAAGCCTTGCCAAAGCTAAGAAGAACAGTCACTGCTTATGTACTCTGCTGCTTAGCTTCACGTAGTTAAGGTCCTCCTCAGCCATCTTCAACACCAGGGATGGAATTGGGTACAGAGAAGTTTGTGTCATTGCCAATGAGCATTAAAAGATTGGGTTTAGAAAGAGAGGGTTATGGGCTTTTTCTGTCACCTGTAGGCTGATGGGCCTGATTACAAGTAGGGTTCACAGCTTCAGGATGCAAATTTAACCAGATTTTCTTTTCCTGATTCCACACAGCAGTTTGAAAAAAAAATCTTAAACCAGACTAGTTCAGGTCAAACCAAAGCAGCCAATACCTTTTTCAGTCCCCTCAGCTTTGCCAGCCTGCAGTTCAGTCTCAGGCAAGGGAATCCTGGCTTTGAGGGCAATCATTAGCTGCTGCAACTCTGGTAGACATTTTTACTCACTCCTCCTGCCATGTCTGACTCTCACCAGGACAAACCCTTCTCCAGACAGGAAAATAAGACACCTTCTTAGCCAGCATGCCAACATCAGTATTTCCTGGGGTTTACAGAACAGCGGTATTTTTTTCTGTTCAGATAATTCCTGCAAAATTAAAACTTTCCTTTTCAGGCCTGCAGCTTAAAAAAAAAAAAAAAAAACAACAACAAAAAAACCACAACAAAAACCCAAAGGCCAATGACAAGATGACTCAAAAGCACAAAAATGTTCAAAGTAATAAGACTTATGCAGAGCTGTTCTCTGGAGTCTGACAGCCTGTAACAATAGCTCTGCTGTGGTGGGAAGGATCCCATTCATCTAAGGAGGGTGTTGACAGACATCCATAACGGCCAATTTCAACGTACACTTTCACTCCTGGTTACCTTAACAGAAACGTCTAACTCTGTTCTCTGCATCCATCACACAGGGGACAATGAAAATGACAACTGCATTAGAATGGGAAATGACCTATTGAACAAGAAAAGTACACTGATGCCACAAGCATTTTCCTTCCTTCCTTCCTTCAACTTTCCTTTCTTTGATTTGTCATCATTCAGCTTTGCCCTTGGTCCAACCTCTGTCTGGGTCTCTCTGTCCTATGCAGCACAGCAGAAAGCTCAAGAGGAGCTAGGAGAAGAACAACAAAAGCAGCCATGGCCAGGGGCTCAGGATCTATCATCACACACCCTTCCTCTTCTGTTTGCTTTTGGGGAGGAAAGAAGATTATTTGCTCCCCCATGAAATCCCCAAGGAAAAGTAGTTTTGTAGCCCTACAACTCCGATCACTGTAAGAATATCTGAGACCAAATTTCAGAAAGGAAATTGGAAGTTGCTAGGAGGGACTTGAAAACCAGCCACTCTATCATCCAGCATGCACTCTAAGGAGAGAGTCATAGCTACCTTCTCTGCAGAGCTCAGAAAGATGGATAGCACCTTACTCCACCTTTTCAGTCACCTCTGCTCCCTAGGGCCCAACAAGTAAGAAGGAATGAAAACGTTTTTAGCCACAGAACAGCTGAGGACAACCCAGTAAGAAGTCCAAAAGCTGCTCTATCAGATCCCAAACCAGGTTCCCAAGAGCCACAGTGACTGAGGACATCAAAGGCAGCTGATACTGTCTTCTGGTTTCCCTTTTCTTCCAATGAATCAGCTAAAGGCCTGCACAGGTAAAGATAAGGTCTGAATGCAAGCAGTGAAGTTTTTAAGTCATATTGACCTGAACAAAGAGTGAAGAAATAAAACATTAGCAGAAATTAAAATGACTCATGTGAAAAAAAACTTCATAGGGAAAGGCTAGAAAAGACCAGGAATAGTTAATACTCTGCTGCAAAGGCAAACACACAACTATTAAAAATTAGGCAGGTACATCTGTACAATTCCTGTATTGCCTGACTGGATTAGTTTCTGATGTGTTCTTTAGGTCTTTTTTGCATTTTAATCTGCTGGGGAGGTAGTTCACTACTCCAAAGGACCTGTACCCACATCAGAAGATCTCTTAAAAATCACACCTCAGCTCCCATTTTTGCAAGCAGCTGCCAAAGTAAAAAGGGCCATCTATATCCTCTACTGGTAGCAGAGAAAGTGATGGGAAGGTAGAAGACAATACAGCTTCATAAAAATGACAGCAGGCCTATTAGAGAAGAGGACTGTTGTGGTTTGGGCTGGGTTGGCCAATGACAAGATGACAGATGTTCTCCCCCACCTGTCACTCCGAGGAGAAGAAGAAGAGAGATAAAGAGATTTACGAGTTTAGAAAACACTAAATAACGAAATATTAATAATAAAATAAAAAGGAAATAACAAAATAGATACAATATATATAAATCATAGAATGGTTCAGGTTGGAAGGGACCTTAAAGAATAAATATATATACAAAATATACTTTTTATATATATATACACACACACAAAACCATACCAAGCTCCCATAGAGATGCCACTGATGGGCACTGGGAAAGTTCAAGACTGGACCTTAGTGACAGACAGGAACCGGATTCCAAATCTACCTTTAGGAACGCACAGGTCAGGATTAAAGGTAAACAAATTGTCAGGGTTCTCCTCGGGAGGCGATCACCAAAGAGCAAGACACTGAAGAAGAACCAACCAGAGCGATCTGCTCCCTCAGCTTTTATCCTGAGCAGACAGACGGAATGGGACACCCCATTGGTCAGTTTGGGTCACCTGATCCCTGGTCACCCTGGTTGCCACGGCAACAGGTGTAAGCACCAGGCTCTCACTGTGCAGAGCGTTGCTCTGTTTCACCCCAAACCGGGACAAAGGCACACCGTTTCCTTACACGATGGCATTTAATCTGAAACAGTATTTCCTCTTTCTGTCGATACAGCCACACGATTAACCTAACGTGTGTAAAAGGAAAGGGAGGGTTCATGCCTGCACTGTGAGATGCAACAGAAGGAATCACAGATCCCAGTTACTCCAGTGACTGGATTAGAAATGGCAGAGGCAGGGTCACAACTCCTTAAGGCAATGCCACTAAAATCTATATGAAAAGCTCTCATATAATTTAGACTCCACCTTTGAATCTAAATTAACATAATGCAACGCAACTCTGTTAATCTTAGGGCAAAGGTTCTTAAAATACAAACACATTTAGGAAGACCCTCTATTATCACCAAATGATAGGAAACACTCATTTTAAGAGTCCTATATAACAGCAGTATTTTATTTCCTGCCTACCTTCACTATAGCAAGCAACAGGACCAGTTTCTGTAGTCCAATGAATGGAGAAGAGAAAGTGAAAGAGAAAAAGGAAGAGAATTCTCGGTTAACGTCATTCTTCATTAAGAAATACAAAACAAAATCCAGGGACTAAAGTTATAATTTACAAAATGGAAAAGGGAAACAAAATCAATAGGGGAGGAATTTTATTTTAAGCTTCAAAGAGAGTATTATAAACAATGGAGAGCTTAGAAAAGTATATGTACAAGTAGTACGTTATTCAACAATGTCTTTTTAAAAGAAGATTATTTTCACTAAAAAAGACCTTGTGGAATTGGTTTGATAAAGTAATATTTACAGAGAAATATACAGTAGGGACATTGGAAGCAGAACTTTTATTTAGAAGGAATATTACACAAACTGAACACAGACCCTACAGTTTCCAAATCTTCATTACAGTTGTGCGTCTTGTTATATTTTGATTAAATAAAATTTGGTTTCTTTTTTTCTCTAGAGGCAGTTCACCACTGCAAGTTTAGAAACCAACAAAATGAACAAACCAAAACCATCCTGCTTGATAAGGACAGAAATTTTGTCATTTAAATTAGTGTGAGTAGGACTCGGGTCTACCAGATATGCAGTTATTATTGGCCCTATGGGTTAATCTGGGAGGAGAAGGGGAAGGGGAAAAGGGAAGGGGAAGGGAGAAGAGGACAAAATCTGCTGCTATTGACACATGGAAAATTTGCTGTGAGGTGAGTTTGAGTTCTAGGTGTGCAAGAAACATGATGCAGGATGAGGCTCTCTGCCAGGTTCACCTAGTCAGGATGCGGGTTTTTGTAGACATAGCTTTTTTCACTCCAAAAGCCAACACAAGCCACAGTAACAAAACCACTTTTTCTATCTATACCCAGGGTCTATACAAATAGTTATGTCTGGCACTCCTGTTACAGAGGAGAAGCTAATCTCAGAGCCAAGCCCAATACCCTTCTCCTAGGATACAAGGCTGTCCTGCATCCTTACCAGTCTACATCATTCATGACAGCAAACAGTCCTGCACCACCCACTGTGAGCAGATCTGGCAGCTGACAAAATCCTCCATTGCTTGTACAGAGCAGAACACCTTATTCACTGAGAAGAATAAGCAACTTAGAATTCGGGATGTGAGCGTCCCTCACTGCTGCCTCACAGGACAATTTAAGATTGTAGCTGTGGGAATTCGCATTCTGCTCCTGCTGAGTAACCCCTGCTGCTCACTGCTGACATACAGGTGCACCTGTACACTTTTCAAAGTCCACTACCACTTAAGAAAGGGCTGAACTCCACAAGATTCCTACACGTGGCATCATTCTTGACTCCAACAGGAAGCTCTGTGCCAAGAGCACTTGAACACTTACATACTCCCTTACAACCAAATCACAATCAGCTGTGGAATTACCAAAGCAAAAAATAATACTAAAATTAACAGAGTTGTTTTCCCTTTTTTAATCCCTCTTTCAGAAGCAGAAGTATTTCACAGAGTTACTCAAGAGCAAACGTTTCACTGTGCAGAAAAGACACATCAATCCCACTGGGAGGAGACAGTCCTTTGAATTGGACACAGAATCTGGTAACAAAAAATCCAATCACTGAGCCTGGTCTTTGCTATTGCAACAGGCTTTGTTCAGATTTGTGGCTAACACAGTACAGCAAAGTAAGTTCTTAGCATCTAACAGGATAACATTATTAAGGAGAAAGTAAACCAGAACAATCTTCACTTACCACATCCAATTTGCAAAAAACAAAGATACCCAGACCATGTATGAATGGCTTCTTTAAAGTAAGAGAGAGAGCAGAGTTGATCTTTATTTTCATTATTTAAAAAAAGTTTTTTCCTTAAAGTAAATATTCAGTCTTTATTTTACAGTAAGTGCTTTTTAAAATTTCATGTCTTCACAAAATTGCATTTAAAATTTGAAGTAAAATGTATTTCAAACAAAAATACTGTGCAACTTCAGCACTTCTTTTCTCTCTTAAATATCGAAATAAATAAAATAGCTAAGTCTTTTTTTCAGTTTGTTTGTTTTTCAGTCAGTTCTACTGTAGATCAATTCCAGTTTGACCTGGGTTTGTACACACACTTAAAAGAAAGTGAAATCAAGACTTTAAAAAACTTCTTTGTATTGCACCAGCTTAGGGCATCCCCAGAACTTCTCTCAACAGTTGGCAGCCGACTTCCCACAGTCCAGGCTCCTGTGCCAGATGAAACATGGGTATGGAAGGGTCAGGGCAAGGAGAGAAGTATCAAAGCATCCTGGCTTCTCTTGGCCTTCTTCTGAAACGTCTTGCTTGAAGGATGCCGGAGTCCATGAGGGCAGGGCTGACTGCAGAGGGAAAGGCAATACAAAGTAAAACTAAACAAACTCAAACAGACAACAAAAGCAAGCGTTCAGAAAAAAAAAAAACACAACCCAAAACAACAAAACAACCCAGAAGATGCACAAACCAACTTTCCAACACTGTTTGCATTCTTATTCTTTGAAAATATAGCTCAACAGTCTCAGTTTCAACTGACCGTGGGAGCCATGAGCAAATACAAAGCAAACAAACAGGGATATGAAGGAGCATATCCAACAGAAAGGCACTGAACACTTCCAATCTTTCTTACTGTGAACATCATTAAATAATCTTCATCATTCAGCTTACATAGCTGTCTCTTCACTAGTTGTTAAGACCTTTGCTTATGAAATCCTGCTCTGATTACATTGTTACATTACGAATTATTTGTACAGAGCCACAAATGTATGCAGCACTGCACAAGACATTTTTAGAAGTCTGAACGATACACACAGGATGGCAGTAATATGATAACTTCTGGAAATAAGTGAAAGACTGCATTTTGCATTGTGTTTAATCCATTAATGAACTAAGCTGCATACTGCTAAGCTCTTGAGCAGTATTAGATAGCCATGGAACCAATCTATTTCCACAAATTGCAAGCCCCTCCCCCCATGTCTTCCCCACACCTCTCGTATCAGGATGACACAAAGGCTCAAAATCTTAGCAGATGCCAGTGACCAAACGAATAACTCAAAGATATGAACCAGCAGCATCCCCTTAACAGGGGCATCAGAACTTGAAATAACAACAGCTGGTGTTTTTTTCTAAATGTTATTACAGCTTATCTTCTCTGAAACTGGCAACTTAACACTTACAGAGATACAGACAGGGACATGAAAATAGTCCCGATCCAATTTCAGTATTCTATGGTATTTATACAGGTTGGGTTTTTTTCAGCCCTGGTAGATATCTGGCAAAGAGAACAAAGGTTGGTAGGGTTTATTGTATTGGCTCAGTCAGCAAAAATTCAGCCTGGCTACTTTCCTACTCTGTGAGGGTTTGTCAAAACAACCCCATGCTAGCATGAACACACACATGTGCCTCATGCTTTACATATACTCAAAGCTACAAATTTTATATAAATAAGAAAAAATAATGGAGAATAAGAAATGGGTGTTCATTGGAAACATCTACATATGTTGCAGCACAAAACTCACTGGGCAGATTTTGCTGTTTTTACAATAAGATGACTCCCAGTGGGGTCAATACAATGTTTGCTTGAGGAATTGATTCAGTAAGACTATTCACCATGGGGAGGAGGCAAATTGCACGAGGCTTTGAAAGCTCCATAGTTTGATGCTATTTGAATTACAATTTTAAAGGCCCATCTCAAAACACTCTTGGAAGAATTGACCAAAGAAAGGCCAAGGCAGGAGAGAACGCAGTGGTTACCCAGCACAGTCCGGACTCAGTGACTCTCTGGGTGTAGTTCTCATTTGCTCCATGCATCAGCAGGCACCAAACTGAGCCTCTGTCTTCAATCAAGAGCCTAAGATGAGGTCTGTAAAATGGCAAACTAGAACTCAAAATGAATAACTAATGTAAAAGCTCAAAGGCAAAACAATGCGGGGAGGGGATTCCAATAACACATTCTGCTGAAACAAATGGCCAGCTCGGAGCTTGTCTGCCCCATACTGCAAGCATATTAACAGTGAGGTTTCATTCAATAAAAGCAATAGCTAAGAAAGCCCACTGCTAATCCTTCTGAAGCCAGTGGCAAAGTTCTTTCTGGACCTTGTTTCAGCAGCCTAGGCTCATCATTTACAACCTCACCACATGTGTACAATGTTATTCTAAGAACCATTATATGTATGAGAAATAAATATCCAACCCACAGAACTAGGGGTGCCTGGGTGGAGCAAAGAGATGCAAAGTGAAGCAAAACAGATTTCAGTTCCATCCCTGTTCTGCCACATGCCTCACGATTCTCTTTTATATTTTAACTGTTACGCCAGAATCCCATATTTTCTTAAAGTTCACTCCATATATATTTTTATGCTTAAAATTTTAAACTGTTTCCATGCAAGATCTGAGGTCTGTCCCTGCTAAAATGTCAACTAATTAAGTGCTACAAAAGGCAACATGCTAAGGATCAGTGCACACTCTACATAGCCTTTATTTCCCCTAATCAGTTGCTCAAGCAGCGCATCACTTCCTTATTTCTCCTGCTTCCATCTGTGAACCAGAGTTTACAGAGGATGGCTCAGGAAATTATGTGTCTTTTCTAAAGTCCTATAGCATGGAGCAGTAGAAAGGTGCCCGAAGAGACAGCTCACATGATTAAACACAGAAAAGTCTGAATTTAGGGCCTGAAAAGAAACACCCCTTTATTCACATTTCATATCAAAACATTCTTATTTTGGTACATGGTTTGTGTGGGATCATATGTTTCGGGAGACTCTCTGGACAGCCTTGTGCTAACCTTCCTCTAATAAGGACTTCTACGGAGGCGGACCGGAAGAGCCAGGCTTGTGATTAGTTGAAGGACTGCACCTTCAAAGATCTTCTTATGAAGCTTAGAACAGCAGGTCTCATTGAACTGCTGAAATCACTGGGGAATACAGAGCATCACATTTCTTTCTGATTTCAAAGATGACTGTATTTTTTAGGTACAACCTAGAATTCACACTGAAAACTCTTTATACCTTCGTAGTTTGTTTTGGGACTTACGTGTCATTGAATATACAATTGGCACTGTGCGGTTCCCCCATTTCTGACCTGGCTACACTAGCATCAGGCTTCTTTTATTTTCTTTCAGTCACATGTATGAAATCTCCTCATATATATTTTCTGCCTCATTATAATTGTCATCTTTCTCTCATCCATCTGAGGGAGTACCATGTAGCAGCCCCTTTGCTCTACTTTCATCTTTTACGAGCTACCAACATTCTTTCCCTGTTCCCAGCCTTCACTCCAGCAGTACTTGCGCTGAGAATATTTCTTTCCATATCAAGACTCCATTCAATATTCACCGTTAACACTACTTTACAATCTAGCTTAAACAAGTACTGTTTTACTTCCATCTCTACATCTTCATTTCCTCTCTATGATTGATGCTTTCCTATGGTTAGTACCACGCTGCTCAGCCTGCTGGAATAAACCTGTGTTGGTTACCTCCGTTTAATAAGAAATCTTGAAGAAACCAAGGACTACTCTGCTCTCCATAACAATCTATTTGTTTTACCTTCCTTTCCCTCTCTGGACTAGATTGAACCAGTGACTGTCTATATACATATTAATGGTATAAATAACAGTGATGGGCATTTTTCTATGCTATCTGTAATAAATGTCAGCTGGCAATTTTTATGCTCTCTCTGAACTGTTGTGGCTTCTTTTTGAGGGTACTGTGCTACCCGGTTGTCATAAAGTTGGGTGGTTAAATTGCGAAAGGATTAAGACTGTATGCATTGTTATAGTAACTGCATTTGTGAAACTAAATCAAGACTTAATGAATTATGGGCATCTGATCATTGTTTGTGCTCCAGAAGAGCCCAGAATGTGTTAGGCATGGTTCACAAAAAACAATGGTAAGGACTCTACTCGGAAAAAAATTGTATTTAGAATATGCCTGTTCTGCAGTTGATCAGTGAGTGAGGTTCTTCAGAAAATGTGTACCTGGGTAGGTTTCAGGCAGGTGGCCTGGGTGCTGCGAGTACTAGAGTCAGCACAGCAGCGTGGAACTCAGGATGGGCCGCAAGAGCATGCAAGAAGGTAGGTAAAGAGAGCACTCAGTAAACGCTGAGCTCTGGGCTACCACCCCTGCACCAGGGGCTGGTTCCAGGGCTGCAGTGCCTGCACCTCTCAGGCAGTACAAGGAAGGGACAGATGGAAACTGAACTCTCTACGCGTTTTTGATAATTCAGGTCTCCATTATTCCTGTGAGCCTTTCTCTGTCAAAGCATACTCTGATTGTACTCTGAGGAATGCTGGGTAAAATTAAAACTCTTTTCTTAACCTTCTGATCTGTATGATGGGAATGCTACATGGATACAAGAAGTAGATGCAAGATGGATGCAAGAAATCCTGTTGTTTGTTTACTGTGGATTTGACACAGTAAACTTGCTCCCTTTCTTCATTCCCTGTTGTTCACATAGGCACATCATAGAGTAGCAAGAGAAAGAAAACAAAAAAGGAATGTGGGATTGAAGGACAGGAGGAGTAGCAGAATAAATCAATTTGAATTTCATTTTTTTAAATTCCGTAACATTTCAGAATTGCAGTATTTATCTGTAACTCTACTTCTAGACCAGGTTCTGCTCTCAGTTACATTAGCATAAATTGAGACAAAATCCACTGGACTTCACTGATACTAATCTTTGATTACAGTAAGGTCAGTATGGACTAAGTGAGCCCACAGTGCGTCACACAAGGGCTGGTTCCACCCATTCTTGGTTGGGAAGTGTCTTCCATTTTGACTTTTTTGCTCCTTATTTTAATGTCTGCATTACCTATGCGTATGTATGTGTCATATGCTTACCTATACATACACACACAGATAGATAGATAGATAAAGTGATATAGAAATGCAAACTAAGTCCTAACTCCTTCAGGAATTTTGAAAAAGCAGATGCCTGTATGTCTGCACCTCACCCCTGGAAACCACCCGAACTTTGAGCTTCTAGTAAATAGAGAAGAGCGGCAAAACATTATAAATTTATCTTGTGTTCCTTCAGAGCAAAAAGGACTGGTTGTGGAAGGAATTAATGCTCTTATCAGTTAAAGTACACTTTTCATTGACAGCGTTAAGTCAAAATATCATTGATTTGACACTTCATCGATTATGATAGAGCAGCAGGAACAGAATAGCAACAGAACAGGATTATGGGGAAAGCTTAAACAAGGCTTTATCATGGCAGGTGTGCCTGGCTCTGACATGCGCTGTCCTATGGTATAAATACACAGGGGTATTTTGTAACATTATTCTGAAGGCAGATTACTAACGTATACTAAACGTGTTAGCATGTATTCTGGATGCCCATGCACCTAAAAGCAAAACCCGTTTATTCCATGTCTAAAATGAACAATGAAAAAAATTAGAGAATGGATCCTTTCTCTTTTTTTTAAGGTTTTTGGTAGGGAGAGAGTTGAATGAGGTCTCATACACAATACTGCGCTACCCCGGGAAAAGCAACAGGAGCAGTGGAATCCATTTGGTTAGGCTTAATTTATGCACTAGAACTATATATATATGTCTATCTATATCTCCAAAGTTGTCATTGTGAGGCTGAGATTTTTATTTTGGTATCAAAACCACAGACCTCCAGTTTAAGGATTAGAACTGCCCAGACAGATGTCCATTTTGTCTCTAATTTTAAAGAGGCCATGATTTCACCCAGTTTGGTGTTATACACACCAGTAAAAATATGTCCTTACAATATAATCTTGCCTCCGCTTCACAGAGGTTTTTGCCTGCCTTAGGACAGCAAAACATAATCTACACACTGACTGACTGACTCCTTTTGAATCACTTCAGACTGTGCAACAAGGCTGGATCCTGCTCCCACAGAACCTCCATTAGCTTCACAGGGGTGTGAATGTGGCGTGTACTCAAAACACAATTTAATCCATGGGACTTACTCCTACAACAAAGCTCACTCAAGGGTCTGTTGAAAATGCAGGTCACAGAGATTTCACGATTGAGTGAAAGACATTTCAGCTTGGACATACCTTTCAAATCCTGCTGCATGTTTCCTCCTTTCTGGGAAAGTCGCTGGGAAGGGAGGCACTCTCTTCTCCATTGCCCTTGGAACTTTAATGACTATTGCTTTGTTTTATGTCAAGAGAAGCTATTGAAAAGCAAACAAAGTGTCTCACAAGACACTACAGAGAGAAAAAACTGGGTGACACAGGAAAAAATGCTGTGAATTAAAATTTAAAAATGGAAAGAAAAGTACAGGTGAGGTATTTTTCCATATAATTTCTTCCATGACTCTGCTCCTCCATCTGTTGACGTCTACAACTTGCCATTCACATTCCATCCCTATGCTTGGAAATTGCTGTCCGTGAAGTGAAAGGTGAAGGAAAAGAAGAAAAAAAGTAGAACGGAGTGAGGAAGACATGAAGGGGTCAGGGAAGAAGAGATCTATTGAGTGTAAAGGTGTCCAAAGGAGGGATGGAAACGTGTTCCCCAAGGTCATGGTCTTCAGTGGTGTTGCTTGTATTTTCAGGCTGTTAAAGATAAGCGTAGCAGGTGTACAAGAAGAGCCAAACTCCACATGCTACAGTAAGTGCAAAATCTCAAAACGCAGAAGCCATCACATCAAGGGTTTCCTTGTCCTCCAATAGAGTCCGCCCACAGTGGTTTTCTAGAAACAGTTCTATTATCAAGTAGACATCCATTGCTTTTTGGTTTTTTGTATTTTTATTTAAAAAGTAGTTTTTCTAATAATATATAGAATATNTGATATATATATTAAAAGACAAGAAAATCAACTCTGCTCACTATTAAAAAAAATATTAAATCCACCTTTTACGTTTCCAGAGAGAAAGAGAAAGGGGGGGAGGTGGGAGGAAAACAAATTAAAATGAAAAAAATAACAGGAAAATCAAAACCTTCTGTCTCTTCAAAGTAGTTGTCAAAAGCTTTAAACGCTTGTGCTTTCAGTGTACACCCCACAGGAAAACCAACAAAAATAACAACAAAAATACCCCAAAAACCCAAGGACCTAAAATTAAAAAAAGAAAAAGGTAATAATAATCCTAGTTGTAAAAAAGACAGCAAATCACTCAGAGTTTGTGTGTCTTTTTAGTTATTTTAGCAGCCGCCCTTTTTGTCTGCAGAGGGAGAGCTGCCACCACAGCCACCTCCTCGGCTCGAGAGAGGCTCTTCTGCATCGTCCTCGTCAAAGCCATGAAAGGTCGAGGTGTCGCTTTCTGACGTGGAACCGAACAAGTCCTCCGTAGTGCGTGCTGGCGCTGCTTCGTCCCTCCTGCCTTCTCTTCCCAAATGAGCTGACATGTATGATGAATATATCAGCACATGGGTTAAGCAATAGGCATCATCATCATAATTTTTTTAATCATCATTATTATTAAACAATTCAGACTATCGAGCTCATAGGTGTGTGCTTGTATGTGCCCGTGCACCTCAACAACATAATTCAGTAGAACTGCAGTAAGAAAAATAAAAAAGGATCAGTTTCTCTTTCAAAGAAAAAAAAAATCTACAAACACCACAGGTGCCCATAGCTATGGCAGCGAAAGGGTTAATCACATTTTCCTCTCTTCAAAATACATTAAGGTATTTTCTTCTGATTATTTGCATCAATTTTAAAAGATTTTTAGACCATATAAGTAATTAGACACTGTTAGCTCTAAGCACAATGACTGTCCTTCAGACTGGCATCAGCTGTCACAAATTCACTGCTATAGAAATGTAACCTACTGGGTAGCTCATCAATCTCACGACTACTTTTTTATCCCTGTCCTTCCCCTGATCCTAAAGAGTCTCCTCTGTAGTCAAAATGAAGTACATTTTGAAGACTAAGCGAAAGTAACCTAAACAAATGCTTTTATTCCAATTCCACAGTATCTCCTTCAAAAATAAAAACCAAAACAAATATATACAGTTTAACAGCTAAGATGAGAAGTGACCTGTCTTGGAGAGCACTGCTAAGTTCAAATGTGTGTGAGTCAATCCAACTTTCAATATGGAACAGGAAATTCTCCACACAGGACATCACTAGCAACAACAACAACAACGAAAACAAGACTGCAAGACTGAGGTTTATTTTCTTCCTCAATCAAATGTGTTATGTGATTAATACTATAGCCTCCAAATTTCCTCTTCAGGTAAGGCAGAGAAAAAGATGTGTCTTGTGCCCCAGCAAAATGAAAGTGTGAGATTTTCGGGAACAGCTATTTTGTTATTCAGAAACAGTAGCATGGTATTAAGCAACCAACTGTTTGGTCCCCGCTCCAACTACAGGAATCAGCCGTATAACAAGTACACTGCATTGCTTGAGAAATGAAGAATTAAATCCTGTTCATGAAAAGAAAATTGATATAACAAAATAATTGGCAGATGAACCACCCTGTAGATTTTACTGACTTTGTGAAAGGAAGAAACAATATAATTTCCATGACCTCTCTTTCCGTATAATGAAAATCTCCTCCATTATCAAGAAAGAGAAAGATGGCAGCCATCAAAGAGTTTTCATTGTTTAAGTTTACAGATTAGTGTGTGGTTGTACCTTAATCACTTTCATCACACATCAGTCACAGCATTGCAGACCTCTATGAATGACCCAGGTGGGTCAGAATTTGTAAAAGGATAGCATTTAATGGAACTGATTTTGCACAATTCAGGTTACATGTGGATCTATTTGTTCTATCACACTAAGGAATCAGGAATTAATGTATTTGTGTTACATTCTGATATAATCACGATAGCAATGTTTAAATAGCAAAATATATGGATCCATCTCACTGTGCCATATCAGGACAACGCTGAAATGAGTTATATTGAACTACAACAATCCAGGGAAAGGGCAGAGATCTTCCGAGATGGCATCTCAGACCGCATGAGCTTTCCCATTCAGTTATTAAGAAGCAAACATGTATATACTAAAAGGTCCATGTCCCTGACTGCACAGCATTCGTAAGGACTCCCCTGGAGAAAAACACTGGTCCTCTGGTAACAAGTCAGAATCACTTCAGAACGTCTTCAAAGGTCACAACAACTGCAGAAGGCAATTTGTCAATGAGAGTCTAGTCCTGCTCCCACTGAATGTGGTTAGAGGCTTACAATGAATTTCAGCAGGAGCATAAAAAGGCCATTCCCTTGGCACAAGAACATTCCACATCACATTTCAGCCACCACACAACAGACATTTTTCAGTGACTACAGTACAGAAGCAGCAGCAATACTGAATTTCAAGGTCTCTCTGGTTTTCAGATTTCCATTTGATGGTCTTATCACCACTAGTATAACCACTGTCCAGAAATATCACAACTGGAAACTTGGACCAAAACTGGAATATGCAGTTGTTAAAGGTCTCCCATTCCCTCTACCACCACCACCACCTCCCAAGCGAGCTATAAATAACTAAATAACTTCTCAGCTGGGATAAAATTTCCAAAAAAAAAAAAAAAAAAGAAAGAAAAAAAAAAAACAAAAAAAAACAAAAACCCCACAAAAAAGAAAGAAAGAAACGAAAGAAGACAACAACAGTCCAGAAATAAAGACAACTCAGAATGGGAAAGACACAATTGCTTACATTTAACAAGAGAGAAGGCAAGAAAATGGAGAAATAAAACCCCCTTTAAACAAAATTAATGATAGTCATCTTGTAAGAGGATAATTCTTGACAGCTACCCCCATCCTTACCCTGTAATTTCCTCCCTCTTTCTTTTTTGGATGAAGAAATGCATGAAATGTGTAATCAATGGAAATGCTTGTCATGCAACTTTCATAAATCTTGTAAGTAATTTATAGTTGTAATTGCAGCATTTGAAGACAGAGCCCATTCTTTAACATTGCCATAGGATTTTCTCCTTCCATTTGAAGAACAACTTGTACATGTATCAACATTCACAGAAGCCAATAAATACATTAAAACTTTATTATTTCATATGGCCCCATTAGTTTAAAAATGTGAATCCAACAACAGGTTTTATGACAGAAAATTTCCCAGTCATCCTTTCTCAAAAACACAGACATGAGGTAAGACCTTGTCTTCTATCCCCTCCCGAATGCACTGCCTTTCTTCAAAATCTTCAGAAGGAACAAAAAACAAATCACACCAATGCCTTTGTACAAGAAAAGTTGCAAGAAGGAGTCACCTACCAGAGCGCCCACAGTCTGAGCACGATACAAGTTCCTCAGGCCGACCACTTTTTTTGTTCATATTGGAGCCTCCGAGGCAGAAGTCACAGTAGTTATTGGGAATGATGACTCCATCTGGTCCTTTCTGGGCTGCAGTTGGATTAGAAATCAGATTTACTTAAAGAGCATTCAGTTTGCACATAATACCTCTTCTCTTTGATATGATGTTAGCTCAGTGAGTTTGCAAGCCACAGTCTTCCCAAAATATTATCAATTATAACAAAAAGTGAACCGTATCAGTCACGTCCATTTTAAGTACACCACACAGTGTATCTATGTTGCCTGAAATGCACTTTACTGTTTCCCTTATAGTGCCAGCCAAGCTGGTGCCTCACAGGGACCTGCTGCCAGAGATCCCCGTACAGTTCAGGGACTCGGCAACACTCACAGGCGGAGAAACAATGCGTAATGCAGAATTTTACTTATGCTGTCAGTGAGCCAAACCTGTTTTTTCAGACAGTAGTCATAATCCTCAACCCACAACATACAAATTCAGAAAGGAAAAATATATTCCCCCAAACGCAAAAACCGACAGCAAAAACCTATGGGGCGATAGAGACCCTAACTGGTTCTATTTCAAGTAGCTTTTTGGGGGATTACAGCTCAAAGTGGCAAGGTGTCCTTAATCAAGAAGTTGGTTCAAACGCCCACGCATATTCACAGGCAAAGGCACTTGTGGGCAGTTCACCCAAGGGTTAAGTGACCTGCAGCAGAGTGCCTGTCCCCTGGTAGGAGTGGGGAGGGCAGCAGGTCCAGCACCACCCCAGCACCCAGCACAGGTGCTGAGTGTGAGCCTGGGGCAGGCATCCCAGCCAGCACAGCTAAAAACTCTTTCAGCCAAGAAAAAAATGGAGGGAAAATACATTCTTATTTTCCCGCTAGGAATAGTTGGAAAGGAGCAGACACACACTGGGTCTTAAGCAGAGGAGGAGGCAGTTCCCCTAGAAAGGAGAAAAGGACAGAGGCCTTCTGCATTCCTATTAGTTGAGCAGAACAGCAGTGTGCTTTTTTTCTCACTCACAACCGCCGTTTTCCTCCTCTGCTCTCCAGAGATAGAAAACTTCTTGTTCCTGTACACTCTAACTAGGAGCTGGGGAAGGGGGAGGGGAATGGTGGGAATGGTTGGTCTTTGTTTCTCCTTTAACTTAAAAATTCCATTGGTATACCTGGCCTAAGCCTACCCCATGAAGATTTCTACAAACTAGAAAATGAAGCTCTTTAAACTGTACCATCTATATTTAATTATTTTTTTAATGCACATTTTGTAACTTGCAGATTTTTAACAGATGTTTTGACAGACTTTATTAATGGTCTTTTTGTCCACATCCAAATTTCCCCCAAAGAACAATGACATTCTAAAGGGCTTCTGGTAGCAGTCCAAGACATACACTTAAAATTAAAATTTCCTCGGAGTTCAGTCTGCTTTTTTGGTTTGGGTGCATCTAGTTATCTCTTTGCTTCCAGGTGTTATTAGTAGATCTTTCTGGCAATTGGTAAATGACAGATTGCAGGTAAAGTGAAATTAAGGAAAAAATTACACCCCATAAGGCTGCCAATACATCAATATCTTCCTGCACAGTCACTGAGTCCCTGACAGTATTTACTAAACGAGGGCTTTGCTCTGAAATGGCGCTGTTTAGCAGATCCCCTGCTCTCCTAAGACCAGAGAGAAGCTCCCAGTCTTAGGTTAGCATTTTGCCTCTTTGCAGAGAGGCATTTAATACGTGCATGCAAGAGAAGCAAAAAAGAACAGGAACCAGATGGAAGCCTAACACACCGGCTCATTTTAAGAGCTGTAACAAAATGATCATAAAGTTGCTACTTGTACATATTTTGTGTATAAAAAGCAGATCGCCCTAGCATTTATTTTTCCCACTACAACCCCATTCTGAAAAAGTTAAGTAATTACTTCTTTATATTGTACCGCACCTACAGACAAGCCATGTGCAATGCAAACTCAGCAATCTCAGCATACAGTGATTATTTTTTGTTCCTTATTACATTCCTTCACCTTTCATCGAAGATTCTTAAAGTGCCTTACAGACACTAAGATTCTAATAGTAACCTTCAGAGAGGTCAAAAGCCTCTTTTGCCATAGACTCTAATTGAGGTGTTGCTGGGCCCTACTTAAGTCTCATGATGAGGAGGTAGCATTGCATATTACAGCTGAAAGACTTGGAGGTAGAGTGATGAACTGGCTGATGAACAAACACACAACAATTGTGTGGTGAGGCCACAAATAAACACAAGCATTCAAGGTGCCAGCCAGCAGACTTGGGGAAAGAGCTCCACATCTACCACCACTCAGAATGGTATAATTGATTTAATACTCTGCATATAGCAACTTACAACATTTCAGTGCATTTTATTGACCCTAAGATGCACTGACTGCGGATATTAAGTGACATAGGAGACCTTGCGAAAATATATATCAAGAAAACACTGATTGATTTGTCTGCAGTGTGTGGGACAGGTGGAAGGTATTTGCTGACTGCAATAAAGCTGAAGGGATTCTCCTAGACTACTGGCAAGGGAATAAGCATGGGTTTTGATCACTTCCTTTTTCTTATCTTTTATTCCTTTTTTCTTCTAATTTAATGTCATTTTAACATTAATTAGAGCTTTTGTGCTCATCTATTACTCATCACTTATAAATACAGACCTGGGTCAGTTGATTGTGATAGAGATATCAGGCCTGAAACATCATACACAGATAAGAAGTTTGTAAAGTTACATCTGTAATGTCTGAAATGATGTAGCTCTAGAATCAAATAAGCCAAGACTCCTCAATTTTTTTTTGTTCTAACAGGTGCAAAAACTAGAATCAAACCTGACTCAAGTCTATTTTGTTCATCAGTACTGTACAGTGAATTAAGCCCCGGGCTAAACCACAGAAAGTTTGAGAATAAAGAGATTTCCAGATGACAGTAAGCAGAGTTCTTATTTTCCAATGATTTTTTTGGTGTATGTCCTTGGAGGTTTTAGTTCTATTTTACTGTTGTTCACAAATGATGGGAGAATTAAGATACAAAGCAAAGATAGCAAGATACAATATGCAATATTTATGAGAAGAGTATCATGCACCAAAAGACCAATCCTAGTCCCAATCCTTAATCAATAAAATTACTTACAAAAGTAAGTATGGGAATGGACTCGCAAGTCAAAGCAATCACTAGGGTCTCATGTATTGCTGCTTTTCATCTGAGAGATAACAATTAATTAGGTATCCACCTTTTTTTAATCATGAAGTAGAAAGTCCTAGCTTAACCCAGATGATAGCTCAGCTAATGAGAAGTAACTCAGTAGCAGTGAGCTCAATCACTTGGATTGGGTGACTACTATTAAGGATTTTGTCTACAAAATGTTCACCCGAAATCAGAAACTGTTTTCAAGTAAAGCCTTGAAACCACCCATGTAACTTACTCAAAACTCCTCTGATTTTCTTTTACATTATAAACTGCAACAACAGATCAAAAGCTCTGAGGAGCTTTGAGGAATACTGCCTGAGCTAAGGTGTGCTCATAGGGGGTGTTTTTAAATCAGCACTTCTTGCCATTTCAATTCAGTGTCGCTTTCTAGTTTCACCAAAGCCCCTGCCTTCATATACATCTGCTGCAAAATAAATAGAGTATACGATTTTTTAAAATACTTGTAAAAATGCATTAAAGAGGGACACAGAAAGATCTGCACAGTTCAAATGATTGTTTCTCTGTACCTGAAAGCTGATTCATGTGAAGAATCTGAGACTGAGAGTGAAGTCAGTATTTCCAAATAAGTTTGGTATGCACTTATTATGAAATATATTTTTTCTTCTTAGCCTAATCAAGTTAATTTAAAACTATACCAAGCTAAGCAGAATAAAGACCTACTTAACATATGGTACTATCATTCACAAGAGTCTTCTGGCAAAATAAGTACTCTAAATTAAATAAACTCTGTAGTATATCACACAGTAACTTTGCTCTGTAAACAAAATCTAAAAAGCTAAACAAATTGACTAAGTTTATATAGTTAAAATAATTTCTGTACCTTCTTGATTTTGAAGGCAGGGGCTCTAAACAGTTCTAGCTTCCCTTCTCCCATCCCCAAGTAAACAAAAAACCTGGATATTTCAGTTTAATAATAGAAGAAAGCTGCTTCTAGAGAAATAATATCAATAAATTAGGATTTTTGTTTTCTACACAATCTCCTGGAGACACATGATTCAGTTTTCTAGCTTGCATGGCTGTAGAATATATCTTGAATAGAAGGCAAGTTCAGAAGAAGCCATTCTTGTGTCCATTCGTTAATTAGAAATCTCAGAATACAGATATTTTAAATACCTTTCCTTAAAAATGTGACCCTTAAATACAAACAGACAAACCCCCAGATAAATAGAACCTTGTAGATTTTCTGATTTCTAAGGGAAGTTATTTTCATTATTTGGATCACAACCTTTAAAAACTTGGAGCTGGAACCAGTGCTTAAAAGGAAAACTGTTTTCTCTGTTCTTTGATACCAAATCACAGTCACATAAATTTCTTCAGCCTAAAAGTAATGCAGCATAATACTTAACCATGGCTTAAGCTGGGCATCTATGTTTGGTAGCATTTTATCCCTATTTTATATCATATCCACACTATTGGAAAGGCAGTAGAGACTGAGGAGTAGAGGCGCTGCCGGGCTCTCAAGGTCCAGGGCTGCACATCCTTTATTTAAACAATTACAGTGAATAGCTACAGTTGGATATATATGCTGTCCCAAAGGGATTTTTCCTAGCACATTTTGTCCAGCTCTTACCTGTTTCTTCTGGGACTGATCCAAAACCAATAAAGCCAACTGGAGGTTTTAAATTCAATTTGAAAGACTTTGCATCAGGCCATTTATTGTTTGTAACAAAAAATTGCAAGGCACAGTAGAGACCCCGCGAACCTGCATGTAGACCTGAACCCAGTCAATGCACTTTGCAATGGAGGAAAAGGGGTGGATTGGGGGTTTTTTTTCTGAAAAATCTACAAGATTCTTTGTCTGATACAAGGGTCCATTTTTCCTTTGCGACACCTCCCTTCTTCTTGCTATCAAAGCTCCAGTCTGACATTTGGCTGCCTGCATAGCAGAATGCCAGCCAAGAGCCTGCAGTCACCAAAGCCCCTTGGAGGACTTTATGACATATAATCCCAACCTATAGCCTAAGTGCCCTCATGTGCCTTCGCTCCTGTGTCCCCTCCCACTGCTGCCAGCGCTCATCCCTTGCAGGCCTGGCCTGTCTCCATGGCGACCGGAGTGCCCAGCCAGGCCTGCCTCTGGCCTTGCCACCTGTTATTGCTTCGTCTCCCAAGTGTAAAGAATCGCAGCCCGGCCCCCTCTGTTCGCTGCTCAAAATGCTTCAGCGGAGGATAGACAGGCGCATGCAAGAAATTGTAACACAATAATTAAATAAAATAAAGGAGAAGGGAAAAGAAAAGCGTCACTTGGATTGTGGCTTTTGTTGAAGAGGAGGGAGATGCCTGGCTGGGCATGGCCCTGGTCATTGCTGGGGTGTAATGAGCAATGGTGGGGATCAGAGAGGCGGGTTGCTTCTGTGCTCAGGGCTAGACCCTGCCCTGAAAAGGAACAATAAAAGAAAAACATATATATAACCCCCAGTGTGGTGAGGAAGAAGCTGAAATGCATTCCCGGCTCTCTCACATCCATGCACCAAGCTGAGGTGTGCACGGTCGTTTCTTCAGCCTCTTCACCAGTGAATTATGTACAGAGTTTTTTCACTGCAGCTTTCCAGGGAAAAAAACGTAAATCAGACTCAATGAAAGGAAATGGCCAGTCTCTCTGGGCATGTTTACTCTTGTTAACACCAGAGATAAGCATAGTGCCAAACCCCAAACTGGAAAGTACTGGGGCACTCGATACAGAGACCCTCCATCAAGCTGTAAGCACAGCTTGTGTCCATGCGGCACCACATTCAACCAAATAAGCTCTGAACTTGTGTGTAGTACTGAGAAATGGTTGCTGCCCTGTTCCCAGAGCCAAGCTAATCAGCCTGCATAGCCCGATGGACCCCACCTAGCTCAGGCTCCCCACACACAACATGAGAATGCCCTTTGCTGGCAGCCAGAGAAGTGGGCTGCGCTACTGAGAGAGGTGCAGTGAACACCCACCCAAAGTATTGCCAATTCTCCCTAGTAACTGGATTTTATCTCCTCTTTGAGTTAGTTGGTGCAGTGGGATAGAAGAACCTGTTCCCTTTGCACAGTTTTTAGTAACTCTGACAGGTTTGCCTTTCCTACAAGCCCCTGCTCACAGAGAGGCACAGCCAAGGAACACTACAAGCTACAAGAAATGCTACAAGAAGGAGGTACATCTGTAGGAGTCAGAGGAAGCCTCTGAATATGGGGAAAGGAAGAGCATTTGATCATGTCTTTTACAGGAATCAATATGGCCCTTAAGTTGAACAGCTAATGAATGAGCTGGGAGGTGAGCAGTAGAAGGTACAGCTAGGAAAATCGACTGATCAGATCTTGTAGATTTGGGTAGTCAGCATTCCTGCACCATAAGGCAGCACTTCATAGAAACATCTATGCACTGATCTTATAGAGTCTTCTGCAGGATCACCTAAAGCGCGGGCCAAAATCCTGCTGTCACATTGTAACTAGTGCCTCATGACAATAAACAGTAGGAGACATAGAATAGTAAGGCAGACAAACAGTCTGATATGTCAACATATGGATTTTCTGGTTTTGAGGAGTACCTCTCCTGTCTTGGCCTCTGCCCCCTGAAACACATCATTCCCATCAGTTTAGGGAACTGAAGGAGGGATTATAGTGCCCAATACATAGCCCTGTCTGACAGCATCCCTCAGTATTCAGGGAATAATGGCCAGTGTCATGAAATGGGTCCCTGTGACGTTGTAGGCTTTAGATCTGGAAATTACTCACTGGAGGAGTGTGAGAAAGCAGAGCACCTAACTTCAAATTCAGTCAAAACTTTTGGGTTTTCAAAACAGTTACCAAAAACTAATTAATCAAATTGGAAATGTTTTTCCATAAACTGTATAAACTTTTGCATAAACTCTATTCAATGACAGTTGGGCATTGACAACAACATTTCAGGTCCTGGACAGACAGGCCCAAAACAACCCCAAACTACCAAAAAGACCCACACAGCTCCAACCAAAACAACAAAAATTCCCCCGAGGGTTCCTGAATATAGGAGACGAGTTTGGGATTTTCCACTATTCCAAAAGTCTAAATAATTGATCTATTTTTTTTTTCCTCATCATCTCAAAACATAGGCACAAAATTGTGAGAAATTAATAGCTGTGGACAGGGTTTCAGTGGAAATCATTATGCAGTTCCAACCTCTGCAATCACTACTGTGTCTTTTAGTATTCTGACTTATGAAAGCAAGCTCTGGCAAAGAAAAAAACCAAACAGATTAAACTAATGAGAAGTCAACTCAAGGTAATGTGTATATTTTCACTGAAAAGGCACCTGCTGCAGGGTATTTGTTGCAAGGTGGGCATTGATGTATCCTTGCATTCAGAAGTAGCTCCCATCATGGCCCCAGTGACGATCAGCACTGAGGCAGGGAAAAAGTAGGCCTGATGTAGCTTTTCAAATTGATGCTGCTTGTGGAGAGGAACAAACAACTCGTCTCCAACTGAGGGGCTGACTCTCGTCATTTATTCATGGCCAGCCCCCTGCCTGGATGGAAATAAAAATGTTTCAAAGATGACTGTGTGGGGGAGCTGGAGGACAGCTTGGAGGCACACTGAGGTTAGCACATTAATTTTTTATCTCTGGAGACTGGGTATCCAATTATGCTTAGAGTACACAAACAACTTTGGCTGGTCTCTCCAGTAGAGATTTATCCACATCATAAAATCTGCAATGGAACCGGGCACAACAGGCTAATGCCACGAAGCAACGTACACAGGTGGATTTGCAGGTCAGATGCACAAGCTGGAAGAGTGACAGGGAGGTGCAGGACTGCGTCCTCGTTAACTACTTGTATTGCAGGATGGATCAACCTGCTCACGGCTGCTAGGCCAGCTACAGCCCGTGTTTTATTTAGGATTGTCATTGGCCAAAGTGCTTGTGGGCATAAGATCTGTTCAGTTGCTGTTTACTGCACATCTGCCTGTAACCAGCGTTTCACACAGCAAAATGCCAATGGAAACTCTTCTCCTTTAAAGGAGAGGAATTTTTTCTCCACGTAGACACACTATCCTATTCTCCCAGGAATTAAGGAAGAGCATTTATACTAGTACACTCAATCACACACACATCTCAATAGATAGAACTCTAATGTAATCTTTATATCAGCAGTGTCTCAAAATTTGTGAGCACCAGCTGCCCCAGAGCTGGCCTGTACCCATGGAGTGAGATGGAATAAAACAGCAGGTGTTTTGTGGCAGGCTTGGATGCACCCTGGGCTCACAAATCTCACACTCTCAGTGCCAACATGTGGAGGAAAAGCCAGCAAAAAAAAAAAAAAATGCTGAGAACGGTGTGAGATCATTTATTTTTATCTGTGGAGTTGGGGAAGGGGAGAGTTGACTTTTTTAGGGGTTTTCTAAAACTTCCTTTTCACAGTTCCATGCTCTGCTAAAAAAAATCAGAAAGGTAAAAAATAAATGTGTACGTAGGCAGAGGCAGGAGTAGGCACTGAGGAAGGGCTATTTATCTGTGTCAAAGGGCTAGGTAAGACATATAAACAAAGCAACTAAACCCCAAACAAAGCACAGGCTAAGATGTTTTAGGAAAGGCAAAGGCCAGAGAAGACTTTGGAACCATCTTCCATGTTGCAAGGGGTAATCTATAGGCAAGGAAGAAGGACAGAAGGAGAGAGATGTAAATAAACAAACCTTCTCGACAGCCAAGGACAGTGAGATGTCCCAAGGGGACGAGACTTGGGGCTTGGGCCACTCCTCGTTTTTGACACACATCTATTCAGTGGTTCTCAGTTTCAGGGAGGTTCTTCCTATCTAGATGTCCTTCCCAGTCCCTGGATAATTTACTGAGCTCATTAAATTGGTCTGTGTATAAGAAGAGTAAAGATAAAGGGGACTGGGTGTGCAGAAAGACAAGAGGCCATCAGCTCTGGAGCTGGCACCAGCAAGGGCATCAATAGCTGAATCTTGCAGAAGCTGAATCCTGCTCCCCCCTGCACCAGCAAGGCTGCTGTCACCCCAGGGGCTTCAAGATGTGGAGGCTGCAGAGGAGATGTGGGTACAGAGGAAGGAAGCTCATAATGCAGCCACCCGCCTGAACTTTACTGACCCGGTACTCACCTCCCACAGTATGGCAAATTCCAAATGGCTGGTTTGAATTTGCCTTGCCTTTTCTAAATCAGGCTGCTCATATCTCTCTGAAACACTGCTAAGCAAATAACCAGGCCCTGCTCTATACCATATCTCTGGTCCTCCTGTTCAGTAGGTTGCGGATTAGCTGTTTGGATTAACATTCCCCCCCGCCTCCGCCTACCCTCCATCCCCCCACCCCCCAAGCCCATGCAGAGAGGATTCTTGAAGCCCAAGCCCTGCGACACAGCAGACCTGTCAAATCTAATTCATAACACATGCCTAGCAGTTCTTAGGGGAGAGGAAAGATCTGATGCCCTGGCTCTCCACCACCCCCCTGTACAAAGGGACCATTTAATGACTGCACATTAGCAACGTGGACAATTAGCATTCACATGGAAGATAAATGGCAGCATAAATTAAACATTGCCAAGAGAAAGAGCAAAGATGCAAGATCTGAGCTCAAGGCTGTAAACAAACAAACAGGCAAAAAGGAACAAACAGCCAGTGCGACTGCTAAACCATTTGGGAGAGTTACCTTCCGGAGTCTGGGACTTTCCCCCGGGGTGACCTTCACATTCACATGGCTGTTGCCAGTACCTCACTGGCTCCTGGCTGGTTGTTAAGCAGATTCTTTCTACTCAGGAATCTGGACCTCAGAGAGGTTTACCCCACCGGTTCCTAACTTCTGCCTGTTTGAAGATCTGTGCATCAGCAGCTTCCCTCTGCCACATGCATCACATGGGAGCTCTGGGGGAACACAAGCCCAAGCAGCTGCTGCTGTACCCTCTCCCAGAAACGCATCTTTCCTTCCATGTGCCAAATCTAGACGCTCTTAACCTTCTAGCTCTTCTTCTTGCTAACTTCTGTCATTTCCTAAGCACCAGAAATATAAGGACTGGGACTGCCCTTGGCCTCTGTGACAAGCTGAAGGGCAAGGAACATCGTTGTTTGGGCATCTGCACAAGGCCATTATTGACATGAATTCAATACAGATTTGCAATATGCCTCTCACATACACAGCTATTACTGACTATGGCAGGCACAGGGGGGGAAAAAAAACACATCAGAGATTATGTAAATGGTAAGTAAACAAAAGCTACTGGCTGAACGCTGACATTCACCAGTCCGCCCAAGCAGTTGCTCTTACTGCATTGACAGCTCAAGTCTATCAACAGCTGGAGGAGTCAAAATTACTTTTGCTGTGAAACTAAAAAATATGTGAATAACCAAAAGGTAGAGCATAAAAGTGACAGAAACACAGAGACTGCCAAATAGGATCACACTAAACGGCCCTTCAAGCTGAGACAGTGGCTAGCAGCAGATGCTTTGGAGGAAGGAAACCCCCTCCCACATCTCCCTGGGGACAATTATCAATTATCCTGCTTAGAAAGAAAATGTTTTCCTACTTCCATATTTCTTCCACTTCTTCTTAATGTATTAGAAAGTGTTTGCCTTTTCCCACCATAAGCATTTTATTGCTTTGTCCACATTGTGCATTACTTTGAACTAAAATGACACAGTTCACATGGTGATCCGAAAGGACTTTTTGAAAGTGAACAAAGCTATCTACACAAATCCCAAGGTGAAAGCCAACATCACATAGTATTGCACACTGGAAGACTGAGAAACAGGGGCTTAGAAACTTGCAAAAATCAGTAATAAAACAGCCTCCTTGACTCCCAGTTCTGTGCCTAAGAAGCAGAGGAAGGACAGTCAAATAGAGTCATCTGGACCAGTAAGATTTCTTTCAGCCCTGTACCAGCGTGGGGAAGCTAGACACAAAACTGCTCTGCCCTTTCATGTTCCAGCTCTCCTCCTTGAAGATCAGTACCAATGCTTTTTCATAGATTTTCACAAACTT
This sequence comes from Nycticryphes semicollaris, assembly GCA_013400055.1. Lineage (NCBI taxonomy): Eukaryota > Metazoa > Chordata > Aves > Charadriiformes > Rostratulidae > Nycticryphes > Nycticryphes semicollaris. The sequence goes on from VXBJ01004187.1 coordinate 356,709, forward strand.
TAGCTAGGGAGTTGCTTTTGGTGAAGTTGAGGGTAAGCCATTTGGGGATGAGATGCAGGGATAAGGGGAGCGGGTGCTCTGAATTTCAGACATAAAAAGCTGAGACATGGATAAATGTCTCTTATTCAAAGGCAAAACAAAGGCAGCCCCCTCAAACTACTGGATGTGTATTTCTCTGACATCCCTGCTAACAGCCACTGGGAGGCTGCTTGATGATGGGCAGGCTGGGCATCACTTCTTTTCCCCCCTCTCCTTGCCACCTCCTCCCCACAGGAGCAGTAATGGAAAAGTGACTTGCTGCAGAGATAATGCTGGGTTTGAAATGAATTTCTGACTAGCTGAGCCAGCACCCGAGTGAGCTGCGGCTGATTAGCTCCAAGCAGCCAGGTCCCAATCACTCACAATGGAGCCAGGCAATCACGCCAGCCTCCGCAAGCCAAAGGCAGGGTGGAGGCAACATCCCAGAAAAGGATCTCAAAGGCAAAGGGAAAACACTACTCACGTTTGTGGTTTTCATTTCTGTGGACAGGGGAAGAGCGGGTCTCCTGCTCACGGGCTTCATCACCCTCTTCGCTGGCGAGGTGGGTGTGAGCATAGTGGTAACTCAGCCCAGGCCTGTTCTTGTAACGCTTGCCACAGACTGGGAGGAAAGGAGATGAGGGAGGGGGAGAAAGAATGGAAACATCAGTGTGATCCGCCACAATGGCAGCATCCTCTTCTCAAATAACACTCCCTTCTCCCCCAAGAGCAGCACCACAAACTCCAGGTGCCCACCCAGAACTCTTCCAATTGACATTGGTAAAAGATGACAGAAGGGCAGTCCTGCAGCCACAGGTCCCCAGACACGATTTCATCCCTCCATGCTGCCAGCAGTCCTTACTACAGGCCTACGCAAACGCACATTCAGTCTCTGCAGCTCATATGGCCCTAATCCTCTCTGCTACGATTACTAACAAGATTGTACAGAAAATTAAATGAAATGCCAGTTCCAATGTGGGTGCCGCACAATGCACAGCAATGGGAACTGGACTGAGAAGAAAGGACATTATTTTCTTCATTCATGATCTCTGAGGAAAGGAAACAGTATTTTATTTTTTTTTTTAAAGGCTTTCTGTTAAAGGTTAATAAATAGCTTTATTCACAGATTCCTAGTAAAGACAAGGAGATAGAAATCATCCGTGGTTTGTCACTAGAAGAACATATAATAGTGATACTTATTTGTCCAGATAAACTTCATATTCAGCAATAAACAATACAATGTGTGAAAAAGAATCCTCTTTCTGAACTTTTGTTTATTTTAGGACTAAGTCAACAGATACTAGGAACAGGATAAAACAATTCAGGGTGACAAAAGGTCTATATTTTCACAGGGAAGTCACTAGAAGGGCAAGCTTCATCATAAGATTCTTTACATACAAATTCAGCTTCTGTAAAGTTTTTAATTCATGCTATTGTTTTTAAAAGTTATCTCTTTTGATCTTCAAAGCAGTCTCTGAATGTCCATTCTCTTTTATACAGCTATTTCGGCTACCAAATACAATTATTCTCATTTTAAAAGATTAGGATTTAAAAGGCAAAGAAGCTTAGTGCCCTTGCTGCAAATTTTTACTCCCAGCCACATTTTCAGTCACTTTATTAGCTTCATTAACCTTAAGGGTTTCACATAGGAATAAATGTCATGCCCAGCAGTCTGTCCAGCATAGCATGTTGAGGAAGGCAAAGAAAGTGATGCCAAAAGAGAGAGCACAACCCAGCAGTCTCTAGTTCTCCGTCTTGCTTTTAGACCCCTTAAAAACATCTCCCAAGGGGGAAGTCACCATCCACTCTGAAAAACTTCACTCAGCCTTGATACTGAAAACGTATCCTGGAATGTGCGTAGATACTCACCTCCCATTCCCCAGACACCTGAATCTGGAAATGTCATAAAGCTCCATAAATAAATAAATATATATAGAAAAAAGCCAACTGAGCAGATTCATTCTGGAACCAATGACAGAAAATTGTAAATCAAAGCCTACCATGATAACATATTTGATTCTCCATCTCTTCTAGCTCATTTGCAAAATCTCTCGAGGGAAAAACTTTGCCTTACTAGAAATGTGTAAAACAACCTCATGACATAAATGAGTGATCTGCAGTATTAGATACTTTTATCCCCGTTTTCTCCATTCTACATGGTGATGATCACACAGTCATCATAACAGGACAAAAGGTTTTCCAAACTTCATGTGTCCTAAGCCACAGATTTTTCAGTCTTTAAATACCCTTGATTTAGAAATGAGAACTTCTGTGGGGTACGGTGGGGGCGGAGGGGGAAGGAGTTGGGGAAAGTGGGGAGAAGTTGGGGGTTGGAAGCTGGGGAGAAATAAAATGCCCAGATACATATGCACATCCATTCTTTGAAGCATCTCCCTTCGTTTCATATATAAACCCAACTTTATTCCTAGATTTTATTTTTAACAACTAGACTGCTGTTAGACGCAAGCTCTCCACAAAACATCAATTTGGTTTCCCTTCTCCTAGTACCAGCCATGTATTCTTCTAATGCATTCTGGAAAGGGAAATCACTCCTCCTCCTTTGTGGTCCTATACAGTGAAGGAGGAACAGAGGAGCAGATTCTGACAGAGAGGCAAACAACAAAAAAAGTGTAAGACAAAAGTAATTATCAAACAGGAGAGCGCTACAAAACGCTCACTGTTTATCTCAGAAAGTTAACCCCCTCTAATTACACAAATCATAGAATCATGGAATGGTTTGGGTTGGAAGGGATCTTAAAGATCATCTAGTTCCAAACCCCCTGCAATGGTACAGGATTTATTAGAATGGAGAGATTTACATTTCTAGAAGATTGTTTGAGTATGTTACTATGTATCCTACTCTACCCCCTTCATTGTGTGCATTTGAAGATCAAAGTTAAAAAATCATTTTTCTGCTATGAACTATTGATACCGCTCCAAAATGTCTGTCTACTTAAATTATTTTCAGAGCACTATCAGGTGATCAGTGCTGTACTGACAAAAAGGGGGCGGCACTTGGAGTTAAAGGCTGCGTGATCCATACTGTCCCACTCTATCTTGTTCTTATATAGCTTGATCCCACATTAATGCTAACCTAGCTGCAAAATCAGATAAGCTCTAAAAAACAGTCAAATGTACCTATTACAGGGATTTTACAATTCAAAACAAAAATATTTCTAGAAATTCTACCAGACTTTATTGTTTAGCACAATTCTAGCTCTACAGTTTTTACCTTACAAAAGCACCACATCTTTGAATACAGGTCTCATGCATCCTTCTCCCTTAGTGCACAAAAAGGAACTTGCATTCCCTGCAGGAAGTCCCAAGGCTGTGGCCTTGGCTGCATTCCCTACAGGATCCTGCAGGGGTTTTACCTGCTGAGCTTAGGATGGCATAGAAAATCAGATGGGTCTGCAGATTTGCCCTTCTCCAGCAAAATAAGTATCAGCACACCAGGGAATACCAGCAAGTATCGATATAAGCTGGGGAGGTAGTAATTCTGCAGCTGAGCCTTTCCCATTGCCAAAGCTGTTTCAGATGCCCTTTAAGGGTGGCGGCAAGCTGAGACATGCCTAGCTAAAAAGGAATTTGGAGGACTTTATAGCCAGAACTGTGGCAAAGGAGTTCTGTTTACACAGTCCCAGCGGATCCTTTGTAGGACCAAAGATTTGCAGCTTCTAGCAGCTTTTTTTTTTTCTGGGTGTCTAGACTTTTCTGCCTTTGAAATTCATGTTCTGTTGTGGAAAAAGTCCAAAGTGATGCCGTGAGTTGAAACTGCAGAGATTTTCTGTTCCGCAAGCAAATTAGACTTTCAGGGGGAAAAGGGTATCAGGCAAAAGAACCATTGGCTTCAGTGAGACTTTGCTAAAATAAAAGCTAAGTCAGAACTTCCTGGTTTCTCCAACAGACTGAATCTTCCTGAATTCTCCCTAATCTCTGATTTTCCAGGTAGAGCACATGTTATTAATCTACCATATCACTGTGCTAAGAAGTAGTTTCTATAAAAGGGCGATCGTTAATAAACACTTAGCTCTTATATAACTCTTCCCACTGCAAGACTGGCTTTTCAAACATTAATTAATCTTCCTCCACATTCCTGAGTGGGAAATACTATTCTCATTTCACTTCTGAAAAAAGAGAACCACAAAGGGGTTAAGTGACTTGCCCACACAGTGATCTTTTGTCATTACCAGGATGGAAACTCATGAGTTCCAGCATCCAGACCAGTGCTCACATCACATCTTTCTCATTCTCCGAGCTGACAAAAGCAGAATGAGAACTGGTTCCCCAGTCTGAAATGTATGCTGGTGATTACGTTCTTAACACTATGCAGCTCACATGTAACAAGCGAGCACGTGCCTTTCATAAACTTTGCCAGGTGGCCTTGCCCTTCTTTCAGCAGGTTTGACTATTTTCATCTTTAATTTTCCTTGCTGGATAGGCTTATCATCCTTGCATGGGGTAGATTTCATCCTGAATCTCAACACTGGGAAGTTAACTTGATCTTTAATTAGGTAGCCAAGCCCCATGAAAACAGCAGGAGTTTGCAGAATGTAACCCACTCCAATTCCTCCTGCATTCAAAGGAATTACTTTGCTATAACCTGATGTGAATGCCACCTTAGGAACAAGCTCGGTAAGCAAGCAGTAATACAGCAGCACAGATCAGATGCTACAAGTGGGGAAGAGGGGGAGATTTTATTAGGCCACCAGACACTCTCCTGTGACGGATCTTACTTTCCTTCCAATTTGAATACTTAAATGAAGATGTTACACAACTGCATTATGGGAGAAAAACATAATTTGTGGACAGTTGAATCACAAGCATTGAGTGTTTCATAAAAGAGAGCTCTGTTCTAAGTTTTGGCCTCTAACAGCCTGCAACTCTTTGGATCAGTAAATTCTCACTCTGTTTACATTTCTCAATGAGTAAAATTAATATAGAATATTTCCCCTGCTTTAAAAGAGGATTTGTAATCTATGACTTAAAAGACTTCCTCATCAAATATTTAGTGCCTCTGTTGCTGTCATTTTGAAATTGTTACACATTTGGTCCTTGGCAGACTGTGAGCTATGTTCCAGCCAGCTCTCCACATACATTTTGCACAATCTGTCACTAGTATGAGACAGAAGGAAACAATCCATGCTTTTAGTGGAAACAGGAAATTGGGGGAGTACATGTTGGGGGGATGGGGGGGGTCTGTGTGCCTTTTTTTACTTTTTTAATCTTTTTTTTTTTTCTGGTCACTGAATCTTGCCCCCCTTGTTGTCTTTCTTTGCTCTCCTCCTTTGCCTCCTGTTATTTCTTCTCAGCTGGGCTGTGTCAAATGTTAAATCTTAAGTTAACTGCTGGCAGGCAGTCGTTCCTCAAAGTTACCTTCCTGCCCCACCATTCACTCCAATAAAAACATTCCTTATTTTGCACTGGTTTAGTAATACAATCTCCCCTGTTACAGTTATGTCCATACTCTGGCACATCTAGAGATCTCAAATGCTAACCCAGTGTGTTTTGACCTCCACCAATGGAAAAGCATATGTTTATCCCTCTTTTGACCAGTACTGTCATGCTATACACCTCTTGTATTAGAGCAGCTATTTAGTAACCGATTTCATAGGAGATAGGTAGTTCTTCTGTAGGTAACTTCTATAGGTAGTTAATAGTCCTCCTTTCCGTGTTCCCAGAGGACAAGTCCCAGAATCTACCTGCTTTCTTAAGGCCACAGGAACTTTGAATTCCAGTGCAAAACATGCACAGGTCAACAATATGTATGTCTATGTGTCAATAAATTAGTTGTTAGAGGGAGGAAAGGAGAAAACAGGTAGCCTATATGAGTAGAAAACATTCACCTATTAGAGTCAATTCTGTTCCCCTCTTACCATGTGCTCTACGCCAGACCGGTGTTACACTATTTTTTTTTTTAAAGTATCCTTGCCTCTATAATGTTGGCTTTTCCAGCCATAATGGAGTCATGAATGCCAAGATAGAAGCCATGGTTGGAGAGTTGTTTGTTGGGTTCATCTGAACAATCATCTTATTCTAGATCTTACTGCTTATTAGCTACTTAGGGATTCACTAGAAAGGATAATACCAGGAGATGATTTAGGGCTTAAACTGCTAATAGTTTAAAGGGAAGCTGAAGTCATGATGGAGATTTATAAGAAGCATGTAAAAACATAATGCTATAATCAAAGCATTTTCAGATCAGCTTGGCATTGTGGTATTTAACCAAAGGTCTGTCCTAAGAAGGAGCAGTTAATAGTGTTGGACTCATTCACAGTATCTGTAAGAATTAAGACAACAGATTAAGCCTCAGAGAACTGGTAAAAATCAAGATAAATCATGACGTATCTTGTGGGCCTTCTGTATTCCAGCAAACCTTCCAGAGAATCAATGGAATGTTTGTTAAAATGAGTATGACAGGATTGGGTCCATTTCAAGGAGATGAGAAGGAAGGCAGGTGAAGTTTGCAAGGCAATTCCTAGAGCCGTCAATTTGTGAAAGAATAGGCCTCAAGAAACTGCATTTGGCAAGTCAGGCTAGAACAATACAACGTTTAACTGGGATTTTCTATGAAAACTAAAAGAAAGAGATCCTTAGTACCCATTGAAAGTCAGTGGAATCTGTTAATTTAAAACACTTAAACCACCTGAAGCCCCCAGCCTTTTGTTGGCAGAACCTACAATACATTTAGTGGAGAAAGGGAATGGGGAAGAAAAAAAAATAGTGTCAAAATAATGAAATTTCAATACTCCACTGAGTGATGAATTTACAGAACAAGCAGGAGAATGTTTCAAGAGATAGTGATTTGGATTTAGGTTCAAGCATTTTTAAAAACAAAACCATGTTCTGAATAATTAGTAGCACTTCAAAGTCAAGTTCAGAGTGTCCACTTAGAGACCAAGCCTTATATATCTGTAGATGCAATACAAGCAGATAGGCAGTGAGTGGGATATTCAGGAAAAAGCCTGGAGCCTACCCCGGTTTAAATCAGTAACAATTAGGAGCCTATTTTTTTTAAAAACCTCAGGAGGCACCTTTCTGTATCTTCATGCACCTAAAAGAGTCCATTTCGGGCTCAATGCTTGCCTTTGTTTTAATCATTAATTTGAAGGGTGGAATAGAGAGTGAAAGAATCAGTCATGCAGTGAATGACTGCTGACAGAAATAATGTAATAATAATAAAAATATATTATGTGAGCTTCATTAAAGAATTATTTCAAACAGTAATGTAATTATAGGACTTCTAGTATAAATAAATAAAACACAATGTAAACAGGACAAAGCAGTATACTGAGGAAACTGAAGATGATAGATAAGCTGCTTGAGTAGAAACAAGTTGAACAGGGAAGGAACAAGAAGGTATAGCAAATGGTATATTAAATATGAATTCACATGGTGGACAAGGATGAAAACCCCTTTGCCGCTGAAAGTGCCCCACAGAACTGGAGAGGAGCATCTTGCACTGAAAAGGGATTTACTAAAAAACCTATTAGGTCAGCCATCTTTGTACCTCTCAGACACATAACAGAGCAAGTTGCATAAATCCAAGTTCTTTGAGTAGGTGTAAGTTACACGTAAATGTATCAACCATTCATCTTCTGAACTGCTTCTGTCCTCAGAATGGCACATTCTACTTAGTTCTGGCCACTTCTACTTAAATAAGACATTTTTCAGAGAGAAGAAACAAGCTTAGTGAAAGAGCTGAGAAAAACACTGCTGAAAGAAGCCCCAGTAACTGTTTACAGGCATAGAAAGAAAACATTGTTCTCCACTAAGAACAGACTGAGAACTGCTGGTCTTAGACTGCAGCAGAGAAAATTCAAGGTAAATAACTAAAAAAACCTGAAAATGAAGTTTTTTACAACAGAATCAGCTTCTACAAAACACTATAGGATCAGTGTCTCTGGGTACATGCAAGGTTGCATTAGTCACTGATCCAGCAGAGATCATAGGAAGGTTTCAGTCAGTTCTCATTTTCCACAAGGAATGGATCTGAATGCGTATCTCAGCCTCAGAGGGACTGTCAATAAAGGATACGATACAAACAGAAGTGTTATGCTAAAATAGCAGTTTGTACAGGAATAAAAGTAAGAAGAGAAATGGACATATTGGTAAAAGGAAAAGAAAGAAACAACTTATTTTGGAGATGGGCAAGGGAATTCTTCTATAGAGGGACAGAAAACAAAGGTGGAAGTATGTACATAGTCTCTGTGGGAACATGAGAAGAATGAAAGCAGACAAATGAGGATGGACAGCAGGAAAGTTAATAACTTGTAGAGATTCAGCGTAACCTAACTGCTCTGAAGGGAGTAGACATCTGGAGTCATGAAGCCAGGTGCAACAACTGATTTCAAGTTTTAAACCAGAATACCAGTTTCTAGATAAAACTTCAGAGGATCTTCCTTCAAAAAAAAATAGGAGAACAATTTTTAATAAGATTACTGTGGTAAAACTGACCATTCTCCAGCTGATTATTTGACGACAACGTAACATCAGTTCTTACTACATACGTGGGTATTAATACATTCATTCTCTCTGTCCCTCCTTTAAAAAGCAGTTTATCATGAATAGCTGTGGCAAAGCATCTTCCACTTCTTTTGCTTGATATTATCGGCTTTGCTTTGCTCCTGAAACCCTACTTTTCACTATCCTTTAAGGCACCTACTCTGTCTCCTAGACAGGTATTCAAACAATGTTTGGGTCTGGTCTCATACAGCAGCTGCCACATGCTGCCATATTTACCATTTCCAGCCTATACCCATCTCCCACCAGGCTGCCATGCCACTTGCATTATCCAAGTGTTTATCCCAAGTGAGCTCAAGACACAGCAATATCCAATGCAGCTAGTTAGAAATCTGACCAACTGGTTGAAAACCTGACCAACTAGTCTTCCACTTGCTACTTTGATGAAACAAGGCTTTTCATGACTATGTTAGCAATTTTACCAAAGGTTTGAATGGCCAAACATTTTATTCTGAATTTCTGAGCATATACTCAATGAAGTCAGCAGAAGTATTTCAGAATATTTCATTCCACAAAAGAAGCAACTAACTAACTTTTCTTTAAAACGCAGGATGACAAAACATTCTGAGCTTTGAAAACCTTTCTCCATATAGAAATTTCGTGTTTCCAGTCAGTTTCCAGTCAGTTTCCATATTGGGGCCAGGTTTAATATCAGTGCATAGCTGAATGCCTCTTCCAGGAAAGGCATGCTTTTCCAGAAATAACATTGTTGTCTTCCAATGCAAGGGGCAGTGTCAGCTGGCTACCACTCTCGCATCATTGTACTGACACACGGACATGTTTTTACCCACAATCTTTTTATCACCAATGAAACCTTGTGATGTTACTCATGTTACCCATAAATATGAATGTGTAACTATGAAAAAAGAGTGGCGTAGTTCTTCACCACAGATCATTATTTCTGCCCAGGCAGTTAAATAACAAAATTAATTTGGTTTAGATATGCTTATGCTTTCATTTCTGTGGTCACTTTCTAAACTCAAATATCACATTTGTAGAAAAAGCAACCTTACAGAAAAAGTAAAGCATTGACCCATTATTATTTATAACAATAACGTCATTGTAAGAATCACGTTTTCCCAAACAGGAAACAGACTCGCTATTTTTGACCTGCATGTTTCCATGTAAACCAAAACTTTGCTCGAAACATCTGTACATAGACTGCTGCAAACCAATTTATAACCTACACAATTAGATTGATATTTATCTCTTAAAAGATTCAGCAAAGAAAAAAAGTATTCAAGAAATCCTTTATTGGGATCACCTAAGCAAGAAAGAGGCCTCAAGCCAATTATTCACAATGAATTGCGTGTAATATTTCTACAAAAAGTTAACAAGGACAGCATTACTTCAGGATGATGGCGTTACAGTTGGGATAGCTTCGTCCTTCTGGTCCACAGTTGGGTAACAGAGTTCTGCTACCACATAGACCTTTTCTCAGCTATCTACAATGGAACAGGAGGAGTCACTGTGTAAAGTCTGGATTCCAAAACTCTTTATGACTCACCCTCTAACTACAAATTTTTTAAAACTGAAAAGTATCAGCCAAATGAAATAGGAAAGTTTATATTTCCAAAACCAAAGAGGAAATCTATGCTGCAAAATGTAAGCCAAGGCAAAATTCCATCAGTACAACAATGAACTAGAGACTTGACTTCAGCCCAGATTTCTGCTGCCTATTTTAATATCTTAAATGTCTTATCTACTCTGTGTAAATCACTACTATGCATGTTGTGAGTTCTCTGTAAGATGCAAAAGAAAGCAAGATCAGACAATAAAGAGTCATTATGTTCAAAATGACTGCAACTGACAAGTATCCTTGGATTTTGAAGGATATTCCAGAAAAGAAGCAAAGACAATTATGCATGTACGGGCAGAAGAAAGCTTTGGATTTCAGACAGATACATACTGGGTTCCCAGAGAAGTCTTAGAAGACATGTTTTAGTTCTTCCAGCACACAAGGACAGCTATTTAACCACTGTGGAAATCTCCTGACTCTACATATCCTAAAGAGCTCTTCCTCCTTGATCAGGTAGTCAGACACTCCCATTCATGTACACGGCTTTCCATTTCTACTCATTGTCCTTAGAATATTCACCTTGCTGAAGCAAAATACCCAACATGTCCATCACTGTACTGTGGGGGATCACCTGGTCTCACCATAAAAGAATATGAGGTGATCACATGGAATACAATTCCTATTTACTGTGCATGCTCTTTATTTCTTCATGTTTTTTAAAAATAAGCAGGAAATACCCCCACAGATTGACATACAAAAGCTTATTCTTTTATGTTCAGTAGCGTTGCAAGTTAGGTAAATAGTGGAGAAATGAGGATTCTAATTGTCCTCAAAGCCAGCAAACATTTTTGGATCACAGAAGTGAAGACCTCCTGCTATTCTCCTCCTTCTATTAACTTTTGTTAGGTCTTATAGGATAGAAGGCATCCAGCAGCACAAATTATTATTGCATGTACACTCTACAGTAAGACTTAAGATGGAAGACCTCAAAAGGACATGGGGTAAGGTAAGTGCCCTTCACAGAAATGACATAGTGAAGCAAAAAAAAAGAGTATCAAAAGAAGAAGAAAAGCAGCAAGGACTAGACCATCACAAAAAAAAAATTAATTGTATGTCAAATATTGGACTCCTTCTTCATACTAGGACTCTGGTATCCTTCTTCAGTTTGGGCACTGGGGCAATGTCTCACTTCTCCTGCAGTCCCACTGCAAGATGTCAAATGGTGTAGCCATATTCAAAGGGAATATGCATCAAAATAAAGCGTTCCAGTCATGTTTTTTTGTTAGGAGGGCTCAACTCCTGATAATGCCAAAAGAGTAACTTCTGAGAGAGGGATGTGAACAAGACCTTCAAAATTTAGCCCAGTGAGATTTTAAAAGGCCTGAAGGAAAGAGAATCACCAAATATATGAAGAGATACAACAAGGGTGAAGTACCTTTGTCGGAGATTTTTGAGTTATGCTTTTGTTTGTAACTATCTGAAACAGAGAAAGAAATAAAGGGTGAAACTTACATGGGGGAAAGGAAGACAAAAGGCAGAGAAGCCAGAAAAAGAGGAGAAAGAGAAAGAAAATATAAGAGATGATTTATTATAGGGCAAAGGGTAGTGGAGTCTTGCCGAGGACTTAATTTTACTTCCTTCATGCAAAAACACCAAGGACAGCAGCAGCAGCAGGTGGCAAACATGCAAGTCAGAGAGCAGCAGAATATTTTGCTGGAAGGGAAAAGATGAAGCCCTGAGAGCACCGAGCTGGTAGGACCAGGCTGAAAGCAGAATCAGCTGTCTCTGTGCTACTTACTGTCACAAACATAGGGTTTGTCATGATCATCCTGGGAGGCAGCATCATTCCGTCTCCTGCCGCCTCCAGATCCCCGAGCCTGCAAGAACAAGAAGAATGTTAACATTATTCCATCGCCCCTCAGGTCACCTGGTACCCCTCACCCTCCTATGAAAAATGTGCAATATAAACTAAACAAATCCTCAGCTTCCATACAGGTTTGTCAGGAGTAGGCTTGACCCTTTATCTCCTAAGACATATACTATGTTAATGGACTTTGTAATGCAGTGGAGATCCCCTCCACAGATCACCCAAACTGTTCATCCATAGCACTATGTCACTGCCAGCACATATTCAGTTGAGTATCATCACACATTCATTTCTGAAGACGTTCAAATACCTTGCTTAACTGAACACGAATGAATGAATAGATGAACAGGTGCTAGAGGATAAATATAACCATTAAATCAGCCAGAAAACAGGTCCCAAATAAAACAGAGGTAAAATTACTTCCTTTAATATTTTCAAATGGGAGCTTTTTGTTTTGTTTTGTTTTGTTTTGTTTTCTAGCTGAAAAGCGATGTTTTGAAATGGCCTTCTGGGACAAAGACACCATGGCTAATTATAAAATGGAGCTTTGGCCAGTTAGTGAAAAAGATTAGGTAACATGGCTACCTACAGTAATAGAGAACGAGGATTACCCAGAAAGGTCTCTCTGCAGTGCTGTGTTCCTACAACACACCAGGCCAGCAGCCCTGGAAACTGAAAAGCTCTATTTCTCCACAGCACAGACTGTGCTCTGTCCTGAGCTCCAGGGGTAAGAGTGGAATCAAAGCATCACAGCTACTTGGTCCTGACCCTTCTCAGCTGAGATGCCAGCAAGGGGACAGCTGATACCAGTCCAATGGTGCAGGCTGTGATGTGCAACTGGGAACTGAGCCAAGGCCTTCAATTCTTTCATGTTGACTAATGTACAGTCTGTAGATGATAACAATTTTAGACTTTATCTTTATTTGAGGAAGTGATCTGCAGATGGACTGTTAGATAGCCCTTTATTAATTCTGCCAGGTAGTCTATTCCTGGGTAAAAGCAACAAAATTGTTTCTACTGCTCCTCTTATTAAACTGCTGATGTTTCTCACCCTAGACAAGGTCGCCTGACTCAAATCCTTTGAGCTTTTGCATGTGAAAATAAGAAAGGGGCAGAGCTTCATCAAGTAAAGCTGGAGAGGATGTAGAAATTCTGCGAATACTAGTGGCCCAGACACAAGGGGTCATATGAGCTCTGTCCCTCTTCTATGGATCTGGGGCTGAACTAGCACTATTTGAGCTGCATTCCATTGGACTTCTAAAGAGAAGGAACAAGGAACAGTTTTACTCTGGCCTACCACAGTCTGTCAAAACAGGGATTTATAAAAACTTCACACATTATTTCCCTGGGATTTGCTCAGGTCTAACTCTTAACACAGTCCTGAAGGAAAGACATGGATTTGCAGCTGTTTGGATGGGCTAAATACTTTTAGGTATGACAAGTATAGCTCTGCCTTCTGCAAAGACCTCTGTGCAGATCAGCACACGCGTGCACAGTGAAATTTGTAAGGGTGAACTGAAAAGCAGTTTCACCCTGAAAAAGGCCCCAGCAACAATTGTTTGGTGGAAGCTACTTTACTGACCATATCACATGAAATCATCTTGCTCGTCTGCAATATTTTCTCTCTGACTGCCAGTTCTGTAAACCCCCTCTGGGCTATGAAATCAATCCCAGGCTAGTTCCTTTCTTCCTTCACTCTACTGCAAAATATGCTGCAAGCTGAATTTCGGTCAATGGCAGCTCCTATACAATCCTCAGCTCATCAGAGTCTTCACAGAGACAAGTGATTGGCCCTTAATAAATGTTTCTGCTGATAACTGGATTAGGATCCAGTTTCCCTATCCTACCAGCTGCATTGGCTTTTCAGGGCTGTGAAAAAGCTATAAAGTCTTATTTTTGTGGCCAGTCAGTAGGTCTGACTGTTCACGCACTGAGATCGGATCTGTTGAGTAAGAAGGTACTATTTTTACACAGGCACCTTTCAGAATGGGATGGTAATTTAAGGTCTGATGCTCAAAGTTTCGCTAGTCTTACAGCCAGCTGTTTCCCTTCAAACTGTTCTCTACACAAACACAAGGGTACAGCAGTCATGTCATGACCACACGTCAGATATACTTTTTCATGCACTGAACACGCAGGGGAAGATTTTTCAAGTCAATGACTGTCAATGAGACTTGGGTTCCTAAATGTCCTTAAGTGCCTTTGAAATTGTCCCATGGGATATTGAGCTTGTCAGCAGACAATCTGTACAGGTGCAGCTGCATTCCTCTTGCATCTCCTAGCAAACTACCCTTCCCAGATTCTGCCACATTCTCCTTCTCCAGCTCCTTCTATAAATCCACCTCTTCAGCCTTCAGTGTCCTTCCTAACACTCCCACCATTTCAGGGTTAGCCTTGGGGGTGTAGTAAACCGAGCAGCTATCCCGGAGACATTAAATTGGGTGCCCTGTGCTTGCTGTCAGCAGTCCGCTCTTTGAATTCAGTCATCTACAACTGCCTTCATCCTCCTGATGGGATGCAGCAAAGACTATGAGACTTGACATGTGAGGCCTGGAAGCCATGGCACAGTGGCCTTGAAGTAGCCCTGAAGCAGCTAGAGAGAGTAGCCAGAAGGACAGATGGAGAGTCCAGGATTAAAAAAAAAATCATGCTGTAGGGAAAGGCAGGGGCATGTGCAATTTGGAAGTCCAGAGCAGTAATTCGGTCACATTAATCCTGCATTGATGTTGTCAGCCCTTCTCACTCCTTCTCTGAATCCCCAAAGGCCACAGTCTGCAGGATCTAGTTTCCTATGTATGTCCTTCCCCTCTTCTATCCTCTAAAAATACCCTAAGTAACTCCTTCCCAGCAACAAAGTGCTGCCCAGGTTTACATCCTCTAATTTCAAATCCTGGGTCCTGATTCCCTACAGTGGGTCAGGCTCACATTAGAAAAGGGCTGCTTGAGGAGTGGCAGAACACTCATGACTAGACACAATTCCGCATGCAATTCAGGCTGACCAGTTTTCAACAGCTAGGGGATCTGGCCCTAATTTTGAAATCCTAATTTATACCACATTTTGCTTTGGTTATTGATGCCATCATATAAAAACGAAAATTGCTCAAAGTATTTGGCACTCTTCAGACTTCTCTTTTTTGCACTGAATGAAGCCAGGGCACTAGCAGAGCAGGAGTTAGTTACAAGAAAAAGGCAAGAGATCCTGCTGCTCCTGTACTTAATAGGGGGCCACTTCAAGGGCAGAAAATAAGACGTAAATTTATGCTTCAAAATGAGTGGAACATCTAGTACCCTCTAACTCCTTTCCCTATAATAGCAGAGAAAAAGTAATAGAGTTATTCTGAAACAGTTTCCTGAACAGGGGAGTAAAACTTTGCGTGTAACGTTTACTTCAGGACTTTGTGTAGACCTGGGATATATGAATACAGCAAATCCCCTTCTCCTGAGCAATATATTTCTTTTAGCTATTCACTCTTTCACTCTCCCTAACCAATTTATGCAATTTATGTGAGAACAATCTATTAGAAGAATTGTTAGCCTGGAATATTAGTTGATTGCTACAGTCAAGCTTGTCTGCATGTATCGATTCTAACTCCTGGTTTTGGTTACTGGTTCATACAAATTTTCTGAAACTTACATTTTTCTGGAAAATTTTTTTCCAGGTGGGGGTCTTTGGCTAAGAAAGAAAGAAAGAAAGAAACTGGTTCAGGTGATTATGAGAATAAGGAAGGTGAAATATATACTTATCCAATTATTAAAGTGCTTTGATCTTATATTAAAGGATTTAAGCTCCAAAATAAAGAGGAGCAGAAAACTGAAACAACACAACAACAGAAGAAACCAAAAGAGAGGGTCTGATGCATAAGTACATTGCAAGTATTCAATGTGGTTTCATGTCTTTCTATTACTCAAAAGCTATTATATCCTGCTCATTTGGTGTAAAATGTGGCCCTCCTTGCTTGACTCCTGCAAACACATCAAAAGGTACTTCTAGAGCTCCTGTGCCCCTGCAGCATCTGCTGGAGCCAAAGAGAGATGAAAATGCTCGAAACTTCTGAGAATTGTGTTCATGATTATTTAGATGCCTAGCTTAAGGGGCCACAATTGAAAATGTTGATTCCAAGTTTTAAAATGATGGCCTCATTACTTAACTGGTGCCCTGCTGAAATTATGAAAAGACATCTTAGGTAAGAGAAGGGACACAGACTCCCCTACAGATAAAATATTACCCATTTTAAGCAAATGGAAGATTTGCCATGGGCTCAAGAGGGCCAGTGTCAGACACAAAGTGCTACCTTGGAGAAAGCTGCAAAATGTATTAACACAGTTCAAGTCTTTTGGTTGTTCTTTTTTTTGGCTGTCATAACTGAATTAATTGCTTTTCTGTAATTAGTAAATGTTGTTTTAAAGTAAGAGCATTGTAGTAGCAGGATATCATCATCATTATTGCAGTTCACATTATAATTGTAAATATAACACTATAATAAAATTACCCCAAATTTTTACTCTTAAGAGTCTTTTTTCTTGGTAATTCACAAATGTAAACTGAAAACATACTTAAAGACATTCTACCATATGACTGAAAATTACCTACAGTGTTATCACTATGATATAGCCATAGATATATAATTTGCATATACAACGCTTGACAAATATACACTAGAAAGCAGAGATTTGTTTCCTTCTTTTCCATTCCAGTAAAATCTCCACCTACCCGTCCTCTAGGCCTGTTCTTTCGTTTTGGAATATCTTCTTCCAAGTCCTCTTCCTCATTCACTTCATCTGCATTTTCATCATTTTCTAAAACCCTCTGTGGTTAAACAATAAACAGGAATGGTTAGAAGAAAAGATGACACATACAACCAACTTCTACTCTTTACCACAGAGACTGCAGGTTATTAAATTACAGTTGATTAATGATATAATGCCAGATCAGATCCCAGAACCCCTACTTCTTTCTGCGGAAGCAAAATTTGTTTTCCCTTCCACCCTCAGTTCTCCAGGGAGTTCTTATTAAAAAATACCACTAATATCAGTCAACGATGAAAAAATATTCCTAAGAAATAACAGTGGCATCCCTGAGCACCGATATCCCACAACAACCCAAGTATTAGTGGGCATAACTACAGGCCCTGTCTGGGAAATAGTTTGCATTATTATTTTTTATTTTGGTTTCTTGCACCTTAAATTGTTTTGTTTTCCTCTATTGTTGAGAGCACATTTTAAGAAGACAGAAATCAGTGTTTTTCTCCTTGGCAGCTCAGAATTTTCTTTGTGTAGCAAAACCAGAGAAAATTCCCCAGTATAGTCCAGCATGTTTACTGGATCCAGAAAGTAACGTCTTTCAGGGCTTACACCACAGGTACAGCTCCATGATCTGAAAGGAGGGGTCTTGCTGCATGAGAATGCTGAGGAAGTACAGGTCTCATTGAAGTTAATAGGAACAACAGCAACAGTTCCTTCGATTTATTATTTAACAGGGACAATAATTCATCATCTCACATAACAGTGAGAGGTCCAGGCCAGGGAATTTCAATCTTTATCTTGATCTTTTACAA
This sequence comes from Nycticryphes semicollaris, assembly GCA_013400055.1. Taxonomy (NCBI): domain Eukaryota; kingdom Metazoa; phylum Chordata; class Aves; order Charadriiformes; family Rostratulidae; genus Nycticryphes; species Nycticryphes semicollaris. The sequence goes on from VXBJ01004187.1 coordinate 374,191, forward strand.
TGTAACCTCTATGGAATCAAACACAGCCTGGCTGCCCTGCAAACATACACAAGTTGGGCAAAGCATGGACAAAGGCAAGACAAACCATCACAGCACTAATGTGGAAAGAAGTCCCACTGAAATCTCCTCAGCCCTTGGCGAGATGGCTAGGAATACAGAAATGGACCCAGCCACTCCTGCCACTCATGGTGTAGTGTCATTTTGCAAGGGACTAACCTGGAGTCACTAAATTATCTTTGCCGTGTCACCATTCATTTAAATAATGACATGCAGCCATGATGCAGATTCAAATTAGTGACTTTAAAATAATGGGGAGGTCTTCCAGTCTTTTACTCTACTTGTGCCTCCCCTAAAATTTCTACTTAACGGCTATTTGAGAGCCAGCAGAGGGAGAACAGGAGCACATCACAGTTGCTCTCCTTCCTACGTATCTCAAGCACTGAATTCTGAATTTGTGCGAAAGAATACGTCCCTTTAAAAAAATCCTGCATTTGGAAGACCAAATATGCAAGTTTATTCTTAATTTATCAGCTGAGTTTTTAAGGCTAATGTTGGACAGTGTGCCTTTTTAAAAGTACAAACAACTTTTGGAACATGGTAGAAGATCAAGTCTTCATCTGTTTTTTTCTCCTTTTATTTTTAATTCTCAGGAGGCTATTAATGAGGTCAGACCATCATGAAATATAATTTCACATAATACCAGAGTACTAAAAACTAGAGGGTGGAGAAGTTAAGCAAGATCCAGTTCCACATACATAAAATGTTTCTTCATGCAATTGCATACATTAACTGACTTCATCTTAGAAAACTGGAGCGCTCAGCAAATGTTGTACATGAGGAGACTAGTGCTACATAAGAAAATATGCAACCTTACTGATATGAGTTTATACTTTCACAGTGCTTTGTATCTTAAATTATCTCCAAAAAGAGAGAAGGCTGCCACTATACCATATGTGGGAGGGGAGGGAGCTAGTTTACAACAATAAAGCTACACAGAGGCAGTTAAGAGAATATTACAAATTATTTTCTTCATTTCAAATTGCAGCATCAATTCCAGAAAGAGGTAATAAGTAACCAAATGTGCATTTGGTGACACTGCCAGGGTAATGACTTTAATTCTTGATATAAGGGGCATAACCTTTCTGATGCATTGTCAAAAGGCTATTCTAAGCCTCCTCCAGCAAACAATGGAGACACATTCAATACCAGTTGAAGGCAGGGCAAGATCCTCAACCCTGTTAAATACCAAGTGTACAGCAGGACCCAATGACTGCATCTATTTAGCAGGGGCAATACCTACTCTTTTTAGCCAAGTAACTTTTCCTATTCTGTCATTCTAAAACACTTTTGCAGCCCAATACACCTCAGCGCAGCTACGCACCAAGTCTTGAGACAGATACTGTGTGTTTGAGAGGGTGGCAAGTGGCTGTGACTAGGGTGGGAATTACAACTATGTCTATCCCACCTGCTCACTCTCACCACCACTGAGGCCGGGCCCTTTCAAGTTACAGCACAGAAGAGCATGCAAAGGAACAAAAGAGAAATTTGCATTCTCTTATTTATCGCATAGATAAAAGGCAGTGATCATGTTTTTGATCTGGTACAGCCTGGCTGCCAGGTGCTGAAGCACACACTGGAAGCTGGCCACCAGTAAAAGCTTCAGCAATCGGTTTGGTATAGACTGAATCCAGATAAGCTGTGCATGCGTAAGAAACAACAGCAAGACATGCCTTTTGCATCTATTCTGATGAAACTTGCATCCAGATGACCGGTTACTGCTAGAGCGGTTTAGTTGAAAATTTTTTCTATATTTTTGCACCCCCTTCCTACTCTGCAATGCCCAGACTTGTGTCAGTTCCACCGTTTCTGAAGCCTCTTTCTTTGGACTGCCGCTAGGGATAATCGGGGAGCAACATCCAAAGGCACTTCCTGACCTCATAAGGACGCTTCACCATGATTTCTTGGGACCTTGGAAGAGGTGTAAACAAAGCTTTAGGGCTCTCAGCTTAATAGACCCAGATATACTACTGAGGAAGGGAATACAGAGGGGCCTCATGCCGAGCTTCTCCCCACTCCATGAGCATGGGACACTTCATCTTTGATGGTGCTTCTTTACCTGTGTAACTGGGAATGGGAGACCTAATTTTGCTGCCCTTATGTGTATGAAATTTCTATCAAACAGACCAGTAGGACTGAGCTCCAGGTGTACAGATTTGACGCCCATGCTCTTGTTTCATTGGGCATGGGGTTACCTATTCAAATTTTTACTAGTTTTAGGTAGAGATGCAATACGTTCTATCTCAGCCAAGATTACCAAGTTTCACACATCACCAATGGCTCCTGCTAAAAATCACTAATAGACTCATTGGGTTTTTAGCATCACCAGAGATGTACTGTTGCTCCCCCAGGAGAGGTCAGCTTTCCTAGTGATTTAAGGTTCTTTATAAAGTTACATGCCCGTATATAAGAACCCTTTATATTAGTTGAACTCCTTCTATGACAGGCCTACAAATATGTTTCTACTTTTAATTATTAAAGGATGAAATGGAATCTTGCCAAATAACTTTCAAACCATAATGCATGTGAAAAGGCAGTATTTGTCATACCTGCATCACTAATAGCAACTGAGGTAATAAACATTATAATATTTTTATTTCTTTATTTTGCTTGTATAATTCCTGAATGCTTCTCAGTATAAGAAAAAACAGGCAACACAATGACGTGTATTTATCTACAGTCAGCAGCTGTGAATCCAACTTCAAATCCACATCCAAATTCACTTTAAATATGAGGCACTAAAATTCAGTTTACAGTCGGGACCCATCTCTGCTTGTCAGTTTTATATGTAATCGCCTCATAGTGCTGCAAAACAAATTCCAACACAGGAGCTGTGCAAAACACAGCCAAACAACTGAGATTCTTATGACAGGAGAAGTGTGGGAGATCCCAAGTTCATTTTGAGCATCACAGTGTAGCACAATGGTTTGATAACATCTTGACAGTAGAGTGACACCACTGTCACTAGATGCACTATTCTGGTACAGGACAGAATCTACTAGGCTTGGAGAAAAAATGTAAAATCCAGCCCTACTGTCAGGGCATGGGGCCCTCCTTTACCTGGATTTCTTGGATAGTGTCTTCCTCTTTAGTGTCTGCTTTTTTTTCTATTCCCTCTCCACGCAGCAAGGCTTCCAGAGTTGTACTTTCTGATGTAAACCCATCTTTTTTCAGAGGCAGATCAACTTCTGAAAAACAAAACACATTGACTACATGTGTCTCCCCCAGACAGCTAACAAGCAGAAGGACAGAGATGACAAGCAGAAGACTGACAGACTTTCAAGACGTATTTATATCTTGAAGGAGACGTCTTCAAGTTCTTCTTCTAACTGCTAAGGATCCCATATAGATTTCATTTCTATCTTGCTGAAAACCTGAAATCTTTTCACAATTGCTGTGTTTGCTTACAGGAAAAAAAAGGCTGGATATTAGGAAGAAATAAATGCAAAAGAAAAAAATCCTTTTCCTATGTTTCAAATAAAGAACAAACCTAGGGTTTTCTGAGATACTGAAAAAACAAATATGAAGAGCTGATCTCCTGAAGCAGAGAAGTAGTTTAATGCAATTTAGCATCTGGCACGGTTTATACAGCACAGCTTCAAGCAGCATTCTCCTACACCAGGGCATGTTTCACAGATGGGGAAGTGGTAAGCTAGTATGTAGGGCCAATGCTGAGAACCTAAACTGAAAAAAAACAAGGGATGTGTCTTGAATTTTCATTTAATATTGACTAGATAAAATCTTCAGTTTGTTCCAAGTAGGCCTACACCAATGAAGAAGCACCAGTCAGCACTGCTGAGTGCAGATTCAGCCCACAAAACAGGATGACCCCCAGCCACTGCTGGAAGAGCTGAAGACTGGCCTGGGGCAGGCCCAGGGTGCAGGACTCCAAGAGAGAGCATGGGTTTATGAAGAAGCTTGAATCAACTTGCCGTACAACTGAAGGAACAGAGATTTACTCCCCGTCCAAATGCTGCCACTAGATTGTGACACTGTGCAGTTGGCAGGCAAATACAGCGTGTAAATTTTACCAAGATGTTAAAATAAACCTCGGGAAGAATTCAGTTCTCGTCGTAGATGCTGGTCTTTACCCCACTCACATGGGAGTTCATTCAGAGCAACCCTATAGCAGAGAGACATCCTGAACATCTCTTTTACCTGACAAAGCCAGGTGTGGATTTCTCAAGTCCTCCCTCCCTTCTACAAGTGATTCCTTCCTCTAGGCCAACATATTTATAAAGTAATAAGGTACAGGACTGATGCTCACAAATCAGCATATGGTGTCCTTATTTCATAGTTCTGTCCACTTATTATCTTTTAGGACTCTGTTGTGTTCCCCAATTTGCCTGAAGCTCCCTGCCTTTCTATCACCGTGAGCTGTAAACTCTGCATGGAAAAAATTCATGAGTTTATAAAGCTCCAATCATTCCTGCAATCCAAATAATGAATGAACACTTCCACCTGGAACACTAAAGTATAATCTGTTTCTCGGGGGCAATTGCGTCCCAGGAATATGTTTGTTCTATATATGAAAAACTCTAAGCCAGCAAATGATTCAGGGTCCTGATCAGCACTTCCACAAAAGGCTTGCTCAAGTCTTCTGAAGTGAGAGAGCATTGCTCAGCCAATAACCACAGAAAAACCAGCAAAAATTCCAGCAAAAGCTATTCTATTCATGGAGGGAAAGGCTGAGTACAAACCATGCAGAAAACCCAAACCACTTGGATTTTCAAAGGAAGCTCCCAGGACAATCCACACAATGGGATGGGGTCAACAGTGAATTGATCCCCCTTCTCATCACAAGGAGGTCTATTCAATCAGGCCTCTGTTTTCTGCCTTAAGCTCTGCACACACACCCCATTATGCCACCTTCCCCAACTTGTCCCTTACTTAAGCTATAAAAAAAACAGAGAAGTCAACAGAGAATCATACAGATTGAATTTCCCTGTTTGAACTCCTAGTACCTCCCTCTGAATGCTAAATCCAGACATTTCAATAGAACGAAGGGATTTTAGACTTGATTTATGTGCAAATCCCAACACTTGAATCTGAAGTCACTAAGGAATCTTCATAATCATCTCTGGCTATGGGCTTGGCTTGGTTTCAAAGTCCTGTGCTTAGGTGCAAAAGGGCATTTGCTTTGTATTTAGAACCTTGGGGGATTGCAAAGCCCAAGGGGTCATCGTACATTCAGCAGGAGAAGAAGCTTCAAGCAAGCTCAAGGGCATCGGAAACAAACATGTCTTCACTGTGACAGGCTATGCCTGTCTCTGGATGCCGATACACTCAGCAAAGGAACACATTAGGAAAAGGGAACAAGCAAGGAAGAGGTGAGGGATAAGTAAAACATATATGTGAAAGTAAAACTACTTCCTGCTTGTTCCAGAGATATTGAGCATTAAGTCAGAGGGAAAGGTAGGCTTTAAGGTCAGAAACTGGCAGCTGTCTTTAATAGGCATGTTTGGTTTGTATGGTGCTGCTACTTCCCATACAGGAGACTTTTCATCCAAAACTCTCAGAGCATATTCTAATTAAAATTAACATCCCACTGACAAGGCAGTGTGAGGTAATACTTCTATTCCCAGTTTACTGATGGGGACATTGAGTCACCAACAAGTAAATGTAGCAGGCAGGAAATCGAGCAAAAAGCAACTCAGGGCAGCTGCCTCCCTTCTGCCTGCTAAGCTTACTGCTGCTCAACTCTTGCATTTTATTCTCCACTGGTAGCTTCTAGGAGTCCCTTTTCATTCCTAAGTAGCTCTAGAAAGTGGGAAATGGCAACACTATCTTATCTGGCATGTGAAGTTTACAATATAAAAATCTACACAGGTCCAAAGACAACCTCTTAGTAAGGAATTCAATCTTTGTAATGAATTCAGTCCTTCCTGGAAGATGGCTAGTCTGTAAAGGATACAGTAATGAAGACAGGAAATTATGTTTCCATACCACTTCTTGAATCCTCAGAGATTAAAATCTCCAAGTATCTAAATAATGGTTCAGTTAATGTAAAGAAATAGTTAAACATTGCTAGGGATCGTTCAATTCATTTCACTAAATCCCTAATTTACTTTTTCCTATTTAACTCGCTGAGATTTTCCCACAAAAGCTAGAAAAGTGTATTTTTCTCTTATGCTTGTAGCCTAAAGAAAACTGAGAAGCCAACTCAATGCCTGAAATGTCTTCATGTGAAAGATCAAGACTTCACCCAAGCCACGGGAACTGCTGCACGGAAGCAAGGTGGGGTCCATTTCACCCACTATTCTGCTTATGAAGGCACCGGCCAATGTCAGAAGCTTCAAACAAGGCCAAAGAAGGTCTTTTAAGCTTGAGAAATTAAGCTGTAACCTGTTTGTTTTGGTATTTGTTGTGCTATACTACGCAGTCACAATCAATGCTGCAGAAAAAGGTATGAGTGTCAGGAGAGAAATGCAAGGAAAATAATCTACCCTACTACAAGATTTCACCCTGATCTCTAACAGGTCAGTCCTGAGGGATAAATGCAGTATAGCTTCCACTTATCCTAAATCTGGCTCTTCTGGAAATGCATAGAATAGCCCAGCCCTTTCTGAATTTTGATACACTTTTGCCCTCGATTTTTTCCCATCAGAGTTCAATAGCTAAACTATGGTTTGAAGGAAGGAGTGGTTCACTTTATTGCTTGCCCCTTGTTCATGCTGTGAGACAGGGAAAATAGAAGTTCCTGACCAAAATTTTTGTAATTTCTTTTTATTTCTCTCCTTTTGAAGACAGTCACAACCTTTTCTATTGTCTGCTGTGGGAAGTTTTCCATATGGCTTTGTCCTGTCAGACCTCTCTGAACTCCCTCTTGTTCTTCAATAATCTTCCCAAGATGGACCAATACCACACCTGGTATTTTCCGATGGAGCCACATCCCCGCCATTTAAACAAATGCATTATCGTATTCTTTATATTATCCCTCAGGCAGTGTCCTGCAGTGCCCAAGCTGCATACTAAGCAGAATTAAGGTCCTTGTAGCAGGAACAAGAACTTCCCCTAAGTAGTACTTTCACCACACAGATGACAATGTCCATCCCGTTCACCAAGCACATCCCAATCTACCCAAGGAGACTCACACAGACCTCCTTGGCCTCGGTGGCTCTAAATAACTTTGTACTATGTGCAAATCTTTGTAGTTTACAAGGTACCCTCTCTCCAGCTTGTTCATTACTGCATTATAAACTGAACCAAACAGCAAACCCTGACGAACCAGCTGTTAGCGTTTTTCTATAATGAAAGCTCTTTGTCTCATTTTGTTCTTTGTTTCATCTTTTATTCTAGAAGTTTTGATCAAAGACAATGCTTTGTTTCTCTTTGGAGGCCTATTACATATCAAAGGTCTTTAGAAAGTCTAAGCAAATTGTCAACCACCTTATCTGTTAGTCCTTTACACATCATATAGAGAATTTTAAGAAAGCAGTAAGATGTGCTTTTCCTTGGTAGGAAATAAAAAAGTAGTCAGTTAGAACCTCCTATATCATCATTTCCCCAGTGCTTTACTGCTTATACCTAATTACCTTTTCAATCAATTTCTCAAACTTCATGTAGAATTTATGGGTCTTTAAATCCTTGAATCTCATCCAAATCCTTTTTAAATATATGTAATAACATTTGCTACCCACTAATTGTTCTAAATTCTTTCTATTGCAACTCCTAGTTTCTATCACAAGCTCTTCTTTAGACATTGCAATTTCAGAGAACATGACCTTTATTACAAGTAATAACTATTAGCAAAAGCACTATAACTAAAAGCTTGCTCTTTTACATAATAATTTTAAGAAGATTTGTAGATAAATTTCCTTTTGATTAGTGTTGCAAATGCAGTAGCACCTGGTTAGTGTAGGAGACACAGGGAATAGTCAGAACCATACAGAATGGAAGTGTCAAATCACCAAAAAACATCAATGTCAAATAAAATGTTATTTAAGAATTCTTCCTGCTTTAATAAACCACCGTATTATTGGTGTCACAGATAAATATTGTGCATATATTATAATTCAAATATATGTGTGCATATAATTAAATTTTATGTTTCTTAACTTGCCAGAGTCCCTTTCATAGTGATTAAATTAACATGGTTCTTTCTGCTTACAAGCTCAGTGCAGCAACCTCACTATTTATCAAGGTCCTTTGACCGCGGTGGTAAAATCTGAACAAGCACCCATGCCAGAATCGTTCCTGTATCTGTTTTCTATTGAACTGCTGCCTCCGAAAGAAGCACATTTTCACAAATCCTACAAAATGGTGGGGTTTTTCACGTTTTGCGTCACCAAAATAGCTGCAAATTCCTGTCCTTAAATATGCCACATTTGGTTTACAACGCATTGGGAGCTAAGCAACTTTTCTGTGTCTCTTTGAAACATAAATTAAAAACAACCATCCCTTTTTCTATACAGTGCAATGTATTTGTTTTACAATGGATCATTTCCATCTCCACAGTAGCAGCTGCCACCCAAGCCATCATCTCTGTGCACTCGTAAGCAGCTCCATTTCCAGTTCTAATTGGGAACAGAGATACTTATTGGGTGAGTTCCAGCATGATCTATCACGCCAGAGACAGCTACTATGCAAACCAAAGCAATCCAGCTTCCAAAAACCCTCTTAGACAAACACTGACTTTGCACACATAGATCTTGCCTTTTTGTTTCTTGGTGCTGGTTTTTTGGAACATAAAAAGTGCCAGAGGAAACTATATATTAAGAGTCCATGAAGTGCTGTTTAAGATGGATAAATCCAAGGATATTACCTTAACAACCACTACCTCTTTAAAATCATGTAGGTGGTCTAAAAAAGCCACCTAATTCACAGCAAACAGAACTACTGCTGAGCGAATGCAGCCACTAAGCTCATTAAGAGGATGTGGCAGGATGTGTCTGAAAATGCAGTGCAGTGGCTCAGCAAGCAATTAAATCCCATGACAGTTTAAAATGAGAATCTATCAGTGTCACAAGAGTGTGAAGCCTCAGCATCTCTGCTGTTCCCACCCCCAGCGTTTTATTTATGATGGTGTATTGGGAACATGGGAAGTCAAAAAGATTATAATGAAATATGCCATATAAAAACCAGATTAAGCCTGCTCTTCTTTGGGGAAATATGCAGAGAGAGAAGCTGTCTGTTAGCTGTCGAGTTTGCAAAAGATACCATCTTTTGGGATGGTGCTCTCTGCCAGCAGACAGAGTGCCCCAGGGGAAATGGTGGTGAAAAACCCAGACAAGCAGCATCCATCCATCCATCATATGCTCATCTCCACATCTCCAAGGCACAAATATAGCGTTAGAGTGCAAAGGGTGGGGGCAGGGGGGATGGAATCCCTTAAGAAAGAAGAGACAATGCCTTACGTGAATAACTGGATTTTGTAGCTTTTCTGTGCACCTAAAACCCGACTCTTCCTAGCTTGTTTGCTTGTTATGTTCATGGCCAGTACAGTGATTTGTTACCATCCTTGGAATGGATGCGTTCACAGCAGGGACCAGAACCAGGTATATTCAAGGCAGGACTCTGCAAGATTTTTCCGTAAGCACAGCACAGACATTCACTCCTCCTGCAGATCTGGATCTTCAAAACCCTTTCGCTGCACCATCTCCTGCTCTTCCAGGCTCACACTACTGCTGTCATGCTTTACTCCTGACCTTCCATGGTGTCTGCTCTCCCAGGCTCTTCTCCCAACACTACTACAATTCAGCACCTTTCTGTAGCAAACTTGTCCATACCCATTCTACACTGACAAACCTCTCCAACCCTCATCCACACAACCTCCTGCCAGCCCAGCCCTGGGACTCCCTGGGAATACACTACTGATAGCACAGACTCTCACAATGAGTCCGTAAAGCCAAACAAATGCCCCTAGAGACTAGTAAACATCAAATTAACTTTATTTTTAATCCAAGTCAGATGCAATAAAGCCATGGCTATACTGGAGATTTTAAGGCTACCACAGTCTTCCCAACCAATTCTGCCCTCAAACCTCATGTATATTATTGCATTCTCAAGGTAAACAGGGCCACAGTGAGAACAAGAATCCAGTCAAAAAGAGTGATAAAGCTGATTTAGAAGCAAGATTACTTGAAAATAAGAGTATTTGTTGCCTCAGAAACAAACCATTTCAGGTGGAAAGAATAGTTTGGAGGTCTATCTACCATTAAGCAAAAACCCCTTTTCAGGCTGGAGCCCTGGGATCATCCAAAATGAATCTTAGTAAACACTTGTTGCAAATCTCAGTCACTGCTGAGGTTTGCTCTAGGGAGCACTGGGAGACTGGAAAATCCCAATGGCTCCCTAGCACCTCTTCCTGCAAAGTGGTTGTCTCATCGTGAGACTGGGGGGAGGGGGCAGGGGGAGAAAGTGAAGAGATGGAAGATGGCAGAGGAAGCTATGATATGAAGGTATGATATGAAGGGATTGTACACTTTCACTCTTCAGTCTGAGCACAGAGTGCAGAAAAATCAGAGGACAACTGTGAATTTTAAGACCAGGATCCAGTGGAAAGCTTCTAGCAGGCCCTAGCTAAAATACACCTCAGGAGGCTACAACCCAACAGGAAGGAGAAATAAGGCTGCAGAAAATAAGAGAGGCCCTCAAACACGAGGTTAAGCATTATTTAGCTTAAGCCATCATCAAAATGTAGACTTTACAAGCAGCTGTATTTCTTTGGCAGACTAGAATGCCTCTATAAAATCTCACAAAAAAAACCCAAAACAAAACAAAACAAAAACAAAAACAAAAACCATCTCTCCTGTTGGTTGTCTCTTGGAAGTTCTTTACAGATTTATTTCTCAGCACAGATATAGATCATTGTCACATATAATATACTGTACCTGCTTCTCAAAGACTGCCAAATTACAACATCAGGCTAAATGCTGGATCAGGTAACTACCCTCAGGGCTCAAATAATGAAGGAATATCTCCATTCAATAACATTATTTTAGCACTCACCTGTGTTCTGATCACTCTTGTATTTGTGTTCTAGATGTGCTCACACTCCACCAGGACATTTGCAGCATCAGGAAACACTGTAGGCAATACCAAGGGACCGAGGCTGGCTGGGTAACTGATACAATTTAGAGAAAAGTCTATTCCTTTGGGCTTTGCATCAGCCTGACAGGGCTTCTGGGCTGTTTGGAGTAGGGGAATAATTCGGCCTACCTACCTGCAAGCAGTCATATAGATACACTCATGCAGATGCAAGCAGTCATACAGATATACTCACACAGATGGATGGGCCTTTTGACCCACCAGAAGAATCAGAATCTGATTATTGTCTAGTAACCAGAGAGCTATCAGCAAACACTAGTCACCCCCACACCACAGAGCGGGGCCAGTCACCCCCACAATGCACACTCTGCAAATGGTAACACGGAGCGGACCTCCACTGAAATCACCTCTACCATTTCTCTATGTGACAGCACTGAATAAAACCACTCATACTGAATGCAAACTATACATAAACCACGCGTAAAACCAGCCATGCTATAACCTTGCTGCAAATTCTGTGAGATTTTGCATAGCTTCTCCTCTTCCTTATCGAGGACAGTGGAGGGGATACCTTTAGTAACAGATAAATCTCTGTAATGCAGTTATCTCTCAACTGCAGTGCACGAGCATCCCAATTAATTCAGTCTGGGCCTAGCAGAGCCGGCACTAAGCCAGAGCTGATAAACCTGCCAAAGCCAATCTGAGTCCTGCAATGATTCTTGGGAGCCTGCTCTGCGCTTTCTCATGCTCTGGACTGAGGCAGGTTATTTGCTTGAGTGCAGAGCTCAGCTCTGGCTGGCTCCACATGCCCATAGGATGTGGTAACTCCATTTAACGAGGCCCTTCTAAAACCCAAAGCACTGGGGAGCAGGCAAAAACACAGAGTCAACTCTGAAGGCATCAGCAAGGATGCAGCAGGGCTTATTACCTGGTGCTCAGCTTATTAGCTCAACCAGAATACAGGTGTCCTGGTCCTGATCCTGCATCTCTGCCTGCAAAGCTCCCACTTGCAGGAAGACAGTGCTCTGCAGCCCAGGCAGGCCTGGAAAGCAGCATGGCCACGTTTGCATGACGCCTGAAGACATCAGCCATGCCAAGCAGAGCTGGTTCAGCATCCCTGGATCAGTAAATACCAAACCTGTATAAACCACTGAAGATCAGAAAGGCCACAGTGAAGTGGCAATGATTTTAGGATGGCATGGGGAACAAGTATCCTAGACGCTGCCCTTGGCATCGCTGCTGTCTCACCATGTGATCTGGGGCCAAACACTAACAAAGGTATCCTTTGCTTTTCTATCATCTGACAAATGGAGATAGTCTTCATCTATCCTCTGGGGTTTGGTAGGGCTTGTTTAATATTCATAGTCATTCAGGTATCCCAATAAAATGTACCAAAAATGCAAGGTGTTCTTACAGGTTCTCACAAAGCCAGGCTTAAACACATATTTTTTTCCAGCCAAGAAAAGCACTCAAAAAGCAACACTGTTTCCACAGATACCAAATATCGGTGGCCAATTCACAAATTCCAATGAATGAGGATAATATTTACTCATACGGCAAGATGCATCTGACAGATAAAGCTATATAATTGAAAAATGTTATTATAAGAGGGAAGCCTTGTAATAGAAAAATGGCATGAGATGCTAGTAGGTATCCTTTCAGAAATGGGAAAGAACAAAGCAAATAATCTACTGAAACACTCAGATCTCTTGCCACAAAAAGGCAAGAAATTCCAAGAGGCCTATAAAGCGTTTAGACAAAAAGGTGAACTCTAGAATTAATAACAGAATGGTAAACAGGAAGATTAATGGCACCAGAGAAAATGCAGATGGTGAAGCCCAGCCTGCAGGCTCAGCAAGACTCTGAATAGGGAGGGGGAAAAAGGCAAGGTGTAAACAAGGTGACCTTCAAAGCCACGGGAATGCCTGCCAACAGGCCAGCCAGAGGGCATCCCAAGACACAGATGTGCCATCTGGGGTAGGCTGTCTCATGACAACATGAACAAGATTTGTCTTTTTCAGAATATGCAGGGAGGCAAAATGGGCAGTGGCAGAAAATATGACCATCCATTCTAAAGCGGAACAACTAAATGCACAGGTTGGGAAAGGATGCTATCTGTTTTGTAAAGAAAACATAAAAGAATTTCCTGGATATCCCTACTCAGAAAGGTCTTGTGCCCACTTGTGAAGCCTACTCATGCAAGGTGTGGGGGGAGGAGAAACTGATTTTCACTAAATAAATGTTTTCCTTGGGGGTCTGTGCTTTAGGTTTAGGGTAAAAAGGAAAGAAAAAAAATAATCAAACTCCACACAAACTGCAAAGCAGCTCTTAAAACAGATGATAGTATAATTTTTCCCCATCTTGGCATAAGTCTACTCACTCCAGATGGCACATTTGGGTTGCAAGCAGGTAAAGATTTCATGTCCAATAGCTGCTTTTACAGAGCTCCCTTGCTCCTTCTTGGTGCTTAGTTGGACCTTGAACCTCCTAATAAGCTTTGTGAATGTGAACGCCTGGGAGATCTCCATTCTTTGCCTATAGTGAAAAGTGGGAGAGAGAAATCTCTGACCACAGTTCTTCAGGGGAGACTGCTTCTTTCAGTCCTGATGCTTGGATCACTGAGGTCAACTAAGAACATTAAAAATTAAATGCAATCACATTTTTTAAAAATAAATTAGTCAAACACCACAGTGGGGTAGTGCTAAGGGCAGCAATGCTATCTCTAAATAAGCCTTCTACAAAATAAGCCAAACATGTTCTGGTATGATATCCAGAGGCAAGAATTTCAGGGGGAAACAGAATAAGCAACCACATAACAGCTCACTGTGGAAAAAAGCAGACACTAGCTGTGGGAGTCCAGCAGGCAGTGAATTCACACACTTCTTTTCCTTCCAACCTGGCTCAAAGTATACAAAATCCTAGTATTTCAGGCAAAAGCTGGCCTATCTGAGTTTAGTGCTGAAACCAGTTAATTCAATGTTTAGTGTACAGGCAGACATACCTGACTGTATTTTCTTCTGATGGGCTGCGTATCAACTTCAGGGAAGATATTGTCATGACCTCCAGTTTCACAGCAAGAACCATGGGTGCTGGAGGAGCTCATGGAGCTTGTGCAAAGCCCCAGCCCCAGCACTGTTGCATGAAGTGGGCTTGACTTAAGTGAGCTTGCGATTGCCAACAGGAGTTGCCATTACAGCTCTGGAAATCAGTATGTATCTTTCTCAAGAAAGCTCCATCATGTGGCTCTGTTGATTGCTTTTTGAATACAACATGAATGGAGATAGGAAGCGCACTCCTGAAAACACTAAAGTGGCATTGAGGAAGGAATCGGGAAGGACAAGGGAGAAAACCAGCAAGATGGAGGAAAGCTATTATAGTCTTTCTCTTTGCCTCCTGCAGCTAAGCTGCTATGAAAACTGCCACAAAAAAAAGTCAAAAATGTAAGCTCTGGGCCTTGAATGATGCCTTTTCAACATCTCTTGCCTTTCTCCTCTCCATAACAGAGAAACACTGTAAAATCCTAGATCCTGAAAATGTACATTCTGGGCCCCTTCCACACCTTACAAAGCACAGTGAAAACCAGTGATGGTGAGGAAGAGGGAGAGACAGCCATGCAAGGGGAAAACAAAGTGAAATAGAGAACAGTTGCTCTTCTCTCCTTTCCCCCTGCTCAGCTTTCATTTCCCTTTGTTCATCTAACGTTGAGCCAAACTGAGCCAAAGGAGCTGCCGTGCTGGGCTACAAGATTGATGGCTGCAGGCAGACTCCACAGTGAAGAGACGGATGACTGGTCATTTCCCGCGATGCACTGAGAAACATCCATCCTTGCAGCCATGCTGAGCCCATTTGTGCTCCCTTTGAAAAGAGAGATAAACACGGGCAGCCGCAGGCACCTGAGTGTCCTTCTCCCTCAGAAGGACACAGTTATACTCCTCTGGGTTCCTTGAGAAGGTCGCTCTGTCCATCCCTGAACATCTGGCTGTGGGATTTGCTAACTATCTCCCTCCCCCAGCAATCATCCATCTATTAGAGCACAGTGCAGGTTGGAAGAAAATGGTGAAGAGAATGGTGTGACAACCTCATCAATCTACAGCTACACGCTTGGCTATTTAGTTTTCTTTACGCTATTCCTAAAATCGCAGGGAGGGGGGGAAGAGGGTGGGTGGGAGAGAATTGCTACTGGTATGAAAGAGAGAATTGTGGAAATGGCACCGTGGATTGGAGTAAGTCCTTATGACTATTAAAATGTTGTGCATGTACTAAAGCAGTGGGGAACTAATTAAGATTCAGGATTGAAAGGCAAAACAAAAAAGTTGGATGCACTCTGGTTCCATCTGTAGCACTTGCTGTGAGTTCAGACGTACTTGGGGCATCATCTTTAGCAGAGAGAGGTTTGTGGTTTTTTTTTTTTTATTTTTGCCCATTCAGTTATTAACAGAAAGCTCCCTGGAAGAATATATTGTAAGTATATTTATAGTGCCAACCCTGGTATAGCAGCTTCAGCAGCACAAAGCACTTAATCCTGACTCCTTTCTATTTAGTTAATAGTGTCTTTGTTTGCTGATACTGTCCTGGTCTATAACATTGCTCACAGATACAGCCTCTGTGCTTCCAGTTCTCCTGCCGTGCTGTTACCTCACTTAGGCAATGAGCATTACATGGCAGATGTACCCATAGCATCATTTACAAATACGGTATCACTCCAGAAAATCCTGTAACTATGAACCTCACTTTGTCAGAGTAGCACATATCTGTAACTGTGTCATTCCCAGACGTTGTACCAAGGAAATCATGAGAAGATAAAAGCATTCACCATCTCTCAAAAACACAAAGAAATTAGTCACTTGCTTAAAGTGTTAAAATGTAGTTTTAGCACTCTGTCTGAGCCAGCTTTGAAAATTTCTCTTTTATTCCCATCATGCAATGCTGTTTATTTTAGGCCAACAACAAAAGGATTTTCACTACAGCTCTGTAGGACATGCACAGGATATTAATCATGACCATATGTGTTCGTAAGACATCAAGACCATACTTCCCGAGGGCAATTACATGCATTCAGAAGTGCATCATTTCCATCAAGAGGAGTAAAGTTTTCATCCTTTCTCCTACACCCAGAACCTCAGCTTTAGTTGATGGAAATTGCTGCTCGCCGTAGTCTTTAATGGAACTGTACCTGCCTACAACAGCTATGGTCCTGCCCCTAAATTACCTTGGTTTTTTAAGGGGAACCACACTCCAAGTGCATCCTAAGTGAAACCACTGGTCTGGAAGACATTGTACAGAAAAGCCATGTTCATCTATTCCATTCTTAATTCCCCTCCAAATATGCATTGCATTGACTCTCCTTCCCCTAAGAAGTTCATTATTGAGGCTGGACACCTTGGCAAACACCATACCTCTAATAAACTATTAGGCAATCAAATGCAAAATACAAGGAATATTGAAATGAACTGTTTATATCATGCACAGAAAAATAGCACCTGCTCTAAATTTTATAATATTTCATACCACAAAACAATTTCATTTGCTATGTGTCAGGATAACAATAAAATTTAATAAAAGGGGGTTTTTAAATAATATTTTTAATGTAATGATGTTCCATAATAATTTTGCTATTTTGTGTTAACATTTTGTTCTATAATATAGTGCACAGGTTCTACTATATCATTGATCTAATAGCACAATTGCTTTATTGGGCTCTAACTTGCAGGACACTGAGCACCAAACCTGCAAGTCTGGTCCAACCCGGTACTTTACACGTGGATTTAATTTTAAGCATGTGACAAGTCCCATTAATTACAAAAAGATCACTCATGTTCTTAGTGCCCAAGCTCAGGTGCTTTCATTGTCTGGGGTTAGAGAGCTTGGCATCTTACAAGACTGAGCCCTGGGGACTTGATCCTATAAACCTTTTTTCATGTGATTACTGGAGAACTCCCAGGACTACTCACATGAACGTACAAAATAGATGCAATGAATTAGACAGAAGACACCCATTTCCTAGGACCTTGTGTCCAGTACTTGTGTCTAAACTGTTCCTGCACTGCACAAAAATTCTTTTGCCAATGCAGTTTATTCTTTTTCAGGTGTCAGTACCGGCTATACTGAGAAAAGTGACAGGAGGTTTGCCAGCAAAGCTGTTGAGGTTCAGCTCTAGCTGCAAGACTCCTACAGGGCAGAGAGTTTATCAGCCACCCTTCCCCTTCACTGGGGAGCTAATGATTGGCTCCTTGAGGGAAACGAATCTGCTGGGTTCCAGCATTTCCCCAGGGCTCGTCCCCAGGGGTTCCCATACCCCTTCCTCCTGACAAGCCTTGAGGGAACTGCTTGGGCAACACCCCCCTAGGCCCCCTATGCCTACACAGGGAGCGCCAAAACACTCTCAAAGCCACCAGAATCTCATCCTCAGCTCACTTGCACTCCCCTCTTTTTAAGGTGGAATATGTTTATTTCAGTAGTAAAGAAATCCTGATGGTTACTTACAAACACAATGTTAATTTCATAGTACAGGGGTAAATCCCCACAGTGTTTTACCTCTCTGGTAGGAATAATGTGTCTCCTAGAGACACAGCATTCACAGTCAGGCCTTGGCAGCTTAAGAAGTACATGCTGAAAAACCTCTTCTCAAAGAGGCATCCTACGCAGCCAGATGTAGGTCAAACACACAGGAGCCAAGAAAAGCGAAACAGCAAAACAACGGGATGGAAAAAACACATAAAGGGTGGCAGCACCACAAGTAAGCTCCCCCTCAAGCAGCCCAGGTATTTCATGCCAATGCCCTCTCAGCTGCCTGAGCCCTCAAAGCTTTCCTCAGGTCCTGCAGATCAAAACCCAAGAAATGACTTGCAGTCACACTGCAAAGGCTCTGAGTTCATCAGCACAACTTATTCCTCCAATTTAATGCCGTGCTGTAGTGACCAAAACATTTTTCAAAATGGCCTGGCTCCAAAGTCATCATAACTCTATTTTCACAAATATACTAAATACAGCTGAGACTACACACCAGTGGAAAAATCACCTCTAAGTGGCTGCATCACTTCTGAAATTACAACAGCCTTGTGTCTGGGTCACTGCACATGTAGCTGATGTTCCCAGAGACACAGAGAACTCAGAAAGATAGAGATTTAACAGTTTCCAAAATTGCCTTATCTCCTTCAGTTGCTACTTCTGCCTTTGCTTGATAACTAGAGCCAGAGGGTTCTGCCTTCAAATGGGCTTTTGATCAAAACCCAGAGAGGTTCCAAAGCCCGGTGGCTTCACCACGTAGCTTTCTCCTAATTATGCAAACTGGTTCAGCCACATATGAACCAGGAGTAATCCCAGGTGATTCATACAGGCAGCCTCAGCTAACCAACACACTTCTCCTGGTAAAACTGTACATACAAAATACTTGTAGTGACCTGTTCCAGATCCCACAACTGAAAGAGAAACTATTTACACAAAGCTAATCCTGTAAATTCTAGCAGCATGACTGCAGAGTTAAACAGCAGAAACAATGTTTTTGTTTTCTTGACTAGGTTATTTATAGAACATTATTTGCTTTTCTAGAAATGAGTGTGCTTTATTTCCATACCTGCAAAATCATGAAATCCTGTTTGTAGAAAATACATACTCACTCACATCCTTTAATCTACTGAGATGAATTAGTCTACAAATTTGCAGCTTATCACACGCAACAATACCTAGCAAGAAGAGTGCAAGATTGGAAGGAGAGGTTATCACAGCTCCAGCAGCCATGATGTACAGAAGGCCAGCTCATCTGTGGCCAAAATGAAGCAAGAAGAGTTACACTGTGCAAACTTTGAGATATCTTCCTAGTCTTTCCACTGCACAGCCAACCTTGTGAAAAATGTCACAACTATTCACCTATGGTGAGTGTCTTTATTTGTTTATATGGGTGTGTGACAAATTACTTGTTTTTCATCACCATCCTGGTATATATAAGCCCAGGTTTCGCATCACAGATGGTACACCTTCATACCAGTTTTGCAAGGCTTCGTGTTGATGGCCAAAATGTTTAATACTGGGACTTTGAAGGCTTGGCAAGTGGTGCACTTTATTCATACATTCCTCTTCATTTAAAGGTCTCCTCTACCCCTCCCAAACTCTCTAAAAAGATTTATTACCTATCTTTTAGGCACTTCTCTGAGACAGACAAATGAGATCAATGTTTTAGCACCTCTATTTTACACACTGAGAAGCTGAGAGAAAAAGAGATATTCCATTGTCCCTGGAGCTGTGCAGTCCTGTCTGGGGTACAGGTGATGCCAGTGCCTGATAGTGGGGCAGGACATTAAATGCAGAGGTTGGCAACTCTATCGCAGACTGGCAATGGGACAAAGATATTTCACTCCAGGACTTGCACATCGTGATTCAGTGTCAGTGCCAGTGAATGCAGAAAGGGACAGGCTCTCTGGTACTCTTTAGTGCCACGTTAAGTAAAGGAAAGCAAACGTTATCTGGCCAGAGATTTGGACCAGCAAAGGTCCCCATTGTAGGAAGAATCTAAAGGAGATGAATGAGATGGAATAGAGTCTGGCTAAATATGTGTGGGAAAAGAAGCAGCTGATTCACAAGGAAGTCCCACTCAGATGAGTTTTCTCTTGATGACAGAAAGTCACCTTTTCTAACCCAAGTCATAGCTAGATGCATAACTGGCATAGAGCAGCAGCTCTTGCCTGTGGTGCCATGTCCTGCTGTGAACAATCTGAAAGCAAGATTAGCGGAGAATTGGAGCCTACTGTTTTGAGTCAGTAGCATTGATGGACTCATCTGTAATCTGCAGGCTTAGCTGATGAACAAACACCTACTAAAATTTAGGCCAATACTTAGGTACTTTGCTGGATAAGTAGCCCAAAAGAGAAGGTTCAGCAGAAATCATTATTTATTTTGGTATAAATAAAAGCTAGAGCTGGTAAAAAACAAATTTTACCCCTGTTTGCATGAGAAGTTCCCAGTTCGCTAAAGAACAGATAGGATAAAAACAGTTGTGGTGTTTAGGGATTCCTACAGCCATGACGAATGTTTTCTTTTTCTTTCACATTGAAATTAGCTATCGATCCCTAAAAAACCCAAAACAAACCTAAACTAAAAAACCAACACCTTCCAGCATCCCTGTTCCCAGATTTGAATTCACAATATAAACCATTTTATTCCAAAGTGCTACAGAAATGTAACATATATAGGTACATGATAGACCAACCTCAGGATTCAGCATGGTCAGCATGCAGATGTGCACTCTAACACAACACATGAGAACTGGAAACTATCCACCCTCCCTGACGCAAAAAAAAATTAAGTATTTTTTGGTTTTTTTCTACATGAGGTGCCAAAAATAAAGATTGAAGGCAATGGGTGAAAATGAGATCTGCTGTAGCTCAACCAGAAACTACAGGGTCCGTGTGGAATCTCTCAGTAAAATTCTTTGACATGCGTAATACAGTTTCTTCCAATATGAAGCTCACCATCACCCACACTGTGATGTTGTGTTATTTGACATTTGACTTAATATATGCCTAACACTTGACCTAAATACACCACCCACCAAAATCAAATCCTGTTTCTAATAATTAATAATTTTAAAACAGGCTATTCGTGCCACAGAAGAAAATCTGTTAAAAAGTTGACTCATGGAGTAGTCTCAAACCATCCCCTACTCTAGTTTTGCTGGAGGCTCCATTCATTTTTGCAGAGCTAACTCATGACTTACTTCAGTTTATGCGAAAGGGAGTCAGGCCCTGCCCTTGCAAAAATCACATTATTCACTGCTCCCTCTGCTGGCCTCGCAGCACTGCCGGCTTCTGCAGATGCCCAAGTACAGGAGCAGACACATGCAGAGCCCATTTCCAATCCTACCACAACTAAACACCTGGCAGGTGGAATCAGGCATGTAAAAAGAGAAGAGTTTAAAAAAAAAAAAAAAGTCCAAAAATCAGTGATATTTTACAGTCCTGAAGAATATATTATAAAAGATTAGGAGAGATATTTTAAAAGCAAAAGTACTTCAGAATGGAGAAGTACTTCAATAAAAAGCAAATTAAAAATCTTAACATTTTAATTTCAAGATTTTGGAGGGAAGACAGCCAAAGACACAGAGTTGACAACAAGCTATTAAACTTCATGTTATAAGAGGGATCTAGACCAAGTCATGAGAGAAAAAAGTTGCTCCTGTCTGCTGGCTGTTATGTCATATCTACCCTAAATTTAGGTTCCATGACAGCAAATGTTTATAAAATTAATGAACAATTTAAAAAGCAAAAATATGCTCTACACAAATGTAACCTCAGTAAATTCACATCTGCAGAAATCTGTCAGAAGTCTGAACAATCAATACATTGATATCATAGCCCCCTTCAGGAATATCGTATCTAATTCACTGAATTTTACAGAGGTACACTTATTTGGAATTATTCTGCCAGTTTTGATCCTAAGACAGTCTTAACAGATCTTAAAGAGGAGCCACCACCAGGTTTGACAGCGTAACAGGAGCATAACCTTTAATCACAGATAAGTTTCCATATATGTTAAATTTTAGCAAAACTTTTTGTTAAGAAAAAATGTGCCTTTCCTTATGCTGCTTATAACAGAACACCACTGCTGTCTTGTAGTAATGAACTAGATTCAACATGTGTTTGTGTAGAAATTGCTGAAACTGAAAGTGAAACTAGTTAAGGTTAATGAAAGAAAAATTATAAAAGGAAATTCTCATTAAATTCGTTATTTTAATTGTTAATAGGCTCTAATATCTTTGAGTGACACTGGACATAGTAACCATGGAATGAACAAAGAGTATGGAACTGATGAGAACTGAGCTCTTTCTCTGTTCTTGGGTTCAATTTCCAGCTCTAACATAAACCTCTGGTTAAAGCCTCATAGAAGTATTTTATTATATTTGTTGCTCATTTGTTGCTCAATGGAGACATTTTGGAACTGAAATAATTCCTTTACTATATTTTGCATATTTGGACTGTACAAATATATACATATAATTTGTGTATATAATCTTCTATGTACTATATATATAAATATATAGACATAAATATACTATATATGTATTTGACTATATATTTGTACGTACATATTTGCAATTACAGAACTATAGCAGAGCGTATAAGAAGCCTTCACAATGACCCCCAGAATGATGATCTAACATGCTGCTTGAGTCTCTAGATTCTATCATATAAATGATACCAATGCTAATTCTGTCCTTTGCTTTTTAATTTCATCTTAACTTCATCATGGTGAAGTGCCCCATCTTAAAGAGCAACGACCTCCAGAGATATGCTGAGCATCTTCCACAAGAGTTGGGGTCACTCACCATTTCCCAGGAGAACCACAGTACCTTGTACAATCATACACAGTCTCTACAAGGGAAATTTAGATGGTTGAAAGAGATAATAGCTTATCTGCAAGGATTCTGTTCATTCATCCACAAACACACTCAGGTAGGTATATCCTGTATGACAGATTAAAAACAGATCAGGCATTGTTTAGGTGGCATCTAGAAACATGTTACCACTACTTGCCTCAAAAAATTCTACCATGGCTCATCACAGTAAATGAAAATACTTTTATTTATGTTTACCTCTTCAACAGATGGCTTGAAAAAAAGAAGCCATTTCTGTAGCTGAGCTGAACCGGCTGCCCAGAGATAAGTAACAGAACAGACACTGGCACAGGACACCAGCTCATTCTCACCAGAGTAGTGGCACACACAGACTCCACTCCACATCCTCCAAGTGGGTGGGAATGCTGCCTTTTTGCTTTCAGTCCAAAAACAAAGGACAGCAGTGATTTGAGAGAAAAGCTTTCTGGTCATAATCTTCACACTTCCATAACATGTGAAATAAAATCTCTGTGTGTATGTATGCACATATCTATATTTAACCATCTTGTAAAACTGAAGTAGGACACTACCAGTTTAAATTCCACCAGAGTTTTTGGCCGTACACACCCTGTCTGCTCTCATCACCATAGCTGCAAAGCTTGGGTAATACCTGACTGTCAGCAGGGTTTACTGTAGGTAATACCACTTCCACAATGTGGATACCTGACCCAACGCAGAATCACACTACCAGCCAGTACCACAAAACCACTACATGTGTAGGACATGGATCAATTAAGATTTCAAGGGGCTTTGAGTGTAATCAGAGATCTCTCTGCCATTTCTAACCGTCATTTTTCCAGTTGCTCTGACATTACTGAGGGCCAGAACACTACTGCTTGCCTTCACAGCACCTGCAGCTCAGGGGGTGGTAGGAGAATTGGCAATTCTCCTTCTTCTCCCATTCCTCTCGAAGAACAAGCTACCCAGCCCAGTCCAACCCTCTCCCTCATCCATCCCAGACTCACAGACCTCCTGTGCACAGGAGCTCTGCTCTGCTCTTGCTCTTCTCCTGGGCAGGAGAAAAACAGCCAGCAGAGGAATGAGTATGGAAGCAGGAGCTGCTTCCAGCTTTCAGCTCCCCACTGAAGTTCCATGCAAATACCACTGCCCAGTTCTGCAGAGAATCAGGATTGCCCATAGTTGGTTGAACAGAAGTCTAGGTTAATTAGTATTATGAGAGTATCAACACCTAACTACTTTAGCAACCTGTACCTAGAAAATTAGCAACATGAAGATCCCCTCATGACTGGGGATTTGTTTCAAATCTATACCACTGTTCAGGGAGTCCTGATTGCCTCACTATAATGACTCATGTAACATACCCGTTACAACGATGAAAACTTGGCTGCACTTGAGCCATAATGCTTGATTCCAGTGGTATGAATGTACCACTGGAAGATGAAGGCAGCCCAGGTCAAAGTAAATGTTAGGAATACTTAGCGTAAAACCTAAAAGTCTGGTAAAAATACTGATTCTATTATCTTTGAAGCAGTTACTGTAAGTAAGATTTGGCAACACTTTATTTCTGCCACATATCTATTGGATTGACCACTGGATGAGATGGAGGAAGTTCAGAAATACTATTAACATGAACCTTGCTAGATCCTTGATCAAACAACTTTACCTGGGCATTCCATGCATGTAACTCTGATGAGTACAGTGGCAGAGGAAAACAGGCATCTAAAGGTCTATTCTAGCATTCTGGTCTTCACAACTTTGGCTGTAACTTTTCTTAAAACCAAACACTTGAAACCAAATAAAAGCAACAAACCAGGACAATAAAAGGACTATGTTCCATTATGAAGCAAGCAGCAACTGACCCAAAGAAAAACATTATAGTGGCAGAAAAGGACCTGGGCGTTCTAATTGACAAGCAGCTGAACATGAGCCAGCAGTGTGCCCAGGTGGCCAAGAAGGCCAATGGCATCCTGGCTTGTATTAGAAATAGTGTGAGCAGCAGGAGTAGGGAGGTGATTGTCCCCCTGTACTCAGCACTGGTGAGACCACACCTTGAGTATTGTGTCCAGTTCTGGGCACCTCAGTCCAAGAGAGATATCGAGGTGCTGGAGCGAGTGCAGAGGAGGGCAAAGAAGCTGGTGAGGGACCCGAAGAATAAATCTTATGAAGAGCGATTGAAGGAGCTGGGACTTTTTAGTTTGAGGAAGAGGAGACTGAGGGGAGACCTCATCGCTCTCTACAACTACTTGAAAGGACATTGTAGAGAGGTTGGTGCAGGTCTCTTCTCACAGGTGATTAGCAATAGAACGAGAGGGAATGACTTCAAGCTGCAACAGGGTAGGTTTAGGCTGAACATTAGGAAAGAATTTTTCACAGAAAGGGTGGTCAGACACTGGAATAGGCTGCCCAGGGAGGTGTTTGAGTCCCCATCCCTGAATGTATTTAAAAGTCATTTAGATGTGGTGTTGGGAGATGTGGTGTAGGAGAGGAATTTGTAGAGTAGGGCTGATGGTTGGACGCGATGATCCCAAGGGTCTCCTCCAACCTGAATGATTCTATGATTCTATAATTTTATGAAAAGCCTTGCTGAAGTCAAGGTAGACAACATCCACCGTCCTCCCCTCATCTACCCATCCAGTTATGTCATTGTAGAAGACTAGGCTATCAGGTTAGTCAGACACGATTTTTCCTTGGTGAATCTGTGTTGACAACTTCTGATAGCTTGCTTTTCCTTCAGACACTTTGGGATTGGCAGCTTTTGGAGCTAAGACCCATTTCTGTGTTTGTTACAGTGGCAGTCTCGGTAGAAGTACTTCTAAATAGTTAACAAATGTAAAACATAATAAAACTAAGGCTTTGTCCTAATTTGATGCTGTTGAATAGCATTGCTTACTATATACAACATACAACCAATTCAACGGCCTTTACAGAAAAATCAGCGACTCGCTTACAAACCCAGCACAAGGACTCTCTGGCTGCTGAGAACACCTCTAAGCCATGACTAGGATGTCCAAGCCCTAGGTGGAGTGAAATGATGGAATTTTTAGATTAAATTTCTTCCAAATTTATTTTAGACATCATACAGTTGTCATCTATGTGCTTCTTGAGGCATCTTAAATTGCCACATCTTTGCCTGCCCCACACAGTCATCTAGTGTTTAACAGAGGAATAAAGAGGTCAGCATAAAGAAAATTCCCAGGTTCAGCACAAGGCTTTACCACAATGTCCCCCTTTAAAACATACAGTATTTCTGCTGTCCATGCTACAAATAAATTATGCTATCTTTTTCTCAGATTTTCAAAAGCAACCTTTGAATGGAGATCCAATGTTTTCCATAGGCTTTATACTTTTAAATCAGAGACGGGAAAAATACCATTTTTGGCTCGTGAGTCAATTCTGGATATGCACAGACGGAGTGAAATTATTTTGTGATGTAACTGATAAGGAAAGTTAATCACTAGATAGAAATTGGTTGGAAAATAGATTTAAATGGCAGAGCAATATAAATTGCCTTGTTTGGCTGCCACTGGCAATGCAACAAAAGTAGCACTCCTGAGATGCAGAAGAGATGTTTATAGCTGGGAAAACAACACAGAGACAGACATGCTGAGGTCTCTTTATCAGATAACTTTGTGGTAATTGCCTTTCATGCCCTGTGGCATGTAGGATGCATTAATTTGGCATGCAGTGAGTACAGCAAAGAAGCATAATGCAAACAAAGAAGAGTCAAACTCTACACTACTGCTTTACCTTACTAAACTACAAGGCACAGCCATGTTTGTATCATCCCAGTCTGAGGTAGCCATTTCTATGGGCCAACATCATCCTCTTCCTAGAGTCCAGTCTCATTTCCACCATCGTAACCTGTCTGATTTCACCAGTTCTTTCTGACTGGCTCTGCTGTGAGGTCTTGTTCTATTTGCTGGCTGAGATTTTGCCCTTGGGTTGAACCCCAACTGAGTAGTTGCAGGCATTTCTTCTTCTTGTCCAACTGTCTGCTGACTTCTCCTAAATTGAATGTAGGGAACCTTCAAATAACTTTCTGCCAAAATCAATGTGAATTTTGCCTCTGGTTTTACTGGGTTTAGAGATTGTCTCTATCGCCCTTTCCTGTCTCTTCATCAGCTACCATACAGAAGCAAAGTCATCAGTACTGCTGAGCATAACTCAGTTCCCAGACACCTTCTTCTGTCAAACAGGTTTTTTAAATATCCTTAATTTACATTTTGGGGTTTTCTCCTGTACTTTTTATACTGGCAGTGTCTCACCTCTGAAAAACTGCATACAGCTGTGAGTACGTGTTACCTCTTTCTCATAAAAGCTGACCCCAAAGAGAGCAAGCGTCTACTTCACAGTCACTCGTCAGCATGCAGCCTCATCACTTCATAGTTTCATTGTGGGGGAAGTGTACCAAGGACAAGTATGAAAGAAAAATGGACTACAGTACACATACAGGCATACGTACATACAGCAATGGGGCATATGCTCCCTAATTTTTATTATTTGCTGTTTATAATCTTGTCACACCCATAGTCCCCAGTTGTGTTATAAAAATATCTTATCAGTGTCCTGTTCCACATACTCAGCAGTCTTTTTCACAAAGATTAGGTAGCAGATGCCAGAGTGAGATTCTGTATTAATAACACATTGAGGCAATAATTAGTAATACATTGATCCCTTACATCCCTAGGAATTTGCTAATAGAGGCCATGATTCATCCCTACAGAAGGTAAATTCAGCTCCTGTTGCATCCAAGTACACATTTCTGTAAGGGACAGTTGAATGCAAAGGGTTTGGTGGTTATTGTTACAGCAAATCAAGTAAGATGCAACAGATGCAAAGAGAAATGGTTGGAGAGGGGCACAGATAAAGTCTAAGGTCTAAATGCCAGGTTTGCATGTATGCCAGCTGCTCTGCAGCACAGGAGAGAGAGAGAGAGGCAAACAAATACTTACCAGGTTTAATTTCCAGCAGCTTCAGCCTGGAATCCTCAGGGGGATGCAAACGCCTCTTTTTGCGCCAGCAACGTGCTGGGTATGTGTAGAGCTGACCTGGGGCCAGGCCTGAAGATTAAAGGCAAAAAATAAATATAATCACATTTCAGTTTGTAAACCACAAGCACAGTCTCTAGCATCTTTGTTCTTGCCCTTCCAGCCTCTCCTTGTTGGAGGGTTCAATCCTGCAAACAGTGAGGCAGAACTATACACTTCAGGCATCCAGTGCTCCTGAGGCTCCTCAGCACCTCTTGGGATCAGGCCTACAGAGAATTTAGGTCTCACTTATAGACTTCACTCAGCTCACTGAAACCAGAGCTGCACATAAATAATTTGTGATTTCTTCAGGGTAAATAGAATTTCAGACTCTCCTGGGTCACAGGAGTGATGCCTCCTGCATGGGAAGAGAAGGCCCCTTGGGAGAGAAGAGATGAAGTTCCGACACGCAAATCATAAGGCCCTGATGCATAGAGCAGCTCAGGAAATTTGTGTCTTCCAAGAGGGAGCAAACCAAGATCCATGAGGTCTGGCTATCTGTATTCTGTATTTTTGCTTAAATTCTGGACTCCTGTTTGAAAACAGATTCTTCATTCTGGTTATTACCTCCTCATTCATCCTGAACAAAGGAGGGGTTACAGGAATAATGTTTATATTACTGCATGCTCCATTGAATTACATTGGGCATTGCTGGCTTCTGCGCTGCCCTGGCTCTCCTGGCAGACACCCTGTAGCCAGCGTTCAAGCTATTCTTTGCTCTCTTGTATTCAGAACACAGCAGGGCTTCGTGAATGTGTCACTTCTAGGGGCACAGAAGCACACTGCCAAGTGCTTCAAAGTATCCTCAACTGCCCCAGATAGCCATGACACACAGAAATACCCAGCAAGACACAGAAAAGTTGGAAGAATGTCATTCTCTCCCTTGATTCCCCTGCCCTCTCCATCCACCAATTCTGCTTTGGCTCTTCTGTTCTTCTGCTGTTGATGTTAGTCTTGAAGAGAGTATAGAGTGCAACTGCAGTTCCAGACTCATTGCCCTTAGAAAACAGGTAAGGCCACATAAGACAAAGGACAGGAGTGATGCTGCCATCTCTGACACTGTACCGATAGTGAACAGCTGGACAACATTAGTGCCAGTAATGCAGAACAGCTCAAGGGCAGCAAGATGGCCCCCAAGTTCTCAGCCATCCCTTCTGAAGCAGCCAAGAAAGCATACCAGCTTGGGAACAGAACCAAATGAGGATTATGAAAAAACTCACTGAACCAAACGAGGATTATGAAAAAACCTCAATATCCTGTTATTTCGGGGAAGGGCCGGGGGAGGAGGGGAAGGAAGGGGGCAGGAGCGGCAGCAGAATTTTAAAAAAAACAAAAAACAAAACCAAAACACAACAACAAAATTATTCACCTTAAGAGAATGGGCTAATCAAATTCTTCAAGTGAAGCCTAAGCTCCTGGTTTGAAATATTTCAACTGTTGGGAATGACATTTCAAACCCCAGCACTTTCCACCTCCTTTCAAGGCCTTGCCTGGGTATGGCTGAGTGCTGGAGTATTCACAGGGAACCTGGCTGTTGCAGGGCACAGAATGCTAGGGCTTTTCACACCCCTATGTCACTGCTGCGCAGCTTGCTGGGTGTTATGCCCACCCCAAGAAGGATATGTTTCAGAGCAGGGTGCTTGGGACTGGTTTGGGAATAAAAATGTGAATAACTAGCACTTCTGCAGTGTTTGGACGCACTTCTTCATGGCACTTTGCAAACATTATCCACTGTAAACAGTTGCTATTATGATGAGGTGTATTGTGCCTGGTGTGAGTCATTAAAGAGGTGGAGGCAAGAAGCCTCACCCTTTCACAGCAGGTCCTGTGCAAGAACTTGCTCACACCATTGAAATGGCAGTCACTCGACCAAAGCAACAGGACAGAGCATCAGCCCTTCATTGGACAGGCCTCCACAGAGGAGTCACTTGAACAAAATAAGCACCACAGCTTTGAGCATTTGTCCAAGACAGAATGGAGCAAGGATCTGCTGCAGTTTTGGAGGAGTATCTGTTAACGCGGATTCAATTATCGAGTGCTCTTATATGATAAGCAGTTCTGGATTCAGCCAGGACATAGAAAGGCAAACACAAATGCTTAAAGCCCAAGAAGAAACAAAGCAGGTATCCTTGAAAAGACAGAGTTGAGAAAGCTTGTTCCCTAGAGGACCTACAGCCCACTCCAGGTGGCAGATAGATCAATAAGAGATGGATGATCCAACATCCATCTCTGCACCCCTTGAGGTAATCTCTCTGTTCCTATTCACAATACCCTTACTCATTAATACACAGCCATCCAATGAACTTAAAACATATACCAGAGCTTCACTTGATCCAAACCCATAAAATGCTACCTTCAGTTCACCCTGACCTCATCTGTCACTGTGCTGGCTCACACAAAGTATGGATCTTGGGTTTACACAGAGGAGGGGCAATGAGGAAAGGATCAGTTCTGAACTTTGAATCTGGTCTCTCCACAGCTGATCTTGCAGTGCATATGGAAATAATGCATACACAGGTCTTACTGTCTTAAGTCTCAGTTGTCTCTCCCTCTGGTGCCTTATAGGGCAACCAGAGAAGGTTCCAACCATTTGCTTATAGAGGAAATAGCAGAACCTGCAGTGAGTTATGTTGTTTATCTCATTAGTGTAGGAGAGCCATAACTCAAAGCTTGTGTGAAAGGCCGGGGGAGGAGGGGAAAAAGAGGAGGGAGTTATGTGCAGTATTGTGTGAAATTAACCCTGAACTGTTTATCACAAGATGCATTTTTCTGACTCCTTTAACAAAGACGATGGCAAGAAACCAGGTTAATATGCTGAGGTCCTCACTCTCCTCTCTGTTTTTCAAGCCCTCAGTAAGTGAAAAGAGGTCCTGGAGCTTTGCCATTTGTCTTGAGTTTTTCAGTTTAGGGATAGTAAATGGCAGTGAGCACAGCACACAAGACAGACACCAGGATTACTGGCAGAGAATTTTCAGAGACCTTCAGCATGGGCATAAGTGCATTGTGTACCGCCTGAAAACAGGCATGCTAAAACTGTAGAGGGATGCTTTGACCCACCATAATCCTACAAGAAATAGATGATGCAAAGAGACCCAAGGGAGCACTAAATGGGCTAATAAAAATCAGGAAAGAGGAAAGCAAATATGGGGGATGAGGGCTGCTTCTTTTCGCACTGATTATTCTAATTCCGAATAACAAAGGCATCGAATTTGGTGGCTGATGCAGATGCAGGAGGCTTCTTTCACTTAAGACTCTCTGTGAAGAATGTTCCACCATTAGCACCGCCTTCAGCTCCTCAGGAGAAATGCCACTGATCCTCTTTTACAGTCAAACAGTTCACTATCAGAAAGGAAAGAAAGATTTGCACAGTGAAGGTAGCCTAGAGAGCTTGCGGCTAAGAAAGGCAAACTGTTAAGACCTCTTGGTTCTGGTGTAATGGCCCTAACACTGTTACAATGATGATTCTCCCATAACTGCAGAGACATCAATGAGACCCATATAAGAAGGCTACCTATGTCTGTCTTTGTAGCAGGTGATCTTGCCAAACATTATTTGTGGATATAGTGGATGTATACCTGCTTATGATTGCATTCAAAATTATAAAAAAGCAGCAGCCTACTCATAACCAGATGCTACAAGAATAGAAATTCCTTGGGTAAACAGATTTGGGGGGAAAATAAAGTAAAATAAAATAAAATAAAATGGAAAGCTAGTTTTGCCAACGCATAATCTCTTCAGAATGGAGAATTTTCAGCCGAAACAAAAACCCAACTGTGGTCATGAAGCAACCTACAAAAGAAGGCTTAGCCCAGGACCTCAGACAACTCTCAGCTTGTAAACCACATTCAGCAGTTCCAGATTACCCCAGTAGTTTTGGCAGATGACACATTCTCAGGGCATTTTTAACACTGATAAAACACCTGTTGTCTCCTACACCAGAAGTGGCTGCATTTTACTATAGAGTGAGTTTTCTGATAGCACTTCAAGCCAATACTAAATCTACTTGGGATATTTTAGGAACAGGAGCAGTGCAATGGTCCTTCCCTCAGGAATGGGAGAGGGGTAGTTTCAGCTACCTACCCTTCAGAGGTGGCAATTGCCTTCTTAGTCTGCACCCAGGAGGGGAGGGAAATTTCCTACATGTTCCTCCCACTTTACCTCTTGCAGACTGGCCAGTGGAGGAGGTAAGAGAGGAGGTAAGGCTGCACCTTCCCAGTTTTGTGGGATTTTTCTGTATGGCTTACAGAAACTGACATGTGGTTGTGCACATCGCGCTTCTGGTGCTTGTGAGCGCTGCCCCCCTCCCTGACTGGATTCTCTGGTCTGCACTGAAAAATACCTCAAAAAAATAGAAACCCAGTTTGGTGCTGTTGAAAAATCTGTTCCCTGAGCTACCGGTGGGTCAGATACTGAGGCATACTGTAAAAAAATTCCCACTGGGGTTCAGGAGGACTTCTGTCTGAGTACCATCTCCAGTGTTTGAACTGCTAATTGTCCTTTGCCTTTCCAACAAGGATTTCAGATGGATTTACCCTAACAAAGGAAAGACTGACCAAAGTCTACAAAAATAATAGTGTTCTTTTCCCTTGAGTTTCACTGAGCTTTGGAACAGGCATTAGCCAAAATTCTTTAAGGACATATACCAACTTCTTTCTGCACCTGAGGAAACTGCAGGTCTACAACTGATATCAAAGTAACTTGTCCTATATTGTACCTCAGCTTTATATCCTTCCCAATATAATTACTCATTTTCAGCATTCATCTGAGAAACTTCCACCTCCACCTCTCCACCCTGAAGATAATTCCCGTCCTGCTTAGAGCAGGGCATTGTATCTTCTGCTACAGGCTGGGATCAATAGCATTAAAAGAGGTACAATGATGCAGCCTTAGAAACTACCATGTCAGGCACTTCTCTGGGTAGAGAGAGAATAATTAGGATGAGCTCTCTGCAGTTACCAAAGGAAATCCCCTGCAGGCACAGAGGTTCAGGCAGCTTCTCTTCTGTGGGGCCTGTAGCAGGTTAGAGCTCCTATTAATTAAACCCCATGAGGACTCAGTGGCCAGCCCTCCATACATGCACATGCACACACAGACACAACGCTGCCAACCTGGTCCCCTGTGCCTCTTCTCCATCCAGATGTAGCAGTTGCTCTGAGCTACCCCAGTCTGCGAATCCAGGAAGGGGAGGCGGACGCTTCGCTCAGCACACAGCCGAGAGTTGTAGCTGCGACAGTGCTCGATTGCTTCTTTGTAGAACTGGTCCCCAAGACTGCCAAAAGAGACAGGACAGAGAGTAAGAAAGGTTGGATTGCCTCCTACAACGAGACTAGGGAAAAGGGAATGTAAGGTTGTTTTAAAAATGGACAAGCAGAAAAACTTGCCCTGAACATGTGCAAAGCTTGCTGACACGAGACACTGCTAAAGCAGATCATGCAGAAAGTGCCACCAAAAGATCAGACTCTCAGCAACTGGACACATTAGTAGTAGAATAGCTACTGAATGAGCAAATGATGCAACCACAATGGCCCATGACTGTGGGTCGGGCAACATATACACCACAGTGACCTCAGTCTATAGTTTCTCTTCCCTCATAGTTTGTCCAGCCAGTTCGGCAAACTGGACATTTCAATCCCATGCTACAGCAACTCCTACAGTACATTTTGAGCACACAGAAAGCCAGTCAAGTTTAGGAGAACTTCACTCTAGCATTTCTGTTGTCAGAAAGCCCATAAGATCAAAGAACATAGTCCTCGTATTGTGTGCTTCTGAGGCATGATAACACACCCCTTAACAACTAGGGCCCTGTCTGCAATGGTCAGACTAGATATTTTGTCATAACTCATCCAGAGTTTTCCATAGTCAGGCCTGAGGCACCAACAGCAGCAGGCTACAACAGTGACCGGTAAGATCCAGCACAGAAAATGCTGCTTTCCTCTGGAGCCCAGTGGGAGGAACAGTTCTAAAGACAATGTCGCTTTTTTCATAAATAACTATTTGTATAAAAATTCTGTAGAATCTTCATCTTCCCTTGAGAAAGGTTTAAAAATTCTGCTTGCTAGAGATTACCAAAATCCTCCCTCCAAATTTTTCTAAACAGGGAAAAGCATCAAAGTAGAGCTACCCTGAGGACACAAAGCAGCTGTCACACTGGAGCATTGCAAAGTAGGTGGGCCACACTGCTGAACCTTGTTCTTGATCTATTGTCAAGGTGAAATTCAGTCGTGACATGAATAAGCTACCCATTAGGGGTAAGTTCATTAGAAAATAGGAACAGAGTGATGTATAGCATAACTTGCTCTGACTCTGGTGTTCATTAGTGTGCAAAAAGGGTATAGTATGCACAACAAGGGAGCTGAAGGGATGCACACACACAGATAAAAGAGACTCCCTTTCCAGTTCTATTAGTTGTTTTCCATACTACCCTCTTCCATAGCCACAACTGGCATTTTAAAAGTATACTCTTTTTTCACACCTCTGAATGTCAAATTGGTGCAAAATTACTCTGTTTTGCCATCTGTGTCTTTTTTCTGACTCATGTCATTTAAGTCACTCTTCAGTTGCACCTTGTGACTTTGATGGGATCTGTACTGTTTTCCCCTGGGCTGGAGGGGCCCGATATCCTCTCACTGACACGAGCTAACAACAGAGGCTCAGGGAAGAACAGAAGAGCAGGGCAAACACAGAGAGAAGAGCCTCTGTTTCTCACTTCTTATGTTCAGATCTTAACTTCCTCAAGCCTCAGATTACCCAGCGGTAGGGATATTATACTTAATAGACTTCGATGAATCTTTTTTCCATTAATTTATCCAACTAGCTCTTCAAGCCACTTTTCTTTTTTATACCTAAAACATTGTAGGGCAATGAGTTCCACAGCTGAAATACGATTCACGTGAAAAAAAGCATTTCCTTATGCTTGTTTCAAGGCATACATATTTACAGTTCCAAGTGCACAAGTATCTCACAAAGCTTCCACCAGGTCATTTCTCTAATGAGCAGAGGGTACTGAGCACACCAAGTCCCTGGATGTGGAACAAGCACTGTGGCTGGATGCCGGAGCCCACCTGCTTTCTGCCACTCTGACTTCAGCCACTGCATTTCAGAGTGTCCCCAAGGGAGAAAAGGGGAAGAGTACACCACAGGAATTGCACCCAGGAGTCAGAACGTACTTTGGCTACACAGATTCCCTAAGTGCTGTTCAGCGGTTTGGTGCAACAGGGAACATCAGTGTGAATGTGGTGCCTCACAGCCATGTTCCCCACACACTGACCACCAGGTCCTGGGCAGCAGCCGGCGTGGGGACCTTTGCAGGGCAGCTAAAGGACCGAGCGCTCTGGACTGTGCAAGTGAGTGAAGGGCAGAGCCATGGGCAAAGCGCGTATTGCAGGGTCCCTCTGGACACCGAATCCCCCACAATGACCTCAGACCCCTTCTTCCATAAAAAGGCCAGGGAGGACAGAAAGCGAGCAGAGGAGAAAGAAAAAGATAAGCTGCACTACTATACAAAGAATGCGACTAGGAAGAAATGAAAGCTTATTAAAAGCTGTAATTAAAGTTGTACACTTGTGTAATCAAAGTCAGTAACAAGGAGACTCCAGTTGATCAAAGATTAACAGCTCTTTCCACAAACACTTGAGCTTCCACAGAACTATGTCAGATTCCCCCTGTATTAAGCCAGGGATGCTCACTAACTCCAAAGAGTTTACTGGAAGGAAGAGTACCGCTGTGTGACTACAAACTGCCACCACTGCAGTGGTCTGGATCTGGTTGGAGACTATCCCAGTTTCCACCTTCTTCTAAGACTGAAAATAATGATAAATGTTAGAATGTTAAATATTTGCCTTTAAACGACTCTGTCAAGTAGGGTGTAACATTAAAATTCAGATTTTTCTAAGAGGAAGAAAAGGGGTTTTGAGATCCTAATGGC
This sequence comes from Nycticryphes semicollaris, assembly GCA_013400055.1. Lineage (NCBI taxonomy): Eukaryota > Metazoa > Chordata > Aves > Charadriiformes > Rostratulidae > Nycticryphes > Nycticryphes semicollaris. Next base: position 409,535 of record VXBJ01004187.1, read on the forward strand.
AAAGAAGCTACCAGGTAAATGGGTCAAATTCACTCCTGACACAATCTTGTAGTCTAGCTGTTTTACTACATTTATTTTAAAGATCTTTAATATGCAACCTTTGCCTTAAAGAAAAGAAAAATAATAATTTAAGAGAAGCTTTTTGTCACCTCCATACTTTAAAAAAATCTTGCCTTGGGTCCACTACAGCAAGCATGATCAAAAAACCCAGCCCCTAAATATTCACTGGAAAGGTATTCAGGTACTGAGATCTTGAGGGCTTGCCCTGACTTTAAGTATAAATGGAATTTTTTAAAAAGTCACAAATAATCAAATATAGAAAAGTAAAGAAACAATATTGTCTTATGAAAGCTATACCTCAGTGGAAAACAGCTTCCCTGCAATTACTTTTGGGTGGTTATTTGTTTTGTTTTACCATTTGTCTTCACTGGAGTGACTTTGACTCATTCCAGATTTCAGTTAGTTTTCTTCAAGGAACTTTAGAGATATTTTTTCATTTGTTTTCAGTGCTACATATCCAAACACAGCACATGTTATCTTATGCGAGAAAAACAGAAAGTATTACTAGAACTAGGGCAAAAAAGGGAAATTATGGTCCTATTGTGCTCATCGCTGTGGAGTCACAGAGGTGGGACAAATCCCAGCCCTCTCCCAGGAGGTTTATGTTGGAGCTGGAGAACAGGCAAGGGTGGGAGGGAATAAGATCGGAGAGCGCATGAGCTCAAATGAAACTCAAATAGATATGCTGAGTTTGGGCAAGCAAGATGCATGAAAAAAACAAACGGACAGCATTAACAGTAAAAAGTGTATCATATGTCAGAAAGATTAATTATCTGATGTTACATGCTTCATAGTTTTCCCAAGCTGTGTTGCTATGGAAGACTTACACTTCATCTCCTGAAAAAATAGCTGTAAAAGCTATGGGGAATTTCTGCATTATTTTTATGAAAAGTATGTATGAGTCAGTGCTGTGCTGTGACTGACTGCAAGGGTCGATTCTTCCCTTTGGACATGGGAGTGAAAGGTCACACAGACTTGTCTAGATTGATATTAATGACACAAAATCATCAGCATATGCATAGATTTCAAAGATGCTGGGGAGAAAAAAAAATCAAGGATCAGACACGACCAACTGCTGGCCAAGCAAGGCAAATCATACTGAAAACAGTGCGACTGGAAATACAGGATGAAGTTGTCAGCGCACTGCGAAAAGCACACAGGCCCTCAGTGCAGGGCCACAGGTGAAATCCCAGATGCTTGGGACAGGCAAGCCGGTGACACTGCTGGCTGGCATGCAGGCTTTGCGTTTACATTCCAGCCCCAGGACACTAAAATAACCCAGTTTTGGCTGACTCATAAAAGCTCCCTGGCTTGGAAAGAACAACCTATGCTATTGCAATCTTCTGCAAGGCTGCATAGGAGGGGTATATGTCTAGTAGCAGTTAGAGGCTGGTTTTTGGTGAAAAAGGGTGGTACTGAAACTGAACAGCAGGCTCGGAGTAGTAGATGCACAGTGTGAACAGGGAGGTGGGTGCTCTGAAAGCTCCACCAGCCCCATGGGTCTTGGGACAGCAACATGAGGCTGGTGCGATTCCATACAGCCTTGCAGGTAGGCATTGGCATGAGAGCATACACCAGCATGGAGGATCAGGCCCTGTGACTTTCAGGAGGTCACTGTTCTTTTAAACATTAAGTTAACTGTGGTTTTCTATCATGGAATCAGGTCAGCTAATAACAACATTTCCCTTCTCTCATTCTTTGCCTGCCTGCTCTAACTAGACCATAGGATTTCTGAGCGGACTTCTTCTGACTACTTTTCTGTACAGTACCTAGTGCCATGACTCCCCTGTCTAGGCTTGCCTTAAATGAAAAAAACCAACAAGAACTGGCCTGGCTTATGAGCCCATGAGTTAGCAACAAGGACCAAGAGCCTGGCTTCACTCCAGCTGCTTCAGGAAGTTCGTCTCTCTGCTGACAAGGGAGTCTGATGGGCCCTGAAAGCAGTGGAGCAGCTCTTTACCACTACTTTCCAGCCCCCAGCAGGGTCCCAGCTATTCGAGTGCACTACACCTTTTACAAAAGCACAATGGGCAGAATCTACCACATCCCTCTTGAAGAGCCTATCACATTTCAGGCATGGATCCAGAGGAGACACTGAAGACAGATAAACTGCAAAGCTCAACCATGATTTCAGGTCCACATCACCCCTAGAAAACTTCTATAACAAAGAATAAGTCCTCTAAGTGCAGCTCTGAAATTCTCACCAGATCCTCTGAGTATGAATCCAGGTTGTCTCCAGTTCCTCAGGCCAGGCTCCTTTCTAGTCATTTTCCTCTAAAACCACACTCCCTACATGACTAGGCAAGTAAAAGGTGATAGCACAGAAAAAAAAATTACTAATTGTGTAACAGAAAACAATAGATTTTTCTTTCTGAAGTTTGCAATGGTCCTGAGCCATGACCAAAAATGTGGTACTTGCTCTCCTCAGGACCATGGACTTTTCCTTTACTATGTTTTTAGCCTCTAGTCTTATATTTTACATCGTTTGATACTGTGAGGAACCTTAGGACAACTGAAAAAGACATTTTGAATCAGAAATTGTTCTTCAGCAGCACTGCCATCCAGTTTCAAACTGGGCAAGAACTGAGAAGTGGTGGGGAACAAGTGATGCGATGTGGCTTCAGAAGAGGCTCTGCACTCTTGGAGATATTAATGAATGAGTCTGGAAATGAAGCACCAGTTTTCACCAGTTTTAGGCCTTCTCACAAAGACAGACAGAAACTAAGGAATCACACAGACACTGTCTGACCTATGAGCTGCCTGTGACATTGCAAACCAAGAGGTACAGCTTGACCAACCACATGTCTTGGCAAGTGCTGAGAGAACTGCACAGAGCTGGCTACATTCATTCCTTTCCAGCAAATCCCAGGAGGCCCCTGACACACGGCTGCTCCTCCTCTCCATGAGCCTTGACATGAAGAATGCCACAGGGCTCAGTTCTTCCACGACTTCTATTTAATATCTATGCAAAACCTCCAGGGGATGTGATGAAGTATATGGGCAGCAATGCCAGCCACTGATGACACGCAGCTTTATGTATGTTTTCTCCCTCATGCAGATGGCACTCTCCCAAATCTCTCAGTGTTGAAAGCAAGGGCAGCATGGCTGGCAGAGGCTGAAATCAGCAGAGAGAGTAGTGAGGCCGGCTGGAAATGGGAAACTTTAAAAACTACAAGCTAACATTGTATATGATGCAAAAATGGACACTAACGTGGACAATCTAATAGACACAATGATCAAAAGGACCTTCCTCTCTCTCCTTCTCTTTTCTCTCTCTCCCTCCTTTATCTCCCAGCTTCTGGTCAGCATAATTCTCTTTTTGAGCAGTGGTCTGGCCATACTTATATCCGTTTTTCACGTTCGGGCTGGCCAGCTATGGCTCTCTGCCTTAGACGAGGCAAGCAATGACGACAGAGCTACCTGCAAAACTGTGGCACCCACCCTATTGCAAAACAAGTCAGAAATCAGTAGTCCCCAGCCAGTCCTCAATCCCTTTTCCTCACACACTCTGAAACACCACTGGTTTTCACAAAGGGCACAGTGGTCTGTGTTCAAGCTGCTTGAACAGGTGCTTCTCCTTTCTAGATCCAGAGCAGCAGATGCAACTGGAAACCTGTGCTTAACAGAGCCCACTATCACCAGACTCTTGGAAAGCCATTGGACAGCAGACCCTCAGCTCCACAGCATCTTCCCAGAAGACATAAAATATGCTGTTCTGTTCATCCTTATGTTACATTGCAGGATGCTAACACAACATTCATCAAAAGATCGAAGCAAAGGAAAATACGAGCACTATTAAGCATTAAAAAACAAAGGACTGGAAGGGCCCCTCCTTTGGCTGTACTCTCTAGTCCATAGGCAGCTCCTAAATGCTACAATCATGCACCCTTTGCAACTGCAGAGAAGTAGGATATTGAGACTTCACTTCACAGAAATACAAAATGGTTTTCCTGATGTTAGGTGAAGCGTAACAGATTGCTCCCACCACAAACTCCAAGGGCAAGCCAGAAAGTGTAGGCATGTGCAGATTCAGTTTTCTCATAATGGTCAGTTGCATCTGTCTCTGCACGACAACTTCTAATGATGTAAGGGGTGTGAACGTGAGCAAAGGCAAAACAGGATTTCCAGATGGGCTACAGAATGACTCAAACTTTCTGGCCTTTCAGTTTTTTAACATAAACTTGGCAGATTTGTAAAGACTCACAAACACATGACTATCCTAGACTCTCCAAGAGCCAGAGTCATTGAGACATCTACTTCATTTCTACACATATCGAACAATTTCACCTGATGGACAAAAAGAGACTTGTATAACTTTCCCCAGCATGAGAGTCAGAGAAAAAAATATTGCTAGCAGAACTGTTCCAGTAGTAGACAGAGTACACAAACTGGATCACAAAGCAGTATATAGCTGCAAGCAGAGACAGTGTTGCTGGAACAGCAATGATCAAAGGGTAAATAAAAGGGAAGATTGCAAGGAGAGTTAATGCCTTTCATTGGAAGAACTCATACAGCCAAGTCAAAATAGACAAGCTTTCAAGCACTTGTTCAAAAGTACTGTGCCAGGTGCATAGACCGTATGTGGTGCGAGAAATTAGGAGCCATCAGAGAGCTGATGACAAGCTCCTGAGTCAGCACTGGTACAGCCCAGACATTACAGCACTCAAGGAGATGTCCTCAGCTATAAGCCTAGGTTGAATCCTAGATCAGTGAAAGAGCAGCGTGAGATTTTCCAGCGCTTTCCTCAAAGCGACCAGCATTAGCCCATCCCCTGTGTGTAGCAGGGCAACAGAATCCCCTTTTGCCAGGTATTTATCAGCAGACTTCCCCTAGTGAGTTGGAAATCCCTACTGGTTATTTGTGGCCACAATCAACAGTCTTCTCACTGTTTGAATCATTGTGTGATGCTGAATCATAACAGAGAACCCAACTTCATAGAGTGAGCTAAATTCACTACTCTGAAAGCAGTCTTAGACTGCAATTTAATCCAGTGTGAAACTACAGGTATCATCTATGCAAAAGTCTGTCTGAAGAAAAATGACAAAAAGTAGGCATAGCTTACAATTTGGGGAAAATTGATCTGTTTAGCCCCATCCTCAAAAGTACTGTGGAAGTATGAGAGTTCTGCCAGCATTTCCATTTAAAGAAAAGCAATAGCAGCACAAGTTAACACTGCCAAGAAGAGTGTGGTACATCAGGGTATTTCGCTGATAGTAGCCTGGCTTTCAGGGTCAAGAGCTGCTGCCATCTTTGTGGAGGAAGAAAGACATCAGCTAGAGGTGTTCCTCTTCCTGCAGCTGCTCCTGGCCTTGCACAAGGCCTGGAGCACCATTCCCAGCTCTCAAAGCCAAAAAAGTGGGATCACTATAGCCATCTTACTCAGCAGTTTACATGTTGAGTTGCTGGCTAATGATGATGTGTGCTTAGATGAGGTATTTCAGAAGATTAACTTCTCTGTCCCATGTAAATATACTGAGCTGTGAACAACTATACTATCATGCTTTGGCAATTTGTCCACTTCTCCTCTTGCTTTTCGTTCATTTCCATGGAGAGGTAACAGCAGCAATTTCCATGCCATACATTAGGCTATCTAAGGGGTTTGCAGAGACAGACGTTTTATACAGTCTCTATTAGACTCAGCACAGCGACCAATTAGGTTAATCTCAGAGGCAGACTCCTTGGGGATATCTCAGAGCATCTATTCTTGCTCAGGCCTGGGTTTCTGTTCTAAAGAGATGCAGCATTATCCAATTAAATGAACAACAGGTGCGAAAGGTAAAAACCTAGACCTCTTCTGTATCTGAGGACAGCAGTCTGAATTCAGCTTGGTCCTAACCTCCCTGAAAAGGTCAAAAATTCTCTCCAATTGCTAAAGGAATGAACTAAGGAAAACTTCAGCAACAATATTAGATCGGACAGGACAACATCCAAGAGATGTTTTAATATATATTTTTAAAGAAGGTGTCTCAAGCTGCTTGGGCTTGAGATCACCAGAAGTCTCTTTGTCTTAGTGCAATCATAGCCTTAGGGACAGATGTAGTCAAAGTCAACTCCCTCAGTCCTGATTTTGCACAGTGGACCTCTCTTTTGCATTCCTACATCCAGGAGAAAGGTAGATGAGCAAAAAAGGTAATCCCAAACTGGCACCGGGAAGCCAGCAAACCAGCGTTCCACAAATTCTGCCACAACTTCCTTTGCAGCTTTAAACAGTTCCCCTGCAGAACAGGGCTAACACCCCACACTTATCTAACTAATAAATCATGTGTGTTACTTTAGGCACTGTCTATACTAAAAGATGCTCAGATCATAAACAGACATCCTCTCCTAGCTCCAGCTATGCTAGCTAAAAATATCCCCTATTCCCTCCTACCCTGCTGCTTTTCATGGCTTGTCTCCTACAGTTTACTGCTCCCACACCTCCTGCCAGTAGCGATACTTGCATGAGTGCTCCCCTATCTACTTCAGGCGAGGCCATTTGATCTATTTGAGCAAACCCAGCTGTTATTGCCTGGAGGAGCTGAGGGTGAGCTCACAAAACCCCTTCTGCCACCACAGGTAGTCTCCAGCAGTACAGCCAGCTTGGGTTAGTCTTCAAGTAGCATCCTTGTTTGTCTGCAATGGCAAAAAAGCCTGTCCACACCAGCAGTGGTGACAGGTCACTCACTCAGCACAGACCTCTTGGGACACACAGCATATACCAATGGAAGGAGTTTTTTCCTACCACCCCAGTTACATCATCAGCCCAAATGACATCAGCTAAGCTGACAGAAGCATTCCTTTCCGTCTATCTCTATATATATCTCCATCAGTGCTCAACAGGCAGTGAGATGCCAAGAAAGAGCATGAGGGTTCTGCATGCTTTTAGCCACGTCGGAGTTGCAATTGTCCAAGCTCTACAGCACAGTCCTGGTATGAATGACCTCTTGGAAGTTCCCAGGCTGGGATTTCCCCTGCACCTTTTGCAGCTATTAAGTAGACAAATATACAGTGCCATACAATCCAGATGGCAGAATTTAGAAGAGATTGAAATAAACATGGAAGTAGAAGAGTAGTAGAAACATTCCTAAATGGCAGGCAAGCTTCCCCACCACACAGAGATGTAATTACTTTAATATTTTAGGTACTTCCTGTCCTTTGACTGGAAGGAGTTAGTGAGCTCACATTTTACTCCTGACTGGATTCTTTTGTAGGAACCTTCTATCTCCTGCTGCAAAGGAAATCCTGCTACAGGAAACAATCCATTTTGTTCAGGTGAAAATGATCACACAAGTAGCAAAGCACAGATTGATACAGATCTGGAATAAAACCACATAATTATTAGAGCTTACTTTGCCTCTGAGGTCAGCCTTGGGGAAAAAAAATATCAGCTATAGCCCATACTTTAAATATAAAGTTACTAATCTTGAATGGGTAGCACTTTCAGTTCCTCAGTCACAATATGTATGACAAATAGAATACACATATAAGAAAACACAAAAATGTACTATACTCAGTCAATAATTATTAACCGTAAAAAACACAATGGGAAATCACATTTTCTATTCTCTACAAAGACATCTTAAGCCTAGATAATTAAGGTTATGTTTCTTTGAGTTATTATTTCTCTTGAATACACAGGAACAATAGTTCTGTTACTTGTATAAATCTACTGACCTCAGCAGATGTACAGCAGGGATATACTTGACTCATGCTACACAGGGGAATTCCCAAGAGGACTGCGAATTAGATTTCCTTTTCTCACCTCCTTCCCCCAGCTCTACCCGCAAATGGAAGTAGGGCAGATTACGGGCATTCCTCTGCTGAAGTATCATTATTACTCCTCAAAAAGTAAAAGTTAGAAGTAAGGTGAAACAGATGTACTGTGTTCTCCAACACATCTCCCAGTTCCCTCAGCATAAAGAATGCCTGATATTGAGAGCACACTTGAACTAACTCAAAGGTCTAGGCACAGGATCTTCTGCACCTGAAGCACATCCCATGGGAGAAGAGAAAACCATCACTGCAAATACACACATTGCTTTAACTCCAAGGCGTGGTGTTTCAAACACCTGTGCTCGTTTCTGCATATACTTTAACAGCATACATTAGGAACTCTTTGATAAAGTCAAGAAAAAGCACTTGCCACAACTAGCTTTCAGAAACTCAAATTATCTGGTGGTTGCTCCCCTATACACCAGCCTTCCTTGCATGTGTTTTTCTTCTGGCTTGCCTCCTGTTCTCAGCACCACCTTAACCCAAGTATCAGATTGAGGTGGTTGTTGCTGTAGAACAGTTAAAGCAAATAGAAAAGCCTTGTAACTCATTCAGCAATTAGCAAAGCTTGCAGAAGTGTGTTGCCACAATTATCACTGCACAATGAAGGTCCTGTCTTCTGCTCAAACAACTTACTCTTTCAGCAAGTTTCACAATTCTTAAAGATTACGGCTGTTTAACACATTTCCCAATCATGATAGGGCAGATCTCAGCTCCATCTTTGGCCCTGTGTGTTCACTGAGGTTTTCAAAGACTCATGATGAAACCCTGCCTGTGACCAAGCATCAGGCCCCAGTTCAGCAAAGCACCTCATGGAGTGTGCAGGTCCCCTTCAGTTCAAAGCTTAGATGGATACTTGAATGTCTTGTTGAACAGAGGTGGCAGCTGAACAGACAGCACATGTTTCAGTGCACTTTTAGAATGAGGTTTTAGGAACAGGTACATGTGGGCATGCCTGTCCAGGTCAGTTTATCATGTTTTCCCAGCTGGAACTAGCAGATCTAACACATTACTTCCATTTTCTTTCTGGGATGTAATATGCTGCAGTAGTTAAAGCTGCAGGTCACAAAAGTGTAATCTAGGGATCACAAGACAGTCATTAATCAATCAACCAGTGGAAATAGGAGCTGGGTAGATATCATTATCTCTACATTACAGATGAGACACTGAGAGTTTGCATAACAAAGCCACAGAGAAAGAGAAGGCACTTTTCTTATTTCCCAGTTTTGCTCCATCTTTTCTTCTGTAATTTGTTTTCTCGCTCTTCAAGACTTCCTTCCCCAAGTGAAATACAGCAATTTTTTCCATTCAGAGGCAAAATTGACTCCATGTTGTCCCTGGAAGCTAGCTGATGCTCTTCTATACAAAAATCTGTTAAAGAAATACAAGAGCAACCTTTCTTTTTCCAGACATGCTGTAAAAGCTACCTGAACACTGCAGTGACAATGACAAGCAAAGACAATGACTAAACAAGAATTTGGATGTGGAACTAAACTGCATACTGAGCATCCACTTGCCTGCACCCCAATTATTAGTACAGAACGGAGACAAGCATCACAGCGGTCTGTGAAGAGGACCAGGGAAAGAAGATTGGCAAGTAACTGAAGAAAAAGAAGTGCGAGAGTCAACTGTCAGAGAAAGGAGAGGTTACAGAAAAAAACAAGAAAGAGAGGTTAGCCCATTGCCCTGGAGTAATGGCTAGCCTTTAACACATGGCCTCTGCTCCTGTCAGTATTTCTTCTTGGACAGGTTATCTCAGGAATTTATGCTTTCCAATAATTACCTTTCAGAGGGGTCTCACTTATCTTGCAAGAGGAATCCACCAGTAACCTGACCTGCATTGCTCATGCGATCACCATCCACCCCCTCTAACCTTTCATCCCATCTCTCAAAGCAAAAGCAAGCAGTTCTTCCCAGACTTCCAGTGCTGCATCAGCAATGGCTGGCAAAGTTGATAAAAAGAAGAATTTTAATGCTTAATGCTACACAAACATTTATGAGATTGTGGGCAAAAGCAGTAAAATATTACCAGCTGGTTAAAATACCTCCTGTAGTCATTTTATATCCGCCAGAACTGAAGGATGAATGCTGGTCTTGCACCACCAAAAGAAGCCTTTTTACTTGAGTGTAAGTTCTTTTATTTTATTGCAGCAGACTTCAAAGCTTGTCAGTATTGTTTTTAATAAATTTTGGGACTCACAGGGCCCTCTATTTAAGCTCTCTTGTGTTACCCTCCAAATCTACCTTTCTTCCACTATGTGAATTGTGTTTCCTCTTGAAACATCAGTGCCAAAGGGAAGTTTTGCTTTTGGCATTCACTCCAGAGCCATTTCAAGATGAACTTGTCCATCTCTGCTAAAGTATATGTTATTACACTCAGGGTAATTATACTCCCATTCATGCTCAGATCAAGGTTCTCCCAGGTTGGCTTTTTATGTAAGTGACTCCATTACATCCTGTACAAGCTGACGGGTACTGATTTATTCCCAGTACCATGGCCAAGACAGGGAGAAGGATCCTTATTTTTCTATACTGGATGTATCGAGACATGCCTTCAGCCAGTCAGTAATCATAAGGATATACTTCGCCATGTAGTTCTGATAAATTATCACTCCTGACACAAAGAGTCATATAACGTCCTACATAGGACCCTCACAACAGTCCAGAAATGTATGGTCAGGGCATGCAGACCATCAAACTTCTGTTGTAGCATCAATTTGCCTCAAATGGGCTTGCAGACACTTCAGACTAACACCCAAAGGAATCTCTCTCTTTTTCCTACACTAGTACAATAAGTAACTTGGCCTGGGAGAACACCCATGTCTCCTCACTCTGGCTGCATTACTTTAAAGGAGTCACATACTGCTTTCAGACCTGTGAGAACTTTGGACCAAAGCACATGCTCTCCCTGGCATTCCCATTCTCCCATCTAAACAGGACTGGGCCACAAGAAAGAGTTTGATGTGGGGAGAGCTTAAGAGGGGAGGGCAAGGGAAAGCTGCTCTTCCCTCATTAAACTTCAATAGGTGCCTAGGCCCAGCAATGCAACAGTTTGGATTTATATTCCCCAATTAACACAGATCACAGCATAAAGTTTTCTCTTTATGTTTTGAAGGGGGAGGAAGAGGAGAAAAACCACATTCCAAGCATTTGGCACAATAAACTTATCCAGCTATCCTCTGGGAACAAAAAGGGAGGGAAAAAAAGGCTTGTCACCACACAATTTAAAATAACCCATCTCTGCTGGCTCCACTCTTTCTCAGGGGTAGATCCAAGTCTTAGCCCCCACCCATTAGGGCTGCAGGCCCAAAGCACTTGACATTCATCAGGAGAAGCAAAACAGCTCCAAGGCAATGGAAGGGGGGAGAGGAAAGTCCCTCCATGGTCAGGAGTTGAAAAGGGAAGAAAAAGAAAGGATCTGCAAAAAGGTCAAAACATAAGGAGGGTATGGAAGTCTTCTGCTCTGATGACCACCACACACACATGAATCGCCTTGGTGTAGGTACTATTGAGCACAAAAGAGGCAGGTAAATGTCTCCTCTGTCCTCAACTAGGGGTTCTCCCTTGCGGTTAGTTTAGGAACCACTACTATTTAACAGCAACATTATTGGCACTGTCACTTGCACAACAGCATTACTATCTCCTTTATCTCCAAATGTACACTCTCCCCTCTTCTCTCCACAGAGAACCATAAGCCATATGCACTAAAACTAAAAAATCTCGTCATCTTTGGTGAGAGTTTTAAGAGAAAAGCCTTTCAGATATTCTTTCTTTGGAGTTTTTGTTTTATATACACTAAACAGTTACACACTGAAACTTTCTCAGCATAAAGAGAAAGACTACCAGGTCACTCAGTGAAACACAGGACATTTTTGCAGAACTCAGAAAATAACCTGATGTATTGCATAGCTTAACAATGCTCAACTTGTGTTCCTTAAAACTTCACGTGTGGGTTCTGGAGTAATCCATAGGCTTAATCAGAGCCTCTCTTTGCTCAACAAACAAGAAGCCTTAGCCAATATTTCAAAGAACTTCAGATTGTTCTTTACTCTTTGATGTAGTCAAAGAGAGAGGCAGAAAGATGGAGAGATGGGGAGCAACTCTTTTCACCAGCGGTCAGGAAGAAAATACAATTGCAGAGTTATACAAGCTAATCATGGTGTGATGATCTGACACTGCATTAAGGCATCTGCTCACAGCTTACCATCAGGATACAACAATGATGACAAAGCATCAAAGACAGCACATCCCAGCACAGCATCAGGTTACCACACCCTGGTGATTATGTCGCTTCCTCTCAGTCCATTCAAGAATCAGACTTTTCAGGTTTGACTATCACTGATCTACAGTGTTACTTATACACAGACAGATTGCTTATACATACACAAATGGATCACTGCCACGTTGATTCTTGTTTATAAGGCTGCCATGAAGGACTTTGATTTTACCTTGCAGGAGTTATAGGAATTCATATATGGTTGATTTTACCTTGCAGGAGCTATAGGAACTCATATATGGTTTTTCAATGCAAAGAATGTTTACTGGCGTTCACTTGACATTTTGTGGGCTTAGATACAATCCCTTCCAGCTTGTTCTTGTTGCAGGGGTAATGAAGAGCTGGGGGATCTCTTCTCTTGCTTTCTATGGATCTTCTTGCCAGAAAGAAGTTAAAATTTAAGAAATTTATACACTTATATGAATGATAATTTATGGTGCTCCTTCTCATACTCCTTCTTTTAGTCTAGCAAGCCAAAAAGCTGAGGGAAGGAGGAGAGGTACAAGTAGAGAGCGTGATAAAGGAAAGTGAACCTTCAGTCTGAAGGCAGAGGATAAAGAGCTGGCATCTATGTTTTCAGTCAGCATCATCTTAGATGAAATTCTGTCTGTTCCGACTAAGCAGCTCCTACTCCATTTTGCCTTTCATAAGTTTGCCCATCAGGTGATGAGTTTTCTCAATATTGCCTGGTACATCCAAAAGTGGAGAAACAGCTGGAAACTGCTGCAGCATCTGGCAAGCATCTGTGGCAGAAATTCCTAGAGGATTTGAGGTGATAGCAGTTATGGTCATAATTTATTATAGGCTGACATGTTTTCGAATTTGTTTTTAATACCCTAATTCTGACACTTCAGAATCTTTATGCTGCATCATACATTGCCTTCGGTTTGTTTGCTTCTCTGTTTTCTGTTAATTCTACCTACATTAAAGAAAAAATCTTGATAAAATCCGAGGACCAAGTTCTAGCAATACTTGCTTTTTTAAAGAGTTGTTAGTGATCCAAAAGCAGCAGTAAAGATACAGTACTTTATTTCTGTAGTAATCTGCTTCCTCCAGGTTTGTATGTTCTATAGTCACTTGATGAACATGTTTATGTCATGCCCTTAAAGACCAAACTGGCTGCTATATTAGTATCTTTCCATGTGATTGCAACTGTCAATACATTTGAGTACAGCAACAGCACAGAAAAAGAATGGTGGAAGCAGAAAAAATACAACCTCATTTTCTAAAACATTTAATATTGCAGCAACAAGTAAATTACGACAAATTACATTTTAACTTCAGTCTGGATTTATGGCCTGAATTTGAACTTCAGAAACACCATTTCCCCGTGGGATTGTACACTTGGTTGCGATTAAAGCTCGCATAGACTGAGCACTCCACTCTGATTCCTTCTAGTATTTTACACTCATTTTGCCAAGGTAAAAAGATTGCACAAGGTGGAGGAAGAAAGAGGCCACAGCTTCTCTGTTGGTATTTGCCTATGTTCTGAGGGATTTGTTCGACAGCTGCTGGGTTTAAAAGACAGGTATCAATGCAAAGCAGTCCAATGGGGACACTGTTAATCATGGCTCCCACTGAACAAAACAGCAATACCATTGGGAATGACAAATTTGAATAAGGAAGGAAAGATGATAAGGAAAGAATGAAAAGGGAACAGTAAATGGAACAGCACACAGCAGGGACTATGTGTCTTCCAGCAACGAAGGACTGGAAATTACAAACTGTAAGATGAAGCCCAGCCTCCAGCAACCCCAGAAAATAACATACAAGGTATTTAGCACTGGGAGGTGTACAAAAAGCTAGGTACATATTCTCAGTATTCTAAAAAATCTTAAGATCTATAGTAAAATAGACCAGGACTCTCAAATACTATAATCTGCTCCAGAAGAGGGGCATCACTAGTGTCCTAAGACATGCACAATCCATTGGATTAATCCACATCCTTAGATGGTCCCAGGAGGTGATCCATATCACATGCTACAGAGAAAGACAAAGGAAGAGACCAAGAAGAGAGTTGACAAACATCTCTAGGATCTGAACTTCTACCCATTCTTCTTTCCATATCAAAATGCATACAAGGGATGATCAGACCTCAAAACTGTATATAAAGGCCCATTCCAAATGCTAGAGCTGAAACATCATGGGAGAGGGAAGTAGAAAATATCAGGTCAGGTTCCAAAACTCCACATCTCCCCAGATTCAGCAGTTTCACAATGTAGTATTTGACTGAAACTTTACCAATAGGTTCCATCTTAAATTTGAGATTCAAGCACATCTCCTATTTTAACTGCAAAAATAAGCAGAAGGGAATAAAATCCAAGTTCAAAAAGCTTAACGCCGGATTTATGGTAAAGAAGTCTTTTTTTATCGTGATATTCCCATCTTTCTTCCTGTATTGGAGATACCACTTGCACCTGGTACTTACAGTATTTTCAAATCAAACCATTCAAAAATCTCAAGAGTTGGGTCCTGTTTCTGAACTGGTAGATTTTTTTAGATGTAGATATTCTACAGCCCACAGAGCCTGAAATTTCAACTATAAAACTGAAATTTTCATGCAGTCCTTGGCTTCTAAGAGCTGGAGTTGCTAAGAAAGTAACAGACTTTGAAAGCATTAGCAAAATCACTGTTAAATGCCTAAAGAATAGACATAGAATAATACTAGTGTTAGTCACTAGCATACATCTTGGCAAAAGTCTGCCTCAATTTAAAAAAAAAAAAATCCAAAACTTTAAATACAGCCTCTTTTTCTCTTGTGAAGAAAATGCTTTTCTGGAAGAAGGATGACTCGGTTTCTGCGTACTTGAGAGTACTTTTGACTTCCGTCAGTGCAAAAGGAGAATCGGGACACTTCATACTAGTCTTCCTATAGCTCTGTAACAGCAGCAGATATTTTAGAGGGACTGACAAGACTTTAAAAAGACCATACTGAGGGAGACAGTTTAGGCTACTAAAATAAAAGTAATGAATCAATCCAAAGATAATTCTCATCATCTAGCTTGTTTGTTAAATGTTTTTCCTTCCCAGGTTTGATTATGAAATTTAGAGTCTGCAATCTGTTGTGGTCCCTGGAGCTTGATTCTGTCTTGAATAAACCAGAAAAATAAACTGTGGGTAGAGACTGAAGCAGCACCAGGAAACCCCCCCTGCTTTTATTCAGCCATCATGCCCCAAAACTGGCAGATGAAGTGGAATTGTCAAGACACAGCAAAGTCACATCCCACTACACCCTCCAATTACTTGCCTATAGCTGTAGAGTCAAGACTGGAAATTAAAATGGCTACCTTTTTTTTTTTTCACAAAAAAGGGTCCATAATTTAGAACACAAACATATCCTTGGTTTGCCTTCTCCCTTCCTTGTGATATCCCAGGGAGAGAGCCTGAAAATAGGAGTCACTCCTCACTGTAAAACTAAATTTTTCCTAATTCCTCTCCACTGAAAATCCATTGAATACCAAAGAACTAAACCAGGATGGACTTTGTCCTACCTTTCTGCTACAGATAGCATTTTACTGTCACTAAGGGAATAAAATAATCATAAGAGCATAATGATAGCATGTGTTTTGCTAGCTGCTGTTCTTCACATGGGGCAATCACTGGCAATTCTCAGATTTAATCTCTCCCCTTCCCCAACCATGCAGTTGATTACCACACTCATTCCCAGTTAAAAATCCTTGATCAGCGTAAAGCACATAAAGGAGTCTCTGACCCCAGCTAAGGGAACAACAAGAGATGACATTTGGTTCTTTGCGAGAGGAGTAGATAAAAAGGAAAAATGACAGCTGGAGTCAGGAGGAGCTAGTTAGTGGATTGCAGGCCCAGGAGGGTGCAGGGTGGGGGCCCATGAAAGAGAAACAAGAGGCTGCAGCCAGACGGTTCCCTCTCCTTCCCTAGGTCTCCTTTGAGCCAGTAAGAATGACTGCAGCAGATGTCAGGACCCACGGGGATCACTCCTTTGGCTTTCTTATTTCTTCAAAAAAGGGGAACCTAGAAAGTAGAAGAAATATTGGAGGAAAAAGAAAAATGAACCAATACATCTGCTTTGGCATGTAGGAATGAATACAAAGGTGAGCGCCAACTTGTAATGACCTGTGGTATGTAAATACGCTTAAGCCAGCGGGAGGAATTTTTCTGGGTCTGGTCCAACAGGGGCAATCATTTACAGGATTTGACTGGGATTAACCTGTGGTTTCCACTTCAGGATATAAAGGAGAAATACACTAAGCAAGCACAAGGCAAGCAGCAGTTGTGAGGAGCATCCCTGCGCTTCTCCAATGCGCACAACACAGCCAGATCTGGCATGCAAGCACACCTGGCAAGCACGTCTCGGTTCTGGGAACATCCCCAGAAAGCAAGCAATAGGCGTGCACAGGTGTGGGCGTAGGTGTGCTCACATGTGGGGGTGTTTCTCAGCATGCTACACTGAACACATGAGATTTCATCCATTTCTAAGACATCAAATCTCATTCAGCATTACTCAGGACACCAGACATAAAACAGTAACTTTTAGACAAAGGCATTTTAGGCCAGATTTACTGCCACTCGTGTAATTCCCTTGAAGTCCATAGAATTACACCAGGGAGAAAGAGGTTGGCTGTTTAATATTTGCAGCTTGCCAAATTGTGCATCTGTGTTGGTTCTTTTGTTTTGGAGACACAGTTCTACAAATTATCATTATGAACTAGATTAATTTTTATTTTAAAAAGACTGCATTCTCAGGGCACGGTAGGAAGTCCACTTCTATCCATCAAGTCCCTTTTCCTCCACTCTGCACACCTGCTTACACTTACGCTTTTTCAGATTTTCAAATCTGCAAAGGTGTACAAGGACACTGACAATTTTAAAGGTGTTGCACCAGAAGTCATTTCCTGTGGTGGAACAACCTAGTAACAATGACAGTGTTGGATGAACCTTCCTATCTTTCCAAGATTCATGCAAAGCATCTTAAAAAAGACATTCAAGTGAAAATGGTGTGGTTTGGCTTTGTGCCTCAGGAGCAAGGGAAAGCCCAGGGACTGCAGAAAAGGAGATGGAGCTCTGACATCTGAACATGCTTTTGTCCATTTTTATAGCAGAGAAGTTGCATGCACTTGAGGCACGCTCATTGCTAGCAGAGGTTTTTTAAACCAGATTCTTCCAAAACCTGTAATTCGCTCCCTTATAACAACAGGTTTTAAAAATGCAATAGTTTGGAGGTTTCCCATTTCATCATTCTGGTAAACCCACATTCAAGGAGGAGGAAGTTGTGTGAAGTCCTGAAAAATAAAAAACCACCCCACTGCTGTTTTCCTTTGATGGGCTAGTCAGGAACCATCTTTCCAGACCACTTGTTTGACTCAAAGGCAAAAAGTAGTTTACAGCGAAACAAACAGCAGCTAATCAAGATGAACCTATTTGCTTATACAGCCTTACTGGCTAAAACACAGCACCAGCCCTCAGTATTATTTATCTTGGATGTGGCAACAATAGAAAGTGAGCAACTGATTACACAGCTTCTCCACCAATTACGAACCAACATTTATCTCCTGTGTACAACAACAGAGATTTTACTGGGTTCTTCAGCCTTTCCTTAACATTTCTCAAGCACCCAGTAATATACGCGGCAGCTTGTCTAGCAAACACAAGCAAAGCCCCAGCACCAAAACCACTTTACAACACTCAAGAGCAGTCTCCCACACCTGCACCTGGAGGGCAAAGACGAAGGCTGTTACAGAAAAACGTGTGAGCACTCAGAGTCAGGGACTGTGTTGGTACATGTTTATGTGGTGCCTTGTGCAGCAGGGCCCAAATGCAGAGTGGAGCCCCTGGGCACGGGGTAGGATTTTTATTCTTTCTGAATTTAGAAAAATCACGCAAGATAATACAAGAGACTCAACTGATAAGGTTTGGGAAAGAGTCATTTATCTGCTTTCTCGGTAAATACCAATAGCTCATTTACTTGGGTTTCACGTTATTTGCATCTGAGAGGCAAACCTGCTATGATGGGAATGAACTGAGCCAAAACCAAAAAACAGGGCACCAGTGTGACTGGAAAAAGAGACCAACAGTCTGAGAAGGGGAAGTGCTCGGCATTCACCACAGGAAGAAAAAAAAATTAAAATAAAAAAGGAAAGACGAGGAAGAACACTAATTAAAGACACAGTGTGGATGCAGGAGAACACACAGAGATCCCCCCACCCCACCCCTGCCATCCGTATGACAGTGCTGCTTTGTGGAACAGAACAATAGGTACATTATACTAACCTATAATTATCCCAAGAAGAACGATAGCAAAGTCAAGGCATTACATGAACATTGGAATATTGGATACAATCCCGTAAGAAGCAAGGGGGTGGAGGAGGAGCTTTAAAAAAAGAGATTGAAACCTTCCCAGCACAGAACATCAAAGAGGAAATTTCATGTTCTCTTTGCATTTATTTGGGTTTTTCTTTTATTTGATGTGATGATTTACACACAATTCCCTCTTTTGTACATTTCTTGGCTTCTTTATGCTGCAATTGTTTCCAGCACTGTAACATCCTCCTTTGACAGCATGGTGGGTTTGGCACAAGCAAGAGCTCAGCCCAGTGTGTGACTGCACCATGGGTATAAATGGTGGGAGACAAGAAAGGTGGTTGGAGACATAACTCCAGCTCTGGACAAAGAAAAACAAGGGGCTGGTGATTCAGTGAATGCATAATCAAGTGTTACCAAGACACGGGGCACACAGGCACTCAATACCTGCACTCCCATTCCAATCAGATAGCAGGTACTGAAATACAGGAAGCAGCGAGGCACAACTCTACACCTGTTTCAAACACTCCGCTTGTGTTTGTCATGTTATGCAATGTTGGGGAAATACTGGAAGAAAGACTTGGAGCTGTGGTTTTTTGCTGCTTCTGTTTGTTTTTCAGAGAGAGTACATTGCATTAGACACTTTCCTCTTGTCCCAAAGTGACAAAGAAGAGCGGAGTAGCCTATCAATTCTGCAAAATCAGAATGTTCCTCATTGAGGTTTTTTATTGGCTGCCCTTTTTTTTTTTTAAAGTAGGTATCTATGACAACCTGGTATAAGCAACAGTATCACTTTGTCCACAGAGTGGACCCTGTAGGAATATGCAGAAAAGCCGGCTGACATAAGCACCACTTCCTTTTCTTGTTCTTGGTGGACTCTGCTCCTCCCTGTAGACAAGACTGGTAGTGCCCCATTTCCTCCAGAGAAAACGTCCAACCACTCCAGCACCCTGTGTCTCCAAATGCTTAGCAGAGATTTAAAAAACTCCTACCAAAACAAAGCACAGACCTCGCAGGATCTTGCCATGTTGCTTGTGTACAGCTGCGCTCAGGCCCGAGTGTTCCCAACAAAGCTCCTCTGCCTGCAGCGGGGTCAGACATGCTTCATCTAAGCTACAAGCTGCTTGTGTTCTGTAGCTAGGAAATGCCAATGTGAAGAGTTATTAAAGGTATTTACCCAGTAATGACAGGCCAGCACTTGGAGCACTGTTCCCTAATGGAATTCAGACCTCATCTAGTTTCCAAAGTTGAAAAGGGAATCCAGGAACCTCGACTTCATGCAAAGCAGGATTCCTCTGATCACCCAGTTGGTAGTGTTTAACCTCCGTGAGAGAGAGCTCAGAGCTCTTGCTAAGTTTGTGTAGGCCCAGAAACCACTGTTCCAGGCTGGCTGGGACAAGTGCTGAACTTAGCAGGAAACACGTGGTACTGCTGAGTGCAGGAAACTATCAACAGTATTTCACCTTTGTGAGAGAAGGAATCCAGGTTCCTGTGGAGCTCAAAAGGCAAAAGGAGCCGGGAGGGGCTGCTTTGCATGAAGGCAAAAGTTCAGTTTGACCTGTTTGAGGGAGCAACTCCTAGGCTGGAAACGACTTGGGACTGGGCCACTGGCTCTGAAAAAATGAGGTCCTGCCCACCAGCTGTGTGACCATCAGCACTCTGCCTTGGCAACTGAGGAGCAGCTCCTGAGCTAGCCTGCTGCAAGGTCCTGTGAGGGGAAGCAGAGAGACTGCTCTGTCTGAACCCAGCAGGCAGTCTGAAAGCACCTTTTGCACACCAAAACCTGCAGTATAATTTGGGCAAAAGAAAATAGATGTACTCTACATATGTCCCCACTCACCGTCCTGCCTGCAGCCCCAGCCACAAAGTCAGATCCCATGCTCAAGAAAACAGATTATGAAGCATTTCCCCACTCACTTTGCTAATGGGTCCCTAGTCCCCTCTCCTTTTTGGCTGCCCCAAACAAGCAGGGAGGGAAATGGAAAGGATATGATACATTCCTGTGCTCCATCATGCCTCCTCACACTAAGCAGACAAAAAGGCAAGAACATCTGCAAGAGAGATAAGCAGCTGTCTGGCTCCGTTTGGCAGCATGGGGGCCTCTCTGTTCTTGCTAACAGGTATTAATAATCAGTGACCAAGATGTGCTCTCCGTTGCACCGGGTTATAAAGAAAAAAAATCAGCATAACTCCATTGACTCAGGAAGAATGGATCCTGGTGTCATGCTCCCAAAGATGTGAGCAGAATCTGGCACACAGGCAACTACAGAAGTCAGTTAGAGGAGACAGGAAATCATCCAAGACAGACAAAACAACAGGGCATAAATAGAGCTTATTTACTGAGACTGCTGGATAGAGCAGTACTGACCCTATTCTTTTTTTTACTCTAGAACAGATCAATAATAACAACTTTTTTTTTTTTTTCCCTTGGACACTATGCAATGGAAAACTTACCCTTGCCATTTCACACTTCTCTCACTACAGACACCCAGCTGATCTCATAACCCTCCTCCCTCTGCCACATCCACACATATATGACTATCCTCTCCATGCAGTGCAGCAACTCGTATTTCATCTGTACCACAGGCATCATGAGTTTGTAACGCTGCCCACCCAGTCTTGTCAAAAAGCCACCAGCTGGAAAGGATACTGGAATGAAATCTATGCAGCTCTGTGGCCTTCTGAGTGATTACAACTATGACACTTAAACCCGCTAATGTGCTAAGCATTTTCTGGCAAAGTTGGTGGGTTACTATGGTATTTTGGGAGGGGGCAGGAGCTTGAAAAGATGCCTTCCTTGGGGAGGAGCGGGAAGAAGGAGACAAAAATGTAACAAGGCAAATTCCTCAGCAGCCTGATACTCAGCAAACTCCTCAAACTTGAGGTAACAAGGGTTACATTTCAAAGATCCAAAACCAGCTTCCCAGGACAAAAATAAACGTGTGTGTTCCTGCCAGGTGGATACACAGGACTGGCTTTTGATTAGTATCTTTTGATTTCCTAGAAGAAGTAGTAGTTTCCCTTTCTCTTGCCCCTGTTCTGGCTTTGGTCAAAGCAATGTCTCTTAGGTTTATTCTCATGCTTTCCATTTTTTCAGCAGAAATCAGTCTGTCCCTATATCCTTGTTTGACTTAAATCAGATGAGAACCAGGGAGGAAGCCAACCCAGAAGCACCACAGGCTTTGTTATGTGGAAAACCTCCAGGACTGAAAGTGCTGACCAGCTGCTTGTCATTACTACTAAACTGGGGGCCCAGGCAGGTTTGGCTGGGAAGCACAGTAAGCCATGGCCTTATTGCCCCAGACAGGCGCCTCATGCAGGATGCCGTACACTTTTCATCCGATCTCCTCTTGTAATAACTTTTGTAGGTTGCTTCTCACCCACCGTTCCTGCACATGCTCAAAACCTGCTCAAAGGATTCTTTTAGAGTAGGTCCTGACAAGTGCTGTTAGGTTAACAACCTGGGGGGAAACACTAAAATATTTTTTTCTGAGGTAAGACCACCTTGGAAACTATTTTAAAATAGTGGTAACAAGCTGTTCCGAGACAGAACTATGACTTGAGTTAATGTTCTGACAAGAAACACAACATTAAAGAAAAAGCGCTAAAAAGTAGAGTCAAAGAACAGCCAGAAATAAGAGTACACCAAATAACTACAGTATTTGACATCCCCTCCACTCACACACATATAGTGTTGGAAGAGGGCAACATCTCCAGAACAAAAGAGATGCAGACACAAAGTCAGAGCTCACTGAAGTTACACTAGTGAGCAGCACGTTTTTGCAAAGTAACACAATTTCATATTTACAATATAGTTATGGCCCATCCACTTGACCAAGGGAAGGTAAAAGTGCGTTTTCCATATGACTAATAGACAAAAGGAGACAAAAGGAATCTTCCATGAGGAAGCTAGTTTATGGTGTCAGTCTCTATTCCCAAATAACATGTGACAGGAGAAGAGGAAGTGGCCTCAAGTTGTGCCAGGGGACGTTTAGATTGGATATTACGAAAAAATTCTTCACCAAGAGGATTATCTGGAACAGGCTTCCCAGGGAATTGGTTGAGTATACCTGGAGGTATTTAAAAGACTTGTAGATGTGGTGGACTTGGCAGTGTTGGGTTTACAGTCAGACTCAATGATCTCAAGGGTCTTTTCCAACCTAAATGATTCTATGATTTTATGCCAGTCAACATTATGTTCAAGAGCCCTTTTTGACCCAAGAATATGTTAAAATAGTAAAATGACATATGACTTGAAATGTACAACTGATCAGTAGCCTTGGAAATACACAGAAGCAAACTGAAGAATCAATCTTCTTGTAAAAGCAAGACCTCAGCTTTTGCTCCAAATCTAGCATATTCTACGGTATCTGATGTTCTCTGTTTCTTTGAAGCCCTCTTTAACTGAAACAGATTTAAATTAAATTATTGCACAAGTAAACTTTTAGTGCAGAAAACCAAGAGTAAGTAGAAAGACATCTGCTCAGCAGAGCTACAAGGAAGCAAATGATAAGCAGGTAGGCCCATTCTCCAGACCTTAATGCTAATGTTAAAACAGTACCCATACAGAATAAAATTAAACACCATCTCTTCATGCCCCTCATCATCACCAAATTCTTTGTGCTGTCACTGTGGCTTCGCTTATTCTTCCCCTTCTGGAGGGTCTGAAGATCAGACAGGGCCTAGGGGTATGTACCAAAAGGAAGCAACTAGTAGCAAATTTCTCTACTAAAGACCTTTCAAACAACATCCTGCTCTTGTTCTCCCAGCTGAGAGGCCACTAGATCAATTGCTTTGTACCATCTCCTCTATCATGCACATGCAGGTACTGCCTGATATAATCTACTTGAGGATAAAGTCTCAGTGAAAGTCAACACTCTGCCACCTACATAGGGACAAATTTGCAACCAGCAAACATCATGGAGGACAAGGTGGCACTTCCTTCCCTGCAAGCATTGTCCCTCTGAACATATACTACCTTAGCCCTGTTTTTTGCCACTGAAGGCTGCAGGCCAGAATGTGCAGCACAAACCAGCATTACAAAGCTGGGATCCCCATTTCTGAAGGAAGGTCTGCACCAGGCCAGAGAAACTTGCTCATTCACAGTCAAGTGTAAAAGCCTCAAACTTTCTTGGTCAGCACAAAAGCACCTGGTTACAATCTACAAACACTGCCTATCTCTATAAACCTCCTCTCCTGAGGGCTTTACTGAATTAAACCCCACAGGAGCCCCTTAAGGGAGTTATCTGCACTTTTGCTGATAGAGTAGCTACAGGCACAGGGAGGACATGAACCGTCTCCAAGCACAGGACCTGCTACATTAGCTTTAACACCTGCACTATTTTAATCAACCAGACATGCTTTGTCTCCTTCCCTGCCGTCTACACAGCCACTCTATGCCATACTCCCACAATCAGTTAAGCCAGCAATAGCTAACACTGACCTTAAATAAATGTCCTCTATCTACTCTTCTCTTGCCACTGTTCCCTCTCTCACACTGCTCTCTCCCTTATGCCAGTGCATATGTAATGTAAATGTAAAACAATGGCATAAAAAACCAGTTTAAGTGCCAATTGGTTCTCTGAACTACTCCATGCCTGGTACAAGAAAAGGTGGTGTCAGGGTTGTGACATACAGTCGGGGACAGCTGGAGGACAAGACAGCAGCACTGGCTTGAACCAGTTGTGGACCTACAAGTCAGCAAGTTCTACACATCCTTCACTGATTGAGTAATTTTTTTCGTATTTTGAAAGAGCTGGAAGCAAAGAGGTTATAGGAGTTGTCTCTGCTGTTTCAATGTATCTGAAGGATCTTCACCCTCATTCACAGACATCATGAACTTGTTATTTCAGTCTCACTTTAGTCTGTTAGTACCTTCAAAGTTTCTGCCATCCATGCTGCAATTTAAGGTGATCATACAAACATTCTGATGAGGATGAGACCATTCTCCCAGGAGGAGACTATTCAATATTACTGTGCCTGGCACCTTAGGCTTTCCACAAGGCTGCAAAGTTCAACTTTCCTGCTATTTCTTGCAGCACTGTTACTCTACCACTTCTTTCTCTCATCCAGAGATACCAACCATACTTGCTTTCATCCACTCTGTCCAATTTCTTTGTTTGGTATGAAAGCAAGCAATTAATGTACTTCCAAATGCAAATATAATAAAAATCATACCTAGATCTTTCATTAAGAATTTACCTTTGACACAAGTCCAAATGTCGTTCTCTGTTCACCCAGATGATATTGTGAAGGCACGCCAATAGAAAAGCCTCCAGAGAAGAAAGAGACAGTGTTTAATGAGACAGCAGCACCTGAGAGACAGCACAGAAATTCCTTCCAAATGGATAGTCTGTGTGTTACTCATAAGCCACCCTTTCAACAGGGAGCACAGTTGCTCTTGAGCATTTCTCAACATATCAGCAAAAAAGTGTCTGACATTCAAAATGAACCGTTCATAAGCAGCAGGCATAACCCTTGTGATATCATTCATGCTGGATGCACCATAGCAGAATACGATGGAGCTTCTCTCTGTTTAGAAGCAGTAACATATCTGCTTTGTCTTTTTACTCCCTCTCTCCTCCTTCACACACTACAGAAACCCATTATACTAAATCACAATGGTGATTCAGAAAGAAACCTTTATGAACAGTGTATTCCATTTCAATTAATGTTATTGCCAGTGGAGACTACTTAGGCAAAACAGGACTTAAATAAAGAACTACATGCCTTTGTGACATGTCCTCTAAGTGCCACCATGGTACGCAGAGAGTCTGCTACTTCCCACTTAATCCCCAAGGCCTCAGCCAGAAGTTAGTACCCTTGCCACTAGGCATGGGGCTTGCACAAGCATTCCCTAACCTTCACCAGATAAGTAAAGAGACCTACTGCTTAAATTGTTTATGCTAATCTAAATTATTTTTTAAAGAGATACCTAAAAGGAGGAGCTTTGGTGGCACACCAAGGGGACATTAACTTTCAGCAGAGAGGCAAAGACAAGCTGAAAGAGAACAACTGCTTCAGCTGCACAACTGCAGCTCAGAGTACATACATATATTGCCTTGGCCTACAGCCACCCAGCGTGATGCAGATAACTACAGTCACATGTTTAGTTCAAGTGTAATGAGTTCAACCTTTCATCAAGCTATGATATGTAAACAGTGTGTCTATAAATAAATAAATATTCCTCTCCAGTGCTCTTGGTAGCCTCAACAATCTTCTGTGATACATTAAAACAAACAAACAGGCAGAACCTTAGTTAGCTTCTTCAGGATCAGCTCACAGTGCATCCAATACAACCACCAACTACCATCAGTGATGTCAAGTATGTCACTAGTAGGAGGGGAGTCTCAGAACAAGTCTCTAACTGACAAAGCCCCATTGGCTCTAGAAATAAATCGGAATCTCCTGGGACGCTTCACAATTATAGAAGATTTCTCACCAGTGTGGTTACTGGTCCCCGATATTTGCCCCCCTAAACTGCTGTATGAGGAACTACTGGGGAACATATTTCAAAGAAGGGCTGTGTTTCTATGAGCTGGTTTGAAACCACAGGCAGAACAGAGTGCAGAACTGGTACTTCATGAAGCAACGCTCTGCCCTCAGTGAGTCACTATTGAATCAAAGCCTAAACTTGACGTTAGCAGAACACTGTGTGGATGCCCAAATTGGCTCCGAGGTGGAGGTCCTGACACACCATAATTGCTGGAGATCCTGTAGAATTTATCATATGAGCGAAATGCACACCAGGGGCAGACCGCACTCCACTAAAACTCAGCAGTGAATCTGACCTCGTGAAAACAAAAGAGAAACATATTCCTAGGGGGAGAAGGAAGAGGAGTTGTGTGGCGATTTTGTAATACTTACACTAGGCTGTGAACTCTCCTGGGAAAAGCACTCACCTTCTGTTCCATCCACAAGAAAAACCTCACAGCGGTGCCAGGCCTCTCTACAGTGGGTCGGGAAGGTGGGGTTCTGTTGTAACAAAGCTTTCAGTAAAGGAACACGACCAACTTCAAAGTCACATTCCTCTCAGAAGGTTTTTAGCCTTCTGTTAACATAAGTCATACTGAAGGTCACTATAAGGAAGACACTAGGAGGAAAAAAGAAAAGCTAATCCCGTGTTTGCCTACACTGCAGTGTCAATTATTCCTTGCTCATATTTGGATCTTGCTGTTTTTCACACCTTTCATACAGAACAGATGAAAAAAGAAAAAAAAAAAAAAAAGCATGTTAAAAATAGACAAACAATTAAAAGCAAGTATAAGGGAAATCCAATGTCTGAGTCTTCTACTGATTTTTTTTCATGCTGGTAGTCCCTTTCATTCCTCCAATTCAAAGTACTTTTCCATCTTCTTCCTCCAAAACTTGTACAGCCAGAAACAGACAACATGTTTCCATGTTGTAACTATCCTTATAAATATTTCATAATGTACATATACTCATGCTTGAATAAGCCCTGTATAGGAAATCCATAACTATACTTCAGTCTATAGACATCTCTGTGAACTAAAACAAACAGCGTCCTCTCAAACACCTGCATTTGGGGCAGACACACAAAGCTGGTTAATTGTTTCAGGACTAGTTCACTGCTTTGGGAAGTTTTATTACAGCTCTCTAGCCAGCCTCTTTGGAATCTCGCTAGCAAATCAGTTCAGTTGCGATTTGGACACAAACTGCCTGGTCTGGCACCACTGAGCTAAGATTCCACTTGAGCACAGCCCTTCTCTGGGACAGCAGAAATGACTGCCTTCCCAGCAGGCTCACTATCCCGCAAAAGCGCTTTCACTTTATTTTGGCTTTTCCACTTCTTTTTTTCAAGCTGGAATGTGAAAACGATAGAGGAAGAAATTTTTGCTTTTCAGAAAGTTGTCATCCAAGATTTCTCAATTCCAGTAAAGGCTCAAGTTACTTCCTAGTAAACCTGAACTTGTTTGTACTATTCTTTACTAAGGGTTCTCCTGATGCAGGGTGCTGTAATGACAATTTGTACAACTGCTGCTGAATGTAACTTTTGTTCTTTATACTGATGCAACAAGTGAGGAGTGAACGTGGAGTTACATTTGGTCTGTTAGATGCTAGCGTGCCATCAGTGGGTGCAGGTCAATATATAACTTGACCATTATATTTTCTTTATGAGGTTCATAGATAACTATGAAGATCCATCAACAAAAAGGGGTACTGGCAAGTAATACCATCCTTGTGAAGTACAAACAGCCCCAGCTCTGAAGCATTTAGATCTGCAGTGAAGACTAACAAAATGTGTGTTTTTCAGCCACGTCTTGAAATAAAGAGGGCCAGGAAGGGACACCAGAGAAATACTTTGAGAGAATTTAATGAAACCTGTATCCTCACAAACTGTCTTGGGAGTATAAACCTGGTCAATAGTGGTCAGATGATGATACCATGAGCACCACAGTAAGCTTATTTCTTCAAGACCATGTGCCAAGAACTTTCCTGAAGAGCAAGTTACTTAAAGAAATTGCACCAATTTCTGCTGTGCACAGAAGTCCTCATCTAGCTTCAGCTGGAGTGCTTATAGTACCACCACATCAGAGCTTATTGCCCCAGTTTTCTTGAAGAAGGTTCCTAATTTGCATGAAGCAAAACAACCTGAGTTATCTTAAATAATTTAAATTGGCGGCCAGAACTAAACCAACTGATTTCAACTTAAATGAAAACAGTTGCACACAAACTGCTCTGCTAGGAGGCTGGAGCAGTAGTAGTATCTGGAAGCAAGGAAGTCACAAACAGCTTATAATTGCCACATCACTCATCAAAAGATGTCCATTTCTGGACTAATTACATTGGTTAAAACGTGTATATTTTTAACTCGATGTCTTTCTAGATGGCTTTATTTAACTTTAGATAAGTAACACATTGATTTACCTTAAATTAACTGCGTACCAATTTACTTTCTAACTGAAAGAATAATTTAAGGATCCAGTTTTCTCACACAGTCAAGGCCTAGTATTGGTGTAGATGGGCAGAACAGCCTGTGGGAAAGTTTCCATTTTTTATCACAATATTGAACAGACTCATCGGGAAGGAGATTTAAGTCAACTGATCTGGAAATCCAACAACAAGAACTACCTTCAGTTAAATCTGTTTAAATGGGGAGAGAAAATAGCTTACGTGGCTACTACAAGCCTGAAGTACAGTGTGTTATCTCATTTATCCTAATGAAGACTTTGCCTCTGATGTGGAAAATGTTTACAGGACTACAGGGTACAAGCGATTCTAATTATAAATCTTTGATCCATTACTTGGTTTCTAGAGACAAAATTTGTTTCTGCTGTAACTCCAGTGAAGTCAGAGTTATGCCAGAGATGAATTCCCTAGTTAAATACTGTTTGGAGAAAACACCATGTTATAAGAACAAAACAAAAAGAGATATCACACAGTGTAACTGTAACTGTTAGGTATCTTTTCTAGAAGGAAAAACAAGGTTGTCGAGAAATTAAAGTGGCAGCTGACCTTAGGAAGAAAAACAAGGTACATATTAAGACTTCAGCCCTTGTTTTGCAGAGTATCAGAGCTGTTGTATTAGCTAAAAATACTAAGTGAAAGCACTGTAACAGAGCTTTGTACTTCAGAATGTGAATTCTTGTCTCTTGTAAAAAAAGAAAAAAGAGACACCTGTTCATACGAGTTAAATGAATGGACTACGGACTGTTCAGAAGTGACTGAAACAATAATCAAGTCTGTGTTTTGCATATGCTGTGATTCCCACAATAGCCATTTTCATCTGTGGCTCAAACACGTTCTCAAGCTTGTGACTGGCTCCCACTGAGCAGGACATCCCAGCCTGGTTTAATATTTTTACTTACTCCTGCGATACCGTTTGTTCCAGTGGAGATCCTAAGGACAGTGAGTGAAGCTGTTTCTCGGGTACACATGAACCCATCATGTAGAGATGCATGAATTCTGAATCAGCCATCCAATGCTTTTCACTAGTATCTTGGAGGACAGGATATGGCAGAGGGTCTTCCTGCTGTTGGTCCTCAGCCACAGTCTCCCTTCCCCGCTACTCTCATGAGCCTCTTTTTGCTTACAGGAGATGTTCTGAGATTCCTGCTGAAACTGCTCCCCACTGTCACTTCTTGGATTACAGGACACTAAGAATGGTCTAGGAATTGACAAACAGAAGGTTTCTGCTCTGAAACACTTGTCCGGGAGGATTTCTAGCACAGAAAAGACAGGGCAGGAGGAATAACTGCAGAGACAGATGAATGATTGGACTTGCACAGATATGCTCCTTCACTGGCCTTAGCAAAAGATGGGAAATTGGTCAATTACGAAGTAGATTCTTTAAGACGCATTCAAGGGTTAATGCGTAAATGTGAAGCAATTTGTTTAAATACATATTTCTTTGGCCAGCCTTGTGCTGTGCCCTGTCATCCAGGAAAGCCAGATTAAATTCCCATCCTGGGATTTTTTTGTTGAGGTTTTTTTTTTNGGAGTGACAGGCTAATTAAGAAGTGACAGAGGCTGTCTCAGAAAAGTCCTGTTCAAATATCAAAGAAACAGATGCAGCAAGACGGACAAACCTTCACTGCTAGCTGATGCTCAGAGCAGCTCTCTCACTGTCTCCCACTGCACCATGCCACCACTGGCTTGTCACATGACATGAAAGAGACTCTGTTTTTCTTTTATCGCCTCTCTAAACTAAGAGAACTGTGCAAGTTGTGGGAATTAAACCAGTGAAATCCAGGAGCGAGAAGAGAATCAGGTATTCGGTGTTTTAAAGTGAACCTTAAGCAAAGAAAGAAAAAGGAGGGGAAGAAGAGTAATCTCACACATATCAGAGAAGAATGTTGGTTTTGTTTAGCTGGTGACTTCAATAGGAATGAAATTAGCTTATGATACCTGCAAAGCAAAGTTGAATGCATTGTGTCATTGCTGTCAGGCAGTATCAGAGTTTGATGTAACTGGAAGACATCACGAAGGCCACAGGCCACTTACTAATGAACCAGGGGATGATAGCAGAGTCATGCAGCTCCCCAGAAACAGCCTCATTTGCTTCCCCACCTCCAGCCTGAGCTCCAGCCGTACACAGTGCTTCTTGCTGTTTCATTTTGGACATAACCACCACTCAACAGATCATTAGGACTGCCTGGACCAAACCCAATGCTCTCTCCAAAACAACAGCTACCCTAAAACATTTTGTTAATGGGACAGCTCAGGCCTTTGAGGATTCACCTTAGAGTCTGACGGGATCTTGTAACCTAAGAAAAAATTGCAGGATCACTGCTTATCCTCTCTCATAATACATAACCAGGGCACGTACTCACTGAAGACCCTGCAGAGGTTATTTCTGTGTGCATATTTTCAAAAGGAAACTACATCTGCCCGTACAAAGAATTTTAAGGATTTATACCCCTCAGCCTGGCACAGATACAAAGCTGATGAACAAAATGTTCCTCCACAGGCTTCTGTCCTGCCCCTTACTGTGGTCACTGCATGCCCCGTCACACAGTGAAGCTAGACTTTCCACTGAGATCCTGACCACTGCTCAAAGGTTTCCTGTTTGCTACTATGAAAAGGTGATTTATTATTATTTTTTTAATTGCTTAAAGTGGGTAAAATTTTCAGAAGACTCCGTCTTCTCCCTGAGTTACTACATTTGCACAATGCCATAGGTGGGCATGCCACATTAAGGAGAAATGAAACAGAAAGAGTCTGATGTGAAGCATTTACAATCTAAATTAAGTACAGCACAGTAAGGATGACAAAAACCAGTGGCACGGGAGGACACATACCACAACAGTAGGAGCTTACAGGATCTGTTCAGCGGGTGTAATGAAGTTGATGATTCTTTTTCTTGTGTCACTTCACTCCCCACTTACCCCCCCATTCACAATATTTAAATCTGTAGACAGTGAACTCAGTCTTCATCTCTGTGAAGCAAATGGCAACATTTCAAATTACTTCAGTAGCGACAGGATTTGGCTTCATATCTGGCATAAAAGGCAAGGGTGGAGAACAGCAAAGGAAGGCCAACCTAAAAGGAGTGGATTTTGTGAGTGGTTTGGAGGAAAGTTGAGTAGCACAATGCACAGGGTCAGGGAGGCATCATCATATGATACACAAAAATGCACAGAGAAATTTATGGCAGGAGAATGCTGGAGCAATGCAGCAAGCTCAATTAGGAGAGAAGCTGGCACAAGAAATAAAGCGATCAGATACATGAGGTGGAATTCTCTTCCTGATTTCACCAGTATAAAACCACTGACTTAATTGTAAAGAAGAAAAAATCTGGCCAAAACCAACCAGAATTGTCTGGAGAGAGCAATGCAGCACACTGAAGACAGGGATGTCTGACATCAGGACAATCTGAGAGGTGTGGGCAGGACACATCAGTGGCCCAGTAGGGAGCAAGACATTTTTAGCAATCATCCTGTTGTATATTACAAGAAAGGGAGAGGCCCAAACGATGAGAAAAGGGACACTAAAGAGGGGGCTAATTAAAAGTGGCAAATAGTGGTGTTTCAGCCTCTAAATTGAAATAGAAAACAAGAGAATGACCTTTATTATATGTAAAGAGTCAGCATTTCTGCTTGAAAAAAAATGTAAATACAATCAAAATGGGAGAATGTTTACAAAGGTAAACATGTGGTGGGTGGGTGTCTGTAGGAATGCAATATAACATAACAGTCATGAAAAGCAATATTCCCCAAGATGCAGAGAATTTCAGATCAAAGATCCGTGGGACAGGTTGGAAGGGGAGGTAGAAGAGAACAGTAAAAAGAAATATAATCCTAATAGGATCTTAAGTCATAAACAAAAGACAATAATCAACTGTGTTTTCTCTTCTCCAAAAAGACCACAGGGAGTTTCCATGATACAGGAGAGGCATCAGGGAAGAGACCTCAGCTGCATCAAGAGCCACCATGGGAATTAGCACCATCTGCTCCACATAGCGGGGAAGGAGGGGGAAGGGGAAGGGATGGGCAATGCACACTGAAACTTGGTAACAAGCCACATCTCTGCCCTGCAGAACTGCTCGCAGAAGGTCAACAGCACCACCGAGATAAAAAGTAGGCAAGCAAAGGATTTCCTTCAAAGAAGAGCCTCAGTTGCATATAAATCCTAAAAGTAAAACAAAATATACATGGTGGTGGCAAGGAACAAAGAAGGGGAATGATCCCATTTGTTTCCTGGTGTACACTGACACACTTCCAGCAAAGTCCATAAGGTGACCAAGATTTACAACAGTTGTGAGGATCTGGTCTAATGAGTTCATTTTCTTGCATTGCTGCATTATGAGTTTGGCTGCCATAGTTCCCGGGAAGGGTCCCATCACCATTACTTTATTTGGAATCAGCAGCACTAGTACTGAGGTTCCCCAGTCAGTGTAGACATCATGTTTACACCAGAAAAGGAGAACCTGTAGAGGTCACATTTTGTTTAATGGAAAGAACACGTCTCCACACACACAGCCAAATGTTATTAGCCTCACTGAGCTGAGAAGTTCCAGGATTGCTGATGAGAGCAAGGCACCCCAAAATACTAGTCTTGCTCACCTGAGCAGTCTCACCAAGTTCATCCTTACTCTGGATGCTACTGATCTACAAATAGCAAATAACTGATGAAAAGGGTTACTGTGTCTGGTGCTGGGCTCTCAACCACCACGTGGGACGTGTGGCATTCTGCGCTACCGGGCATTGGACAGCCAAGTAGCTTCCTGTGCAATTTTAAATGGCTGTAGTGTATTAGGATGGTTAGCATCTCCAGACAGACCAAGGAAAATAAACAAGAAGTTATAAGCCTGTAGAAGGAGCTGCTTATCACTTTTGTCCTCTGAAAATCTTTTTGTATCTAGTTAAAATACACATCTTTTCCATCTGTCTTGGGAAGCACATCAGCCTGCACAGACCAAAGTCTGATTCAGCTTAACATACGTTATGTGAAAGGTCCAAAAAATGTCAAATGTCAGGAAAAACTTTGTTCTCAAAAGTTTGATCAAACTGCACAGAATATCAGCCTAGTCATTCTTTGAATTTGAGAGTAACCAAGAATTAATTTTAACTTGATCTCAGTTTGAAGAGAAGGCCACAAAGGCTGGATCAAATGGCACATGTAAGCTCCTGAGCATGCACACCATGCACAGTGCATGGAGCCCAGGCTTGGATTTTCCAGCAGAGGAGCACTGTTAAGCCACGTATTTTCCACTTTAATCCCTGCCAGTTGTTCAACTGGATTTGTAATCTTCTCTTTTCTTCATTAGGAAAATACTATGCCAAGGCAAAGGTGTATATATATACAAAGCATTTACAGTATTAACACGTTATCAGATGAAAGTGAACTCTGAGTTCCACTCACTGTTTCACTTATACAGCTAATGGGCTAGAAAACCACAGGTTTTCATGAAGATTTTTCCTCATATTTGAGCTCTGCATGAGTTTACTAACTGAAGGCAAAACTGCATCTCTCTTTTCAATGCAGATAGCACGATTGCTTTTCCAAAGCAGAACTGCATGACCTTTTTCAGTACAAAATATACTTTTGGAATTTTGGAAGTCAAATAAATAAAAGTACATAGAAGTAATGGGCTTTGATGCATCCTCTTGACATGGCCCTTCTTCATTACAAATTTGAAAGGTGTAGGTGGATCTATCCAATCCTGTGTACCTGGCTTGGCTATTTCAATTTTAAATCCAAGCACCATTGGAGTCTGCAGAAGAGATGGAGGAGACAACGTGGCCATTCAAACGTGGCCAAAGGTTGAAGGAGCACCCTGAACCACCACGGGTTGCTACAGAGCAAGCCACAGTACTCAGGGAGAGCAGCAGGAAGACCACTGGAAGTGGTGTAGTTGCCACTTTAGTCAAGATGTCCACATGGGGATCGCTCCTGTGGCCACTGGCAGTACTCTTAAGATCAAATTTTCTCTCTGGTATTAAAATACTTATGCTCTGAGGGGAATAAAACAGGATGCAAACACAAGATGTGCTGAAATCAGTCAAGGAATCTACAGAACAGTTAATGTGCCAAAAAAAGCCCTAATGCTAGAAACAGAGTTAACAAGGGAAGGCCCTCAGGCAGAGTCAGGAAATTGAAGCATACCAACTGCTTTTCTCCTGCAACTTCATATCTCACACAAAACAAAGAATCGCAACTTAAGAAACAAAAAGAGACGTGATACTGGTGATTTGACTAACCAGAGAATGAAACTCTGCAGCTCATCATGTTTGGGTTACTCTGAAACACTTCAAAGGCAAATACGAAATCATGCTAAACCTAAAGAAATGCCAGAAAGGATCCTTAAGACTGGCCTCAGTTTTCAAGGCTGGCCCCAATCTCTGCAGGGGAGAGAACTCAAGCACTTCTAAAGGAGCAGGATACTAGTGCTACCATTCAAGCTATCTTTAGCTCCAGCAAACTGAAAACTATTTGCTGGTTATCAAAATAGCACATGCATAAATGAGAGAAACAGGATGTGGCAAAACGACCAGAATCATTTAAATTTTATTCCGAATCAAGACTATGCCAGCCTCCATACCGTATATGGAACATTTCCCCTGCAGGTGCAAGAAGTTTCAGTAGGATTTGCTCTTGCATGTAGTATCCCACAGACTAATATTTTAATAGATGCAATGGTTGATCAGTTGAATTTTTTTCCGGTGCAGGGGGCAGGGAGAAGAGAAGGAAGAGGAGGTGGAGAAAAGATACATAAGCTGCAGGTTTTAGGGTTGGCGGGGGGNGACCATAAACAAGTTAAAGTAAGAGTTTGAGGGAGAAAGGCATGATGCATTTCACTAGGGAATAGTGTATTCTCAGACAGGAATGGGAGAATTGATTTTCATGACAGGAGATAAAGCACAGCAGATAAAACAGGATACTATTTGATCTGCCCAACAGAAAACACCCGCTGAAAGGGTGGCCTAGCTGAAGGAGCAGGGATCAGGCTAGGAAAGCAGCAGCCAGGCTGGTGCCATTCCAACAGCACACTGCAAAAGCACCAAGTGAGGAGATACAAATTGCCCCTCCATAGGGCACAGGGGCATTATTCACTCCACATCAACAGCAGTTCTCCACCTCAGCCTCCACAGCAAACCTAATCTTTAACAGCCACTCTGTAAACTAAGCTGCTCACAATCAAGTATATGTTTTTAAGAGAACCTTGTCAGCAGGAAAAGGACATTAATCATTCGCATTTAGATACAACTGTAAAAAAGGGGAAAGGGCTGTCTTCAGAGTGTCCACAGGTCCCTGCTCCATCCTGCCAAGCATGTCTAAAGGCTTTACTTCTGTGACTACTGAAAGGCTTCAATGAGCCCAGACCCTGTGATGGAGATGTAAGCGATTTGTCAATTCATGAATGATTTAGCTGAAGACAGTCATTCTCTGCCCAGTTGTGGTCTCTGTCCCTCATACAGTCTTCAGTTTAGTTTTTCTTCATTCACTCCTTTGGATTTGGAAGTTCACCTGCCATAAATGTCAGGAAACATCCCATGAATTAATGCCTTTGAATTAGGCATGAAACATCCTATGAATTCTGGTGCCTTTTGGACAAAACATCAGAATCTAAGCAAGAGATCCCTGCGTATGGAGGGGACTGATTTGCATGTGAGGAATGGAGAAAGGGAGGAAGAAGAGGATAAATATTGCTGATCTTCATTTATCTGACCACGAGTCAGACTGGTCTACAGGGCTAAACTCAGCGAAGCAGATAATTCAGTGGGCGACCTTGTATGAGCCACTCATCTTCCTTGCATTTCTGTTTACCCATCATAAAGTGGGTCAAAAGCAGGAACCTTTCCTGAAAAAACAAACCAGCTAGCTTCCAAACCAAGTGAATAAGTTATGGAAAGTTAAATATATTCTGGCAAACTAGAAAGAGCCTCAATTTTTTCCCAGTTTGAGATAGGCTGTCATCACTGGAAAAAAAAGAGGGCCAGATAACAAAATCTGTGCAAATCACATTCTCTTTGCAACTTCAGGGAACTTTACAAGCAAGAATTCATTTTCACGTGCCTGCTGTGTAGTCAGCCAATCCATACACCAGAATCAGGAATGTTCAAATTCCTATCTTGATTCTTAGAAGCTGCCACTAGTTCTCAACTCACTTGCAATATCACAAAAAGTGTAAAACAGCACTTACTAGTTCTCATGGTTTGATTTCACATTTTGTGCAATGTAGTGGTGTTCCTCAAAGTTCCACTCCAGAGGCATCTGATTTACACAATTAAAGCTGTCATAGGTATAAAGGTTTTCTAACTCTTGAATTTGCAAAGAATACCTTGGACTCATACTCTAAAGGCTCAAAACCCAAAACGTAAAGACAGGCATTTAAAAAAAAAAATCGTTAATTTTAACCTTCCTGAAAAGAAGAAAAACATCTGCCTGTATCATAATTTTCAGATTAGCTGTACTGCAACCCAACACAGTGGGCTTAAGCAGCAGTACTCCCAGTTACAGTATAGGCTTCTGATTCGTTCAACACAGCACAGACATTCAGAGAATTAAGATTAGAACCTCCTGGATTCACATCTCTCATTTACTACATCTGATTGCAAAATTATTTTCTCACCTTTGGTGATCTGGAGATTTGTTGCCTTCTCCCACAACAGCACAAAAATTTAAAATCTCAGAGAAGTGCATAAACTGACAGTACATTAAAACGATGTCTGTAAGTCTTTTATTTTAACCTTTGATGCCTTTTGAATTATTAAGTAATCTCCACTGAAAAAGAAATAAATCAGAAAATATCAAAACGGAATGTTCCTACGTGTTCTAAAACTTTTCCAAAAAACAACTTGAATTCTTTGATTTAGGAAACTAATCAAAAATCAACTGTGTTCTCTGAACTGGATTGGTTTTGATGAATTGGCATACTTCATTCTAAATTTGAAAACAAAGTTTTCAAATAATTGCCCCAGAAACTCGGTCTCCCTCTACCCACCTCACCAGTTGAGCACACGGCATTCTGCTCTTGAGCACCAACCTTAGAAGAGTTCATATAACTCTTTCTTCAATTAGAAGGGCCAGTTCTCCATTTATATGCATCTTAGACATTCTCTGATTATGGACATGTGGATACCTACAAATTTCAGTTAAAAAATAAAGTAGTATTTCATTGAGGGCTTCCATTTCTTTTCAAGGTCTCAGAAGCAAGAAAACTAAAAATACATGGGAAATGCAGAGAGGTAAGAAGCTGCCCCACTGAAAGACTCCACCTTCAACCACACCTTTTGTTTATTTTCAGTTCTTGTCTTCCTATTCAAGGTCAGTACTACCACTGAGCTGAAGCAAAGTCCACACTTCTCTACTAAACATCTGTTTTTAAACTACAGTCACCAAAATTCATCTCTGCCTTTTCCACACAGATCTTCATGCCAGTGACCTACTCTTACATTTGTGGTGCAGACCACGTTTGTGAACTGGAGGAGAGAGATGTTTCAATGTAGTCTCTTGTGGACAAGCAGGCACATCACTAGAACTGCCATTAGAATTTCCTCCCTTGGAGAGAAGCCATAGGCTTAAAAGGGTTGCGGAGCATAAAATATCTTCTCATTCCTTTGAATGAAGGTTCCCTTGATCTTTTTAAGGCAAAATGAGGGAGTCTTGTAAGATCTTGCCTAGAAGCCTGCTGTAGATAAAGGAAAGAACCTGCAACCACCAAAATACAAGGACGAGTATTTATGTTCCTCCTTCACCACCCCCTCCTTGCCTAAATTTAATACCTCAGTAAATGTCAACTCCCACTGAAGCGAGTTATTTAACATTAGCAGAAGACTTCTCATCCACCTCCCAAATCTAAGAACTTCTTTTTGAATCCACTACTGGTTAGGTGCTCTCAGCAGACCGTATACCTGAATCAATTGTCTACATACATGTGCATCTACACACATAGAAGCAATCTCAGGTAATCATGATACACACGATAATTACAGTTTGTCTCTCCATAAGCCCTTTTAAGGCTTTTTACAAGTACGTATCAACTAACCCTTAAACACAAGAGGTTTATTGTTTTCCTTATATAGGAAATGAAACTGAGTCGCTGAGTAGTTGAACAACCTGTCCAAGGACACTAAGGATGCAACAAACACAAGTTGGGTGTTCTGACTCATTATGCCTGAAATCTAACTGCTAGGCATTCTTCTCATGTTAGTTTCTCCAGGCAGTTTGCAGAGTTCATTAATGCTTTCAGGAAACACATAATCTGAATTGTCGAAAGGATTTTCCTGCCCAAGTTGGCTAGACACAGAAGAGGTTCTTCTTTTATACACTGCTATTCCAGCCTCAGTTTTCCTGACCTAATGGTATTCTCTGAGTTCAAAGAAAAAGAAAGACAGGTTACTAAGCTTCTTGGAGCCTCAACCTAGCAAAGGAGAAGGGTCCTTTTACAGCTTCAGTGTTAAGCTACAGCTATAGGTGTTCAGTGATAAGTGCAGAGTCTCAGGCTCTCCACCATTACCAGGTGTCAGGTGAGAGGGTCAGAGGTTCTATTTCAGTTTAAAAGCCTTGCTTTCAGAGAAAATGGAAACAGTTAAGCAGTGTATTCAAAAAGTGACGCCAGGTGGGATAGAGAAGGGTGAAGAGAAGTATGGTAAGGACTTCCTAAAATTCTTTTCAAATTAGGAGCTCCAGGCAGAAACCATCATTGCATTGCTACCTACAGTATATCCAGCTCAACTGTTACTGCTCTGTAGCTGTACCCTTTTTTTCTGGCATCAAGTTTTTCTTCAATTACAACTTTTTATTTCTCCATACAGTGCAGTTTTTCCAAGGGCACCTGTTTCAAACTCCAGGTTTGGCCCTGCAGAATACATGATCAAAAATGAAAAATACAGCATCCTATCTCACGCAAACCCTACTGCTTCCAGCACTCACCTAAAGTAGCTCTATTGACACAGTGTAGGGCCAATAAATCAACAAAATTGGAAGCTACTGTTTTCAGCAAAGAAAATCTAACAAAGTTAAACGTACTGGCTGTGTTCTTCTTTCTACAGAAAGGGTATTAAGTGACTACTAGTAATCTGTTCACAAAATGTAAAAATTGCAAAAACTCCACTATTTTCCCTTTAAATTTCTCTCCAGAGTGCATTATAAATTCCCCAAACCAAACACTTGTAGCCTAGACAGTCTTCATTTACCCTAGACAAAAATACAGTTTGGGAAAAAAATTTTGCTGAAAATGTGTATGTCATACACCACACACAATAGTCACTGGAGGTAGCACGGGTTGTAAGTATACATTGCTGTTCTCCACCCAGAAAAAGGAGCTGTGACGACTTTCCTTCACCTTTTCTCACATCCATGAACTGTAAAAAAGAGTCACCCCAAGGCAATGCTTCTGTGGGAAGGAGAGAGAACAGGAGAAGAATGAGCTGCATCCCTTTAAAGTAGGCAGGAATTATGTGCACAGTATGGAAGAGTTTACTTCTTTATAGCTGTGGAAAGCAGAAAGGATCTCTTCACACTTCTAGGTCCAGGGCACAAGACTGTCAACAATTCTTGAATTATTTAAGCATGTACCTCCGTTACAACAGAAGAGACCCAGAAACTTTTCAGAAAAGGGGAACATTTTACTTTGCCACCCCTGCTGCCATATTCTATTCAGCTTCCTTTCCAGAGTATACATAGCCTCCTGGAAATTCAGTATGAACACTGATTTACAGTACATGAGGCAAAATACTGCAAAATAATCCAAGGACAATTCAGGTTGAAAGAGACCTCTAAAAGTCTCCAGTCCAAACTCCTGCTCAAGCCAGACTCAGCTGTGAAGTCAGACCAGGTTTCTCAGAGCTTTATCCAGTTCGGTCTTGAAAAACTCAAAGGAGATTGCACAACCTCTCCGGGCAGCCTCTCTCACTGCTTGACTGTCCTCAGCATGGAAAAGCTTTTCCTGAGACCCATTCTGAATCTCTGATTTCAACTTACTGTCTTTCATCCTCCCACCATGCAGTGCTGTGAAGAGCCTGGTGCCATCTCCCTGATGACCTCTCAGTAAGTATTGGAAGGCTGCTGCTGGGTTCCGACGAAGCTGTTTCTTCTCCAGTCTGAACTTGCCCAGTTCCCTCAGCCACTCCTCACAGGAAAAGGGCTTCATCTCTCCCATCTAATGATTTTAGATTGGGATTTCTCAGAACATTAAGAAAAAGTAATTTTAATAGTTTCTTATGTTTAACATTGATATGTAAAGGGAACCAAAGATATAAAATGTCGGTAACATCACCTTTCAGACTATGGTAAACCTGTATTTTCTAGATTGTACATGTGGAGGGAGCAGCCACCTGTGACAAGGGTCACAGAGAGATTCTGATTAAATGATGCAAGCAGGTGAATATATATCAGGAACACCTCAGTATGGCTCTTAACAAACTCTGTCTCCAAGATGACTGACAGTCATGAGGAATTATAATATACATATAAGATTACATAAGTAATATCCAGACAGAGGCATGGTTTGTCGTGCTCAGCACAAGCATAGGGGCTAGCACCTTCCAAATGTTACTTAAATCTCTCTAAAGTCCCAGGCCTGTGACTTCACCTCTCTCTCCTTCCTTCTATCTCCTCTCTCGCCTTCAATTCCCTAATTTTAAAAATGGGAATAGCATCACTTGGCTCTACACAGGAATTCCTGGTATTAGAACTGATGCAGTGATTCAAAGATGTGCTGCTCTGAGCACTTTAATTCAAGGCATGAAGAGTGGACAATGAGGTGTATCATAATTACACACTTCTGACTATTTCAGCACTGAACACAGAGTCATACAGCAGTGATTAAACATGCAAAATCCTGTCCAGCATGCACTGTATTCAGTGTAAAGCCTGGTAAGTCTCTTCACTGGCTACACAAAATTCCTCAGCACAGTTCGTGAAAATAGAGCTGCTTTCATGAAACTACTCTCCCACACCTAGTTCCAGTGCATGCAGTGAAAATCCTGGTAGTATTTAAGCAGTGACTGTAAGGAGGGGTGTTTCCTTACCACCAAGTCTGTAATGAACAGAAACAAATATAGGGCAGGTTGTGGCTTCTTTCTTAAGGAGGTATGTTAAGACAGTGTCAGCAGAAGGAGTCTTCTGCTGCAGAACTGCCCAATGTCCAGTGCCAGTTTTGAAGCCCTGTCCTGGACAGGGGACAGAACAAAGCAGGGCAGTGAAGTCGCCCAGCACATTTCTACAAGAAAGTATGTAGCATCTTCTTGCATGGTTTTATTGCACACAATAGACGAGAGCCACTCCAAACCATAGCTGGAACAGGATGTCCTTAGGATCACAAACTATAACTGGAAGAGGATGTCCACTGCAACACTAATTACAAATGCTGACCTTGTAGAAAACCTGACACTGAACTGCTTTTATTCTTCTCTCCAAAGATGAACAGTGTGATGCCTACACTGCACCTGTGAGTCACTGGCCAGGCTTTTGTATCCTTTTGTCTTATATCTATGATGTGAAGGAAAAGAATATGTTTGCCTTGTATGTGCTACTCACTGCCACAAAAATGAGAACACAGTGGTGAAACAGTCATTTAGGGCAACATGAAAGGGTTGATTCTTAAACAAATAT
Organism: Nycticryphes semicollaris; assembly: GCA_013400055.1. Classification (NCBI taxonomy): domain Eukaryota; kingdom Metazoa; phylum Chordata; class Aves; order Charadriiformes; family Rostratulidae; genus Nycticryphes; species Nycticryphes semicollaris. Next base: position 451,419 of record VXBJ01004187.1, read on the forward strand.
TTTATATACCTGCAGAGCCCAAGGCCTGTCTTACTCCTCTTGGCACACCTTGTGCTGTTGTTAACACCTGCTCAAGATGTAACAGGTTTCAAACCAGAGTATTTTATGTGCTGTCCTGGTGAACAAACCACCATATCAGGAAAAAAACAGAGGCTGAAGATCACTTACCATGTCCTCATTTGTACTGATGAATTCAGAAAAAAAGCAAGCACAAAAGAGAGAACTACTCAAATTACTCTGGCACAGACAGATTGACAATAAAGGTGTGAAACTGCCTCTGTTGTATTTGGTGATGTTGTAGGTTGAGAGCAGTCGTTAGGCAGTTATGACTAAATGCTTTCCGGTCACACAAAGGCTGCAGGAACTAGAGGAGAAAGTCTGTCCGAGAGGAGCAGGGAAGGAAAAGAGGTGGTCAGATCAGTTCAGCCACTCACATGCAAGCAGGCCCAAAAGGAGTTACTGTTACAGGCTTCCCCTTGAGACCTCCTTGCCAAATTCAGTGGGCACAGAATCCATTCTGTACCCATGAGCAAAATAAATAATGGGATTACATTTCTTAGTCCCTACAGATTCCCAAGAGAAGGAAATGGGGGTAGGAATGGCTCGGGGGAGGGCATCTGTTGAAGCAAACAGCGCATCTGAAGACAACATACAGTTGGGCTCTTGTGACAAAATTTTCACTGAAGACCTCCTAGAAGACACTAAAAATCCATCTTCAAAAAATGTTGCCAGAATAAGATTCTGGATGAGGCTGATAACAGGTCTGATCTGGCATGACAAATCCTGCTTAGCAACCCAATGGTTAAGTCCATGAGCCAGAGCAAAAGGATCCTTGATTCTGCTTCCTCTCAGAACAGTAACCCACAAGTTTCAATGTGACATTTGTGCAATTTTTTCCCCATGTTGCAATGCACTGGTGCAGAGGTATCCCTGACATTGCTGCTTGCCTTTTCCAGCAAGGCTGCCACTACATTTGCTGCCTCCATTCCAGTGGGAGAAGTAGGAGGAAAAAGTATTTCCTTCCATTACCAGCATGACAAAAAGTGATCAGGTTCCCTAAGCTGTGGTACCCATTTATTCTCTAAAACCCCAATGCACAGTGGGTTCTCCACCTCATACGTCCCCTCAGGAACAGGAATACAACCACCAGCATTGGCACCTACTGCTGTTCTACTCCCCTTTGCCATGGCAGACCTCCCACTGTTCCCACTGCAACCCTTCCCAAACTCTCCCGTGCTGGTTTTTTGCATTGGGCCTGGAAAAGAGGTCTTCCTGCTGTTCTTCCAGATGTGAGCTTTCTCATCCAAAATCCCAACCTTACACCCAAGAATAATACACCAGGTCCCACAAGGGACGTGTACATAGCCAATGGTCTTCATGTGCTAATGTACACCCATCCTGTTACTTAGCAGGGACTAGGACCAGTGGTAACTAGCAGCTCAATTAGTGCAATGAAACCACAGCCTAGTGGGAGCTACTTACAATACTGTTTTCTAGTTAATAGTAATTTTTAAAGGAATTAATTAAAGGAAATGTCTTTAATTGGTGTTACAGTCTGTCTTTTTGTGTCTTCATTTCCCTTCTGGCCTAACAAAACTTCTTTCCCTACCTTACTAGGTCTGTACCATGCTTCCTACTCATTCTCCAATGTTCTTTCACCAGTTACTTCCCCATACAGAGCCTTTCCTGTCAGCTCTCCTACAGTAAAACACTTCTGCCTTGGAATCCAGGCAGTGGTCCTCTCTGAGTCACCTTGTGTCACCATGCCTTGTAGCCAGCTTTTATATCTGCTTTCATGCCTTCCACAAGACTTGAAAGATTGCCCCACTGGCACTATTTTACTCTTCATTAGTATACGAGGAGAACGCTGACACATTAACTTAATTTCTGGAAGAATCCCTATTACAATTACAGGGAAAACAAGAGTTTAGTGAGGAAAAAACCCTGCATACATCCCTCTGTCCCATGGGAATACCAGTTTCTTCAAATCAAAATGCTGCAAACTTTTTAAAGGATCAGATGAATTCATACCTGCAGTTCTTTTTCTCAAAGCAAATCAGCCCGCACATGTATGCACACACTCACATCCACACACATTTTCTTTCCAATCTTTATCTCAATCCTGACCTCTTGCCCTGCTTCCACAGTGGTAACTCATCACTTCGCTTTGTTGAGGGTGTGCTTAACTTTCCCAGCTCACTTTGGTTTTGCCAGGAATTAAAGAAATAGAAATATTTCTAGGTGTTAGGATATTCTATTTTCCTCCACTAAAAATAACATCAGGGGAGCAAAAACTGAGATTGATCTTGGAAGACTGGCAAGGAGAGTGTCCCTGGGCCACTTACAAAGAAGGGTTAACTGCACTTTAACAATGTTATCAACCACCTTAAAACTGACAGAAGGTAATTTTCAGACACTCAAAAGGTAGAGTAAATCTTTAACTATAACTGGGATTACACACAAGGGCAGAAAGTGAAACTAAGGTACAATACTCCCATAAACTAAAATATTAATACTGAATTAAACTTCATTTTTCTATTTTAGTTTACATATTTTGCTCCATATTCATAGGCACTTCAAGTGTTCAATACACCCCTCAGTATTTGGCTGAAAAGGTGGCGTATCTTAAACTAGACTGGGTGTTTTCTTTGGGGGGGGGCGGTTAATCAGTTATTCTTCATTACTGGATCCCGTTGGTCACTGGGCAGATAGGGAAGCAGTGCAACATACACAGACAATCAGAAGTAAAGTTAACAAGGGAATCCTGAGACAAGACCACCCTCTAAGCATCATCACTGGCAGCACAGGCTGGGGCGAATGCCCTTTGCACAGTTACTGTTTGCATAGCATAGAATAACTGTTTGCTAAGTCATGTTTAGGTACTTCTGTACACTTATGCAAAGGGCAAGAGGGCAAGGTGGCCTTCACGCAGGATTTACCTGTGGGGAGGGGGAAACTACATAAAATTGAGAGAGAGGTGTCATTCAAATAACTGGTTTTTTCCAAGTCAAAAAGTAGCTGTAACTGGCACACAAGTGGTTTGGAGCATAAGTGGAAACAAATTTCAGGGTGAATTGCATGAATGAAATAAAATGTATTGGAGTGGGTGTTATATTTTATCTGGACAGCTTACTATTGTTATCTTAGGTGCAGAGCAGTGGCCGAATTCACTTGAGCTTTATCTTAAGATGGGCAGAGTTCACTGGGCAAAATGAATGGCATTTAGGGACTGCCAATTAACACCAGTCAGTGTGTCTGTCTTTGCTCTGTGACACATGACTCAGTATGGCTCTAGAGGTCATGCCTGCCCACAGTCCTAAATGATGGATGCCATTTGTTCTTTTACTGCAGGCCTCTCCTCACAGTCCACACGTCTTCCTAGCAGCCACCTGTAGTGGCCCTGTGAACCCAACAGCAAGCGCTGGAAACACACTCTAACACCAAGAAGCAATTGCACATCTTTTGCCTTCACGTTTGCAACGGAGACTTGCATTCACATTGTGACTTCCCCCCATACCCTTTAGGACTAATCCCTGTACAAGCACCAAGCAGATACATTAACAGGAGCTGTTATTTCTTCTTGCTGCAGCAAGGTTCTCCGTAGGAACCTCACAGTTCCAGCTATGTCATTTGAAAGTGTCTGGAAGTTGATTAATGAAACTTAGAGGAGGTTTGCACAACCACCTTGCCTCTCTCCTACACTTCCTGACCCGTAACAGCTTTGGGGCAGGGGACTGATGGAATCCTAGCACTTAAATCCCAGTAGTAAAGGCAATCACATAGGTTGTCTTGGTCATGCTGCCAAAGTTGTTTCATCTCCAAAGATTTCTCAAAAATGTGATGTCTAAGAACTCAAATGCTGATACATAAAAGGAGCACATCAGAGCTTCCTCCTGTAGAAAGCCATGTTAATACCTGTTAACAGTGCACTGAAAAAGACGAATTTTTTTAATGTCTTTTACCCAATGTGTACAATATCCTGGAAACATACAGATGCCCGACCAAGTGCCTAATATGCAACTGTAATCACTCTGCTGACCTACAGCAACAGCCACTCCCATGTGAAGACAGTCTCCTGTGAAGGAATCCCAGTGTGGGAGCATAGCAAATTAGAGGACCTCCTTCCCGAGAAAAGGGAATGAAAGGGGCTTTTGAGTGGGGAAAGAGAGAAGACGGAGATGAAATACCCATATATCCCAACTATACCACAGCAACGTAAGGACCACAGCAATCAGTGTAATAGCAACAAGAGCAAGGAATCAAACCACTTCCCAGAAATTCAGGAATCAAGCAGATTCAAGTCACCTCTCCTGACAGATTTTAGTTTGTCTGAAGGAGGGAAAACCTTAAATAATCCATGCAGGTTTTACAAAGTGAGTAGAGAAGGTTAGGAACAGAATTTGTTACATTCAGGGCTACATCTTTCCCCGATGAAACTTGATTTAAACAAGTAGTAGGTACCTGGGACACCACAACTATCAGCAAGAACTTTTTCCATGTCTCCCCAAAATTTGGTACCATCCAGCTGAGCAGCAAATGCTAAGGCAAGTTCTGGGGCCTTCAATACATTTAATTTTGAAGAGGAGCATGTCTTTGTCTTCTCATCAGGATTCAGGTATGCTACTGCACAGCATGAGGAGACGACAACCACCTTACGTGCAAGTGCCATCACCTGCCTTTCATTATAAATAATAATTCATAAGACACGTCTGCAAATGGCCACAGGAGCAGAAAGAGAGCCACAAGGAAGAGCAAAGGTTACCTATGATTGTAAATCTGAGACATGACTAGAAAATTCATCCCATAAACAGTGACCTAGCAAGAGCACAAAAAGAAAAAGAAACTGTGCAACAGGACAGAAAGGAGAAAAAAAAAATACTTCCTTTAGTCAGATCAGACTACTGCAGATTTCCCAGGGGTTAGCTCTGCCAGTTATGACATACACACCCCAAAGAGATGAATAGCTAATAAGTATAGCAACGACTAATTCAGATTCTTTTTCCATCTAGAATGAATCTGAATATAGGCTTTACTTCCTACCCAGTCTGAATGAGAGGCCCATAAACAGATACTGAAGATTTCTTAAATGTCTTAACTGTGATGTCCATTAAACAAATCAGCATCAAACACTCTGCATTCACTCACAACTTTTAGCACTTATTGAGCACTTTACAACCATTAATCTTGTACTGCTCTTCAAGGAGAGATATAATAAAGGATTTTATCTATTCTTTCCATAGGGAAACTGGTACAGGACTTGGCTGGAAATACACAGAAAGTCAACGGTGTAGGCAGAAACTAAATGCAAGTCTCTGCATCACCAGTCTGGATCATGCCATTTCCTCTGTATAGCAGCCAAAGCCTATGTTTAATAAACAGGTTGTCTCAGGTTGTTGCAAGACCTGGGGGAACTGGCACACAGATTTCCCCCAAGGGTTGACATGAAGGAGCAAACGTTGCAAAGAACAAAATAAAACTCTGGTTATTCAGCCACTAATCATAATTCCATCTTGCATTTCTGGGTCTCTTATTTTGAAACTTCTCAGAGCATTTCTTGCAACACTGTTAAGTACTCTGTGACTGCCAGAGCCCTTGAAACATCAAAATGGCCATACCAGGTCACACCAAAGGTCCATCTAACACAGGACTCTGTCTCAAACTTCAGCCAGTAAAGAATCCCTAAGGATGTACACAAAATACCGACAGGATATAGTGATATTCTGCAGAAAATATACTGGTATAGCCTCTGAACTTCTGTCAAACTGGGATTCAGGTATTTTGGTATGTAATATCCACTGAAGGATTTTTCTTCTTTGATGTTGACCCTTTTTGAACCCAAGTAAACTTTAATAGCCCATACATCCCATTGTAAAGAGTTTCCACAGCGTTATTTAATGTGAAAAACTATCCCCTTTTGTTCCTTTTGAATCAGACTCTTGATAATCTCATTTGATGTCCTGATTTCTGGCTCCAAGAGAGAGAATGAACATCCATCCCCTAATTGCCCCTTCCACGATGCTCCTGATCTCATGAACCTCTCTCAGACAGAGTCAGAAGTGACTTTCATCACCGTTCAAAGAATCCAAACAAAGATCTACTAACTCCACAGCTCCTTTTAGTAGTATCTTGAAACAATTAATGATTTGGTCTAATATCAGTGACAATCAAGTTCACCGTCATATTATATATGTTTATAAATATGTAAAAGGAAAAGTTAAGTGAAACTCTGAGCAGGTCTGTCAGAAAACAAAACCATTCCACATAACTCCTAGGTAAGTGGTACTTCTTAGAGATCAATGGCACTTTTAGCTCCCCTCTGGTCTCTCCAAGTGTATTCCCTCTGATACCCTCTGCAGTGTGAAAGCCCATTGATTACCCCCTATGAGATTATATTCCAGTCTATACACAAACTCTTGCATATTGATTCCTTTTTACCCATTTTAAGTTCCCCACTCGAGAAACTGCTAAGACGTAAATACAGAAAACATAACAACCTTCCTGAAATAAAGTGTGGTTTACCTGTAACAGTAGGAAAAAGGAAGAACTCAAAAAAATTTTAATCTAAAAATCCATGTGTGCCTTCTCCAGCTGAATTCTGACATTCCAGGAGGACCTGAATGTCATCCTCTTCCCAGCTAGTAACTCCCCAAGGTAGCACCATTTCATCTGGAGAGAGAAATTCCCTTCCCATTTGCTACAAGTTCTTTGACTTTGTTAATTCAAAACTAGTGCAGTGTGTGTGATCCAGTGGAGATTTCCATGCCAGCTGCATACCGCCTGTTACTACGCAGCACCACTTACAGAGTTCATTTATGGATGCTCTTGATCTTGGTTTTGCCCTCTTGATTTTGTTTGTTTCTTCCTTTTCCAAAATCAAAGGCCTGCTATTAAACTAAACTGAGAAACTATACAATAAGCATCCTTCACAGACAGCAAATAATCACAGAGAATATATGGCATCCAAAACATTTCTTACTAGAAAGATGAAAATTTCTGAAAAGTACCATCCTGAAATGGCTCAGTGAAGTTAAGTGCCAACAACAAACTTCTGAGTAGGAAGGTACTGGGAAATTTAAAGGCTGGGGGCATCTTTATTCAGCTACTATCTTGAGGCTGCTGTTTACCATCTCAAAGTATGGAACCACTGAGGGCGAGCACAGCTTATCTGACAGAAACAGTTTTGCAGGTATCTCAAACTGGGAAGTAGCTACTGTGTAGGGTTAGAGGGCACAAGAGGATCATTTGAAAGCAGAGAGAATTAATCATACAGGTGGTATTAACATATGGATGAAACAGTGCTTTAAAAGTTCAAACAGCAACTGTCAGCTGAACAAAGTTGGCACAAGTGTAAAAAACGAGTTTTGCAATTGTGCTATTTTTACTATGTAATACCAATACTGTATAAAAGAACAAATGTTGTGTATATGTTCAATGCCAAACCTAAACTGTTGCTAACAGTGTTGTTATGATATGACTAAAATGTCACCATGATTACTTGCTGAAAAGGATTTTACTCCCCCCTCCCCAAGCAAGTGTTTTCATCACTGGAGTTTTACCAGACATGTTTGTGAGAAAGAAAGGTGAAGGAATAACCCAACTCAAATATTAAAAGGCATTTAACCATTCTGGCTCATTGACAACTGTACACTTTCCCTGTGATTTTTAAGAGCTACTGACGCCTCATGGAAAAAACTTTTAAAAACATAGTATTGAAAAACAATTCCACCAGTGTGTCATATTTTCTGTTTTATCCCTTCCCTTGCTTCTTACTAGTAAAAGAAGCTACATGAAAACAGAACCCCGATTCTTTAGGTAGACAAAACTTGGATCTGAGCTCTGCCAAAGCATGTGGGTGTTTGGATCCTGTCCATTAAAGACGTTTAACTTCAGATCCAGATTCAATCTTCGAAGCTCACAAGAAGTGCTGAGATCCAGGATTTTGTTCTGGCCCATCCCTGTCACTAAGAAGTCATCTGCTGCCTGTCCTGCACATTAAGCTGTAGACTTCTGCTAAGGATGTCATAGGTGGCTGTTGAAGTCAACATTTGCTGCCGAACTGTAAGCATCGGGCACTACGACAGTAATGATGTGGGGGAGGACTCTGAAAATTTAAGGAGGGAAGGAATTTTCTCTGGTAGCACAGTTGCCTTGAAATAACATAGACTTGGTTTGTCTCTCACACTGGCATAACTTTTTGGACTTCAGTGAAATCACACTGGCTGAGTACAAACAAAAACCACAGCCTGTATGAAGCTAAAGTTTTTTTTTCACATTCAGTGTGTTGAAACAACACATTCCAGCCCAGCCATTGAAGCTTCTGCTGCCTTGTAAGCACCAAAATCAGAGATTCACCCCAAATCTCCCAGTCTGCAAATTACTGTGAGTGGAAAAGGAGAGCAAGCCAAACTTCCTCAGCTCAAAAAAATGCCAAACAGGACATAATTAAAAAAAAAAATAGCATTTCAGCATGGCCTTGGCTCTTTTACGTCCTGGTTTAGTTACATCAGGCAGAGCAACGGAAACACTGGATAGATACCTTCCTTGGGAATGTGCACCAGGGCGTTCTTTTTACCTGACCTGGGCCGTCCTTTTATCAAAACCCTTCTCTTACTTTCACTGACATTTACCCCTTTGCTCCAAGGACATTGAAGCAAAGCAAGAGAAGAAGACTAGCATGCAGATTGCCCACCTGCTCCAAGAAAATCTTTTCATCAGTGGATTTACTGACTAGGATATCGAAGGAATACTGACAGATTGGTAAGTGCCCAGTCTTTGTATTTCACTATTATCAAGTCACAAGACTAACCCCACAAATCTCGCAGAGGACTAAAAAACTGGACTTTTGTGAAGGTTGAGCTGACACCTACCATGTGCACTGGGAGAAAGAAGGAAATGGCAACAGTACATAAAGCAGCCTGGAGTTTTCTGAAGTGCCACCTATCTGATCCTCCTGTATTGCATCGTGTCACAATACTCGACAACCTGTCACCCAGACTTCAAAGAGGCTACTTAGTTTGAGCAGGGAGAGTGGAATTTGCCTGCAGAACCCCACTGTCATTTCCTCTGAAGAACCAGGGACAAGAAATAATTGCTAGATCAAATGGAAAAAAATAACCAACAACTCCCGTCCTAGTTCTCCCCCGTCTTGCACTTCATATGGTCATTTACATCAGGGAAAAGTGAATGTGAAAGGAAGTAGTAATTTACACTCACTTCTACTGCATTAGGCATGAGACTAAAGAATCAGACCCTCTCTTTCAAGCAAAATGTCCCCGACAATGAATGACAAGTAAAATACAGGCTGTGTAATTCCACTTGTTTTGGAAAACAGTCAATTTAGAAAGGTTACCATAAGACAGCAGCAAAAATTTGCTCCTGCACTCCCAACATCTCAAGCCATAGCCTTGTCAATAGTACACAGGGTGCAAAAGATTATAGCCAGCTCAGGCCATTAGTTTCCTTTCTGGGCAGGAATCCCAGCATAACAGATACTTATGCATATTCTGTCCTCATTTTATCTAATTACAAATATCTCTCTAGGGATGGGGAGGGGAGAAGAGTTTTGATCACACGATTTTAGGTCACTTATCCAAGGGATTGCTGGGATATGCATTGATCCAAAGAGTACTGTAATATTTTAAAAGTTCCCAGAGCCATCTAGTAAAAAAAAAAAAAAAAAAAAAAACAAGAGGCAAAAAGGCATATATGTATCATTTTTTTCCAAGCTCTTGTAATTGACCAGGAGAAAATGGTCAGTTGAATCATATACTGCTATAAATCAGTAAGAAGTATATGGAAATGTTTAAAATGACAAGACATTGATTAACAAACAATACCATGTTTTCCTAAACACCATCTATGAATACATTCTTTCTTTCCTACATCATAGAGGCACACAAATATACATAGATTATGCATACACACAGTTTTCTCTGAGTAAGACCAACAACACCGAGAAAAATGGAATAAAGTCATTTAAGAAAAAAATCAGCTTTATCTTGCTCATTTGGATTTTTACTTAATGGTTGCAACTCTGCTGACAGATGTGACATTGTTTTACATGGATGAAATTTTAAAAGCCACATTAAGGCATGATCTAATTAAGTAAAACAACTTAATATTAAGCAGAATTGTCCTAGATCAACATGATCTAAGCTTCTGCCGTCCAAGAATAGGTACAAAATTGTACAGTTTCCATCACCATCACAAAGTGCTTCAAACTTGCTCCTTAAGTATGAGAAGAGTGGAATACAGCAGAACTTGGTGAATTTCTTTAAAAGAAAAATTCAAGAATTGTTTGAAACTCATATGGAAAGACTGGAGAAGCTACCAGCTGAATAATTACCTTTAAAAAGGACAACAGAATTAAACAGACACCCTTCAGGAACAAACAACCGTACTAACTGAAGAAAAAAGTGGATCTTAAAGGTCAGGAAGTATAGGGAGAACTGCCAAAGTCAAGAGTTAGAACTTGCAGAAGCTAGTAAAAAATAGTAATATTCTTCAGACATCAAAATAAGAGCAATCAAAGAAAGTTCAACTGTTTTGCAGTTAAAATGGTACACAGATTAAATATAATGTAGGTACAGGCCAAGAACTAAAGGAATGCTGTGCTTCAGTGGGATGACTGGTGGAAGCCACAAAGACATTTGTGCAGTCAAGGCATAAATTCTGAATAATCTCTGCCCAAGAACTGTGACCTGAAACCTTGTATCAACTAGCAAGTTCTTGAAACAGATACTGCTTATTATTATCACTACTATATTACTGAAGTATAACAAGCAAAATAAAATTAATTGGTTTAGAAGACAAACCTTGCAAGTTATTGGAGCAAGGCTAACTGAACCAGAGTTTACGCACATGCAGCTTTTTAAGTGCAAAATGATCAAGGACACTCTTGAACAAGGAAAAGACTAAGATAACAAGACCCATACCTTGTGCCAAAGTAACTTGATGTCTTGCTTTCATGAGATACTGATATTCTAGACACCATCTTCGTAGCTATTTGGACTTTCAGCAAATATTTCATACAGTACTATATGAGATATTACTGAAAATGGAGAAGATAAGGATTAGTACAAGAATGGTGATATGACTGAAAAACCACTGAAAGAGGATTGGACACAGGTAAAATCCTAACAGAGACAGTAATTGGCTAATGGGAGGTTATTTCTGCAGTTCTAGAAAGGATTGATCTGGGGACTGATCTTATTCAGTATTTCCATTAATGGCTGTGGAACAAAAAGTATGTGTGCTATAAAAAAAGAAAAGTTAAAAAAAAGTCAGCGACTTACACAAGTCAAAGGGACATCAAGGAAATTAAGATGATCAGGCAAGATGGGTAGACGGAGCAAATTCAGTATAAATTTCACTTAATACCCTCAAGATTATCATCTCAACAACAACAGCTGAAAGGGCAGAAGAAGAAACGTAACAGTATCAGTCTGCCATAGGATGACTATGAACCACCAGCACAACACAAGCACAAACAAATTCAAAGGCACAGTGTTCCCAGAAGAGGTAAAAAATAAAATTACTGTAGAGGGCAAAACCTCACCTGAAGCAGAGCAGAACTCTTGTCTATTCACACTCAAGGAAGCTGAATGTGAGTAATCCAAGCTGGAGTAGAGAAGGCAAAGACAATAAATACTCCAGCAACCGAAGGAAAGGAAAAGACAGCACAGACAGTTTAGTATATCAAAACAAAGACTGAGAGGGCTTATAATAGTGTCATACAAAAGCACGATAGCACAGAGGAAGACATGGAGGGAGCAACAGTATGTAAACTAACAACTCCATGCTGGCACCAGAACAAATGGGTATAAACTGGTCACAAGCAGGGCTAGGCTAGGGATTAAAATGCTATTTCCAGCCATCAGAGCAGTGGGTCCTGGAACCCTCCCAAGAGGAGTAATGGGAACAAACAGTCCAAGTGGGGATTTAAGACAAGGACTTTTCAGTTTATGAAAGGGATTATCTGACATGGTACCAGGGGACTGGACATAAGACCCAGGAACCCCCTTTTAAACCTACACTTCTATTAATTGAACCTCTGTGGCCAATTTGGTCTTTGTCTTCTCATCTGGAAGTACCCACTCAGGAACCAATTAGTGTCAACTGGGATGGCAGCCTTTATGATATAGATACCTACACACCAGAAACGGGATCAGGATCACCAACAATTTCAAGACATTAAGTATATCCTCTTGCTTTAATAGGCACTGTAGCCCTACTTGACCTTTGATGGTAGTACAAAATCCAAGAAAATCATGTTCAAGCCACTGTCATGGCCCCTCAAGTGCTTTGCCAAGAGACCAGTAGTTCCAGCATCCAAACTATTCTTCCAGAAGCATGCAGAGAATTCCCTCCAAAGGTAGTCTGTGTCAAACCTTGTGGGTGAGCATCTTCCAGACACTTCAGCCTCCAAGAATTCACTACTCTTTCATCCAGTCCTGCTAGTCAGCTACTCAGAGGAGACCTCTGCACTGTGGGTCTGTGGGTGCTGCCTAGAACACGACACAAAAACTACTGACCTGCTTAATGAGGCCTTTTTGACAAACTAAATTAAAACCTAAGGAAGGCAAAAGGACCTAAACTAAAAGAAATACCCAGGTTTAGCAGAATTTCCTCATATCAAGACTGAAATTTTCATGCAGCTTTTGTATCAGTGTAAAGACCTAACACTCAGCATTTGAGCTGGCCCCTATTGGAAAAAATAGTACTTATAAAGACAAAAGCAAAAGGTCAAAGATCTACAACCCTGAAAATAGATGTGTTGGAGGGAAAAACCTGACAGGTCCTGATTGATAACCATGCTTGAGGGAAGCTGCTGGAGGAAAACTGCAGCAGCAAAGGCTGCAGGGAGTTACTGTTCCAAAACTCTGCTGCTACAGAAAAGGCACATGTGGCTGCTAGAGCACAAGATGGACATGGTTAATTGACTGGGAAACTTTAGCAGAGATGGAATTAATGCAAAGAGCTCAAAGCCCAGGCGTGCAATTCTGTTACCAAGGGAAGGAACCATACAGCTGGAATTGCAATCCATTTTCCAGTCAGAGCCTTTCCCAAAGGCAGAGTGTTCACCTCTCATCTCTTCCTCCTCTTCCCCTCCAAGGGGTGCAGGAAGGAGAAGGTAGCTACAAAGAGCAGCCTGGGAAATAGACTGCCCTTTGAGGGCCAGCCAGCCTTCAGCTTTGCATAGCACGTGTTTAGCAGTGAGGAATTCAGAAGATGTGTCAGGAGAGACAGCCTCTTCTAACCCTAGGACTTTGTGGAAAAGTTAGTTGTGGAAACAAAACTAGAAAAATAGTAATAGTGGGAGAAGGAATTTACTTTCAGATCCACTCAGCAGAATGAATACCTGAACCAGATACATTTACAGTCTGGTCAGATGAGAATGCCAAGAGTTAGTTTCTGTGGAATCACAGCAACAACATGGAAAAAAATACACCCAAACAATTATTTTTTTCAAGTAAAGCACATTGCTGAGGAAGATAGGAAAGACACAAACAAGATCCACAGACCAGATGACATAAATGATCTCATACACTGATGCGCTGCCAATATTTTGATAAGTAGCACCTATGACTGCATTCCTTTCAGCTGGTGCCTCAGAGTCACTTTCCTCAATAGGGGAGGACTAGATCTGGCAACTTCTTCATTTCTTCTGCCATTTTAACAAAGAGGCTTTAAGTACACATACTTACAAGTAGCCTTGCAAAATAAATTGAGTCAAAGTATTCTCACACCAGTGACTTTTTTGAATTCAATGCATTAATTATACTGAACAGACTGTATGGCATGCAGCTTGTATACTTTGAAATGGAAGCCTACTTGCCACTTGATTCATTTCCATGGTAAAATCTTTGCACCCCAACAGTGCCTTTATCAGGTCTAGGTATAAACCACTGCCATCAAGGATGGTTTAGCAATATTTGTCAATGAACTTCTTCCATCAGAACAAGGCAGACAGTCTTAACTCGCTTTCCTGCTCTTCTTTCATGCGCCTAATTTCAGCCTAGCTATGGAAGGGCTACCAAAGAAAGATTCCCATTCACTTTCAATGCATCACTCATATGCTAACACTCAACACCAAAAGCAAAGCAATGTGACTTCTAAACCTCTATTCTGTCAACAGTTGATGATGTGACTTGTGTGACCGTCATCAAGTCAGTCAGTGCATGCCATTCCTCCCATCAGAAGAGCAGTGAAAATAATCTCATGAAAGGGACTACGATGCTTACCTTAAGCATGATTATAAAGCATTTTCCTGCTCTGTCATGAAAGTGCCACATACTTTACATTGCAAATAACATATTTTTCCTACTTCTTTCATGATGGAACCTCCTGAAACCCCCATTGTAGGATATGTAATGAGAAAATCCCAGGTGGGAGAAAATTTAGGTAGCTCAGACTGAGCTTTCTGCCCAGTCTGAAGAAATCTCACTTGGTAGAGCTACTCACCAAGTGTCAGTAGGCCAAGGTAGTCTTTTGCAGGTAAAGAGAGACTCTCCTTTAGACCTGGATTCATCTACATGAAGTTACCTATATTTTAGCAACAGGTAATTACATTAGTGTCTTCTCTAGTCAGCCTGATTAGCGTAAGAGTCATACCTGACTGTGAAAATAAGCTCATGACTTATCTTTGCCATACAACAAGTCAGGGGTCAGATTTAATTCAGGAGGCTCTGGTCTGCCATGCTGCAACCACAAAACAAAGCTGCCAATCCCTGTGCATGGAGGCAAAACAGAGAAGCAAGTCTTGCTCCAAGACAGCACCAAAATGCATCACCTCACACTCCCCAATCTCCTCCAGATCACCAGGGTAGATCATAGAGAGTCCATCTTCCCAGTCCAGAAGCCATTAAAACCCCTCCTCCTTATTGTGTATGAGGGGCTTTAAACAAACCTTCCATTTTGGGAAAAGACTCAGGAAGAACATGTGAGGAAGCAGAGCAACAAACAACACATCAGGTGGATATAAATCCAGATAAAATATTAAAATCATTAAAGAGTTGCTGCTCCCTGAAGGTTGGAAAAAAAGAAGAGAGTTAATTAAAAGCAATCTCCACACAATGCTGAGCTAGCCTGCCCTGATAAATCAACAGCGAGGACTGTGCTTGTAGAGGTCAATGGGGGAAAGAGGTTGGGAGGACGGGGAGAGGAAAGCTAGGAGCAGATAAAACATTTAGCTGAGACTATCAACAAAAGCATTTCAGATCTGGGGACAGGAAATTGAGAAGAGTTTTTCACACAGTTCCTCCGTCAACATTTTTTTGTTAGATTTCGACCTCAGGAATACCTGCTTGCTGTCTAACACCAGCTAACCCGACCAAATTCCCCTCCATTTGTATAAGCACAGGAGAAGAAAGAGAAGCGAGAAGTCTTAGGGGCCCCATTCTACCTGGTAAGGTATTAACATCGCTTTTATCCACATGCCATTTGATCACTGAGGACTAACATCATCGAATTAACAGAGGGGCACATCCTTTTTGGAGAAGCCCCTCTTAAAAATTAGAGGGTCAGTCAGATATGATGAAACAGCAGAAGTATCTCAGTGCTGCAATTGAGAGGGTTTCTCCTGTGGAGAAAGAGCTCACTCTGGAGTCTTCCCATCACCAACCCTCACCCATCACATCTCTCATGCCTCTTAACCTGCACTGCCCCAACTATAAAAGGTACTATTCTTTGAATTGAAATTGTGCTCCTGATTTTTTCCATATTTTGCATCAACAGGTATATGCTAATGAACTGAAAGCTTGAAGGATAAGGAATCCATAGAAAACACAAAAACCTACAGTCTTCAAAACACCCTTTAGTAGTTAAAAAAAATAAAGCAAAAGCAATCCGGGTGAGGATGGTTCATGTTATAATTTCCAATACTGGACACTAGTGAGTGATTTATCTGAACACCCAGGAGGATAGCAGCCTCAGACATTTCTTATTCATGGCCAAGACCAAAGGAGTTTAGCAGTAAAACAGCTTTCTGAACCACTGTTTCCATTATTCCTTATTCAGATTGCATAGGTTTTAAAGTAAACACAAACATAAAAGTATTTGTCCCCATTGCTAACTAAACACAGTCTCTCAGGAAATGGTATTGAGATCAAAATACTCCAACTATGACAAACCCATGGATGACTTTCTTCAGAACTGTTCTTGAAGGAAATAGAAATACGGACATTACTTTTCCCTTAAAGAAATAATTCTAACTTTATGTCTCCATTCTAAGTTTCCCTATGGCACAGTTCACTGGATAGTGAACTATCTGAGATATACCTCTGGCCATTTCAATTTTTTCCCAACTCTGAGACTAATCACATTAGGCTGTAGATCCACAGGAACCCTAGAAACTGCAAAGTTCCTAGAACCAGACCAAAAATTTCACAGCCGTGTGACATGAAGTACTGAACTGGTGTTCACTTACTCTTCCAAAACATGAAAAGCTCCCAAAACATTTTCAAGGGGAAATTTTATTCCAAGAGCCATAATCTATCTTCCTGTGGCTAGCACGAAGCCAACGCAAAGCATAAAAGCCACATAAGCACTGTACTTTGTGTTTTGGCAGAAGTAGCATGCCCGCATCTGATCAAATCAAATCAGCCCTGCCAGCTGATGCGGTAGAGCAGGCTGGAATTAACCAACTCAGGGCATGGCCTTATTTCACTGTGCTGCACCTGATTTTCTTTGCACTGTCCAGCCTATTTAGATTTTTGAGACCTAAAAGGCATGGAGCATTAAGCCACGTGTTTGTAGAGAATTTAGCACAACATCTTAACCAAGGCCTTTTATCTTGTATCACAAGGAGGAATATGGGAAAGAAGCAAGGGAGAGATACTGTAAGTTACGTAGGGTTCCTTTCTTTTGTATACTAAGATTTCATATGCATGTTACAGTTGGCTTTTTACATTAACTTATAAAAATTATCAGAAAGCAAGGACAGCATTATCAGATGTCAAAGACTGATACAACTCATGGTGTTGTATGAACGGACAGATAATCCTCAGTTAGGCTGGATCAGTTCTGTCACAAGGAACTGCAATATTAATATTGCTTTCAGCCTTTCTCACCAGAAGAATAACACTGATGTAGTCAGTGTCCCCATCAACACCTGAACAGGGGACTCTCTTCCAGCTACAGCTCAGCAGAAGGCAAAATTAATGACTCAGGATTTGGCAAGCACACGCTGCTGATCACAGCCACCTAGTGCACACTCATCAGTAGCTGTCCCTGCCCTGCTCTCGCTGCTCCACTGGCTCCCTGAAAAGCCTCCCCTCAGACAGTGCTGGGATGCCAGCAAACCTTCCACGCAGCTGGAATTGCAACTCTCTGCAGACCGCACCCGGCTCGGGCAGGTAACCTGAAAACTGAGACACAGGCTGACATACTCCTGCTATTCCCATACTGGAGGGGATTGGGGTGTGAGAAGGATACTTGCCAGCAGCCGTTGAGACACTGCATTATTCTTCTCTGAGACATCTGCTGGGAATTTGTGGTTAAAATATGCTCCGCTGGGAAATAAACCATATATAACAATTTAAAAAAAAAGGTATCATACTTCTTATAATTTAGGCTAGTAAAGATAAATAAGACTTTTAAATATTCAGTATTCAAGCACTTATGATATTTCTGTTAAATGTCACTCAGTTTAGACAGTGAAAATACATTGGCCAACACTGTTCTTTCTTTGTAAATAAGAAAGAAGAAAGGAAAACTACTTTCGGATATTTATGTGTTAGTCCAGTGTATCTGGGTTTGTTCCACAAATTATAGAGAAGTTTTTAAAGACAAGAAAGAAACACTTCCATCTGAAAAAGTTTGTTAAAGAAAAAAAAGGATATTTATGCTTATTTTTAGATTGTGTTGATGACATAACTTTCTTTAAAAGAAACAAAACATTGCTAAAACTGGGACCTACACTAAGGAAGCGATTAACACTCCTCAGTCTCTGCATCCTGGGAAAAACTGCCTGGCAAAGCCAGAAGAGGAGTACAGCTCTAATGAAGCCCTCAGAACAGGCCTGAAGCAATGTTGCCTTGGTGCTGCTTCTCCACACGTGGGAGTATGTCACCCCAGCCAGGGGATCCTCACATCAGAGGTCGGTCTGTCCAAGGGAGAAAAACGTCAACTCCTGAAACAGATTCATTCCACTCGTACAAGTCCTCAGGGATAAACAATACAGGGATGGCTCTTGCTCAAGGCGACATGACATACAGACAACACAGTGATGAGCCCAGAATAAATACCAAGATTGTAAAATTGATCTACCAAGCAAAGAAATTCAGCTCTGACATGAAAGGCAAAGCAGAGTGAGAAAACACCAGACTCGACAAACGATAATCCTAAAAGATGGTTTATTTGCAGCCAATGGGGGCATTGGAATACCTTATTTCAGGGCAGCAGAGGTACCGCCAATTGTCATAAATTGCAGTAGACAGATATACAAGATGGTGGAAGTCTGCTCTTGAGAGCCACCTCCAAATACCACAATTCCAGTTTTAGGAAAGCAGAAGAAGAAATCAATTTTCATTAGGCCACACAAAGGAATGAGCCACGTTACCTTCACCGTGACTCAGACTGAAGGCAGAGACCCATTTTGTTTTGCGTATCAGAATTTTGCATGGTCTTGGTAAACTATTCCCTCTCGAACACTGTGTGCCCTGTCTAACAGGCATTATGCACTCAACCCATTGGTCATATTCTTACCTTGAAGTTATTACACCCTGAAGAAAAACCATACCCTTGGACCTCTGTAGCACAATCCAGATACTTCAATATTGCTTTTACATCCCACAAATAATATATTTTTTCAATTTTTTTTCAGCAACAACTTTGTGATATAACCTCCATCCATCCACATGACTGGACAGACTGTGAAAGGCTGAAACACCAACAAAACAACATTAGAAAAGCACTGCAACAACTAATCATGCACAAGCAATTCATGGAACCAGATATAACACCATAACTAGTAGCATACCATTTATCAGACTCTCTCATACTCAAACCAGTACATACTCAGGTCTTCTTAACTTGGCTTCTCTGCCTCCCAATGACTTTGTTTTTATGCTTATGTTTCCTTGCATAAATACAATAACATTCATCCCTCATTTTCTCTGAAAGCTGGTGCTGAGATAGAGAAAATGCAGTTTTCACGTGGACAACAGTTTTGGTTTGAAATGTGCCACACTAGGGCTCATTTATGTTTTTAAGTGACATCAGAGCCACACTGGAAATGCTGTAGAAATTTTGGTACATGATTTAATGTGCCCAGCAACCCTGTTCTGTCAAGCAGAAGAAAATTCCCTTCTGCAAAGCCACATTAAAATCACCTCCACATCACTTGTAAACACTGAACTGGCAACCTAACTGTCTGTCTATTTTATTGCTTCCACCTGCTGAAAGCAGCACTGCACATTATACTTTCACTTTAATATTAAAAATTACCAACCAGATGCTTATGCAACAACAGCCAAAAAAAAAAAAAAAGCAGTCTTCATCAGCACTTAATCAGGACATAGGGCTGTTTCAGGGATGCATAATGGGATACAGGACCTTACAGTTAAGAGTCCCCAGCTTGAATTCCAGCCAGTTACCACTAATGAAATATTCTTCCCATACAAGACCCCAAGACTCCATGCTGATCTGTTACTGACCTGAAACAGGGATGTGAGCACAGACCATTTCTTCACAGGTGTCTCATGCCACAGAATTCATCATCACAAGATGGTCATTTGGCAGCCCGGGGGTCGGAGCTGGTGGCTGTCAAGGCAATTTTATCTGGGAAGGTATGGCAATTGGAAAACCGACTGCTGCTGTGTGTTTGTAGCGAGAACACAGAGACAGAACAGGCCTGGTAGGGTTTATAAGGTCAGCTCTAGCACTGTGCACACAAGCCTGTGATGCTCTGGTCCCCAAACACCTGGCAGGGAATAAATGTCCCCAAGCACGTCAAAGTTATCTGACAATACTGTCAGCATGCAAGTGACCTAGCCTAGCAATTGAGCCTGAGTTAGCCTCTTTTGTCCCAGAGGCTGTCTCAAGCAAAAGAAAGGGAGAGCACCAGCCCTACTACTCCAAGGCCAAACTACTGGAAGGCAACAGCTCCTCTGGTGAGCATCCAGGCAGAGAGCTATATGGCACGAGAGAATCTCACATGCAGAAACGGCAATAGCCTAACATATGTTCCAGTGAGTATGTTTAATTGACAACCTGAAATAAAAGTCAGCTGTGGGAGTAAAGACAGAGAAGGGGTGGAGGAAACCAACTCTGCTTCTAGATAAGACTTTGTAAATTACAAGGTCTTAACTACATTAAATGCATTATGGTAGCATATGCACATTGCTAATAAGGCAGAGATGGAGGAAATGGGACTAGATGCTAAGACTACAAGTTGAACAGCTGCATTCTAGACTTGATTTTCAAATTAGAAAGTTTCTGAACCACTTTGCCCTAGTTTAGCCATCCATAAAACAAAGGCAATAATCCTTTCTTCACAAGGGTGTTGAGAGGTTTAATTAATTAATGTTTACAAAGTCTATTGAGATTTCTGACTGACATTTGAAGTAATTCAGAATACTTTTTAACTGCATTTGTTTCTTCTGCTGCACTGCTCAAATGTCTCCATATTGAAATATCCAAAGGAGAAAAAGATGAAACAAAAAAATATGGAGATAGGTACAAACTAGTAAAAAAACAACCTAACAAATTCAGCACTACAAATCCACCGCTGTCCCATCAAAGTTATCTGATATTACCTTTTCTACAGATGCAGAAGAACGTGCTTATCCAGACACCTGCTGTCTTTCCCTTGCAGATGTGTTAAACTTAGATCTCTGATACTTTTGCCTGTAGCACCATGTTGGTAAACAACAAGGTATTAAGTGGCAGAAATAATAGGCAGTCATGTCAGGTTGATTGGATCACCAGAGGAAGTGGAGAAGAGCAAAAGGATGAAAGAACCAGAAGACCATAAAGTGAGAAGAGAGCGCTAGACAGAGCAAGAGGCAAGCCAAGTGTAAGGAGGCGCCAATCATTAATCAAGGACTACATAGACTGAGCTATTCTATGTAATGTATTCCCACAGATGCTCAGGTACACTGGAATACATTAGCCCGGGAGACTACTCTGGCATGATCAAGACCACATATGTGTCCAAGTGCCAGAGATAAACTGAATATTGGACACACTTAAATGCACAAGCACACACAGTGTGCTGCTTGATACCTGAGCTAGGATTTCTCAGTCTCTACATTGTCCCCCATCTCAGAGCAAAACCTTTGTGTGGCCAGTTTCTGTAGGGGGCGTTTGTGGGTTTTGAGATACAATCAAACCGCAGACAGAGGAAATGCAAATGTCATTCAGCTCCCTTTCATTGTCAGGAAGGACACATGAGGATAAAATACTGTGCACTGCATCCCTTCCCCTATTATGTGTCCTACTGCTTTTGTCCTAATTTATCCCATGCATAATTTATTTACATGTGTATTGTTTCTCGATCAGCAACTTTAAAGAATAAGTGAAAATTATAAAATGTTTTATTAAACAAGTTGTTAATAAAAAATGCAGATGGTGTCAGACGGCCAGTACCCATTCTGTTTCCTCCACATAGCATTAGTAGTTTAAAAGGCTCACAGAGAGCAGCGAATCCAGCACTTGATGTCTATTGTTTCCTCCTCTCACACCCCCCCAGGGGCGAGGGGAGGAGAAGGGAGCTAATTATAAAGAGCCTAATCCTGCCCTCCACCACTTTAGCACCAGCGGGATCGGGCCCCCAGTTCATTTCGGCACAAGCAGCCCTTCGGCAGGATCCACCCTCTCCGGAGATCCACCCCCACTCTTGGGAGCCTCACGGTGTCACGAAGTGAGAGGCGAGGAGGCGAGGTCCCGTCCTCCGGCGGGGCTCCCACCGGGGCGACCCGCTCCGCGGCCGCTCGCCCGTCCCCGGGAGCTCCCCGCCTCTCACCCGCCGTCCCCGGAGGCCACCCAGCCTGGGCTTCCTCGCTACCGGCTATACTCGCGAATGGCACGAACGTAGGTGGCTTTTCCCAGGCCAGGTGAGGAGCCGTGGGAGCTCTTCCCGGTCCCTGGGGTGCGCTGCTTGCGCCCGAGCAGCGCCCGGCGGCCGGGAGAGGCACTGGGAGAAGTTGCTCTCGCCTGCGCAAGTATAAGACCTGCCGTCAAACGGGGA
The DNA here is from genome assembly GCA_013400055.1 of Nycticryphes semicollaris. NCBI lineage: Eukaryota > Metazoa > Chordata > Aves > Charadriiformes > Rostratulidae > Nycticryphes > Nycticryphes semicollaris. The sequence continues at coordinate 473,608 of VXBJ01004187.1, forward strand.
GTACGCCGGCTCCTCTCTGTGCTTTTCTGAGCGTGTTCATCTCCACACACACACACCGTGAAGATACTCGGACTACTTTGATTAAACCCCTGACAACTGCGCTCCCATCTCCCCGCGGATTTGTGTAAGGCGCTACCGAGAAGACGGGTAAATGAAAGCAAAGGTTTTCTGCCAGGACGGAGCAGGAGAGCTGATAAATATGTCAGCACCCCTTCCCAGCTCGAGGCTTTCCCTTTCCTCTGGATCGCAGAGAGACAGCGATAGGAATCCCTGGAAAAACCTTCAAGTGTTTTTCCAACTCCAGCCGGAGAGATTTGAGTCGGAGGGAAAAAAAAAAAAAAAAAGGAAAAAAAAAAAAACCACCACCAAAAACCACCAACAACCCTCGCAAACCCTAATTTCATCTCTGAAAACTCAAACGTACAAAAACACCCACTCAGCGCAGCCAGAAAGTGCAAACGAAGCGTCACCGCCAGGTACTCTGTTTCCCTGCTTTATTAGCAAGAGCGCTGCCCCCGTTAGCGGAGAAGTCGTTTTAAAAAGGTTAAGACAGCTCCTCTCCCCACAGACGGTGCCAAATCCCACTCTCCCTAATGCCTTCAGGGATTAACGGCGTGCGCTGCAGACCACAAGGAAAATAAAGGACGCGATCCAGAAGACGACAACCGGCACCCGCCGCCCCCCTCTTAAATCGGCCTTATTTCCAGATCGGGAATCCCGGAATATCTCCGCAGCTGAAGCACCTGCCCCCTCCCGCGCACTCGCTCGGTCTCTTTCTCTGTGTCCCCCGGCAGCAGCGGGTCAGATCCCGCCCGGGCAGCCCTTGGCTGCTGGTGCCCACTCTCAAGATGGAAACACAATCAACTCTCTTTGCCACTTTGAAAAGCGAAAGCCTGTCGTATGCAAAACGGATCTCCGGACTTCCTGCCCCAAATCAACGACCGGCAGTCCCGAGTCATTCATTTCAGGCAAGCCTGCTTCCCTCCCTCTCCTTTTCGCTCCCTCGCTCCCGCACAAGCGCCGAGGTGCGCCGGCAGTACCCCTGCTGCCCCGCTTTCCGACCCTGCCACCACC
>VXBJ01004187.1:474969-486113 GCA_013400055.1 Nycticryphes semicollaris
CCGGGAGGCTGCCGGCACCCGGCTCAGGCTGGCAGCCGGCGCCGGAAAGGCGCCTTTTTTCATATTTAAACCACGCGGAATATGTACATTTTTGATTCCTACTTACGCTTTCAGGGGGTTGTGAATGACAGTCGCCATTTTGCTACAATGTAACAGAATATTGTGTCTCGGAGTTCTAAAGGTTCGCTCAGGGGAAGCGGCCAGCCAATCAGAACGCGGCATACCGGCCCGCCGACCAATCCGACGCCGGGGGCGGAGCCGGGGCGCTGCTAGTTATTAGGGGAGCTGTCAAAGCCCAGAGGTCACTCCCTCTCGGTGGAACTGGCGGCTGGCAGGTCTTAAAGGGGCAGCGCCCGTCGGTGGGGTCGCCGCCGCCGCGCTGGGGGATCGCGGGGTCGAGGGCGGGCAAGGGGAGACTTTCCCGCTGCTCTCCGGCTCCCGCACCGCGCCGGGAAAGCCGGGATCGCTCCTCGTCCCTTCGCGCCGCCGGCGCTGCCCCTCGCTCCCCGGGCGGCGTGCCCCACCGGGAAAAGGAGCCCGCGCCGCCCCGCGCGCTCCTGCTCCCCGGCAGCGTCCTTCCCGGGCCGTTTCCCTTTCTCCAGAGCCGTTCTCCCCGCCAGGTTTCCGGGAGCCGCCGGCGCTGGCAGCGGCTCCAGGGCAGCGCCGCTCCCCCTCCCCCAGGAATTTCCCTCTCCCTGTCACTCATCCCGGCCCGCAGCCCCTGCGCCCTTACATAACGCGGCAGCGGCCGGACAGACCGACCGCTCCGGCTCGGCTCTCCCCCAGAGCGACTCCCGGCGCACCGGGAGCCGGCTTCCCCGCCAGCTTTCGACAGNATGTGTTGCACAAAAAACCGAGCGAGTCGCTGGGGCAGAAAGGAGGGCGGGAGGAGGGACCCGCCGGGAGGCTGCCGGCACCCGGCTCAGGCTGGCAGCCGGCGCCGGAAAGGCGCCTTTTTTCATATTTAAACCACGCGGAATATGTACATTTTTGATTCCTANGACCCGCGTTCCGTCGGACACGTACTCCCGCGCCCAGAGACAGGACTAGCGGGAGGCTGGAGCCCGGGAGCGCGGCAGGGCGCGGGCAGAGCCCACGTCTGGGGAGGCAGCGAACTCCAGGAAGTCTGGGCTTACCTGCAACTAATTAAAGGAGCTTGCAAATGAATTACGGAGCATGACCTAAGTGATTTACGCGGTGCCAATCCTGACCTCACTCTCAGAAGTAAATCCACTGAAGTTCCCGAATTTACACCCGTGTAAATTAAGTGCCAACGAGAGCAGAAACAGGCCAACGAGTTTTTGTCTTGTCTGATATTAACGTAAGCTTTGTCACCTAGTTGTTCTTTTCAAAGATTTTGCCTCCCTTCAGGCACCTTCTATCCCTTTATACCACCAAACCTAAGCCTGCTTCTCTGTTCTTTGCATTTATATAACCAGAAGAAACTCAACTACTCAACTAAAGACAGTTAAAATACACTGCTGTAAAACCAGCAAAAGAGACTACAGAACCAACTTGATTCACAACTTAATAAAACAAGTAATGATGTTTGTGAGATACTCAGGTGTTAACAAAAGCAGAAACAGAAAACTTTCTGAACTAAGGGACTGAACTTTAAAAGGTAAAGACAACCAAAATCTCTCAACTGTTTGACCAAATAAAAAATTCTAGTACTGGGACACAAGAGAAAAGGAAGAGAGATGGAGAACAGAAATCTAGAGAAATTACTACCTACAGAGGAGGTGGGGGGAGAAGAGCAATGCAGCAGTTTCCCATTCATTAAGGAGTCTTCTGAAGTTTGCAAGAAAAGTTAAACTTTCTAAGATCTGTCTAGGGTTCCTTTTTCCAAAACATTGCCAACTCCAGCTACTAGGTCAACCTAGGTAATGTGCCAAGCGTGTATCCCTGGAGGGAATCATCTCTTCCATCAAAGCAATCTAAGCCATTTGGTTACAGGCACTGCTTAGGAGAAATGAGCTTTCCGTCAGTTGGAGAGTTGCCAAGATGCTGAGATCTATCCCAAAAACAGTTCTGGGAAGCAATCTTTAAGAATGTTTCCATTATCATATTACATTATATTATTTAATAGAGTAGTAGCCCAGGTGACATTGACTGTGACTTCAGACCCTCCTGTTCAGTACGTGCTCACTGTTCACAGGAAAAGCTAACCACAAACTGACGAGTTTTCACAAGCACACAGTTGATGTACATGTTGCAAAGAAATGAACAGCTTAGCAGGCACCTGAACTGGTGACCCTGACCTACCCAGGAACCCTACATCACATCTTGCTATTATGAGGATTTCTGGTTTGACTTTTCTTATTGCCATGATACTCATCTAATAGCAAACATCGACCAAATTTTAGCATTTACCCTAGGATGGGCAATATTCACTTGTGGGATAACAAGAAGTTTGCTTCTCACAAAATTAAAAATAACCTAGGACCATCTCACACTGCAGAACTGGAAGCAGATTTGTTCTACTGACAGAATGCATCAAAATTCAGCCAAGCTCTAGAAAGCCCGGAGACACTCTAATGCAAACTGGTGACATTTTCAGAGAATTAAAAAAAAATGTTTAAGGTCATTTTTAGGAGTTTAATGACTCCCTCTGGTCCTGTTTGGTTGGATATATAGGCCCATTCCTGCTCTGCAGGCAAAGAGCTCTTGGTGCAGCTTGCCTGGGAGCATATTGCAAAAATGGGATTAAACCATACAGGTTTCCCTTGCTGCTCCTGTTATTCAGATGTTGGGCCTTTATCAGCTACCAGCAAGAGCAACAAACAGTGAGAACAGCCACAGATGGCCTTGGGTTGCTGATAGCCTTTTTCCCAATCAGACCCTACATTACTAGCCAGGAGAATCAGTCAACAGCACTGCCTCGCTCAGAGGAATCTCCGGGACACTCAAGGACAGAGCTGCCAAAACAGAGCTGTGGGAACTCTCACCCGTGGTAACAAAGACATCGGGCTTTGCTACCACTAGATAAACTCTAAGATGCTTGTATCATATGACAGTATTTTAAAATACTTAATGACAACACCATTTTGCGAGATAAAAGTCAGGATTTGTCACTGGAGAAGGCTATGTAGCAGATTTTGAAGATTCCTGCTTTAATCCATGTTTTCTGTCTCTAAGAGGCCTGTTGTGAACTACTGTGCAGTTCTTTAACCAGGCTACATTGTGTGGAAAAAAAATGCCACCGTGTTTTCCTATAGTGTGTTTCACATGGAATTCCACAAGAGTTAGATTATCATTTTAGCTGGAAAAAAAGGCACGAAGCACTGAGTGGCATTTCATTTGGAATGACCTACATAACTTATTCATGTAATCACTATTTGCAAGTTATCGCAATAAAACTTTCATGTCACACCATAGTAATCTCCATTTTCACATACACACCAGTCCATCATCAACTGATCGTTTGTGAAATAAATTTTTAGATTCATTTTCTGTATGGTTTTAAGCTACTGTAAGTCACCAATAACTAGTGTTACTGTTATTTCACACCCCAACAGGAACACACTCAGTTACATATACACTAAGTTCCATCCTCAGGATTTTTACATTCCTACTTAGCTGCTGATAATTTTATTACAACCCACCTGAAACACAACAAGGACTCTGCAAGAAAATACACTGTAAAAATATTTGGCATAAACACCCTTAGGGAACCTCTCATTAAAAACACACTCCCTATCTAAGGGCTTTAGAAGGCAGAATCCACTGTATCAACTCCAGCCCCCCCCCGATAGGGAACTTCAGCTGGTCTCTGTCTTAGTAGAAGAAAACCAGTGTCATTTCTTTTCACTCTATTGGGAAGCATCATGTCTTGTAAATCATTCTGCTACCCTCCTGATTCACCTCAATTCCAAATGTTTTTACATAATGCAAGTGCATTGATACTTTCTGTAAGTGTCAAAAATATTCCCACTCACCTTGCAAAGCCTTATTTTGGCTGAGGATCTTTCACTATGAAAGAGTTTTTACCCAACATTTATTGACTCCCGCTGTCCTTTTTATCCTGTTTTCATGCAGAGTTGCTCTTTTCTGGAGGGAGGGAAGGGTAGATTCTTACTTACACATTCCTCAACTCTTGTGAATTGGAAAGTGAAACAAACTAGACACTGACATTGAAAGCCACAAATCTAATTTTGTTATGGAGGGAAATGTAAAAGATAAACAGTTGTTAGTCTAGCAGAAGCCATGTGGTTTTTCAGCTTTAATATTCCCAGATATTTCCAATGATATACAGCTTTATCTTCTTCAAATACATTAATATTCAAAGGACCAGATTCATATAGGTCTAAATATGACAGGATGCTCTGCCTGCTGTAATGCAGCCTGTTACAGAAAACAGGGCCCCACAGGCACAGATACCCTGCAGAAGATTTGAAGTCTTAACTCCTTTTTATTTATTTAAAGCTGCGCAGGAATCTCTCAATGTTTCTTGTCATCCCTCCTCCTCACTTTCTTTGATCTTTACCAATAGTTGGTTAGCTGAAAGAGGAGGGAAAGATATCAGAGTGTCAACGTTACAGACTCAACACCAGCCCTCTACAGACAAATCACCAAAAATTTTATGCAGTCAGCATAACAAAGATAACTATGGAGCTACATAGCGTAAAAATTGGCGCCAATGATTCATTCTTTGCAACCTTGGGAAACACATTCTTAAAAGGTGACCTCAATTTTATTTTTTTTTTAAGCAAAGTTCCCTTCCCCAGTTACAATAAGAATTTTTAGGCACCTCTAGGCTATCTTTATTTCAGGCCTGATTTTGATTTCCCAAAAGTTTTAAATTTGTATTCAGGTTTCTATCACATTACACCTGTATTACATCTGTGCTGAGCTCTCGACTCAAGCCACTTTATTTTTAAGTGGGATGTGCCAATCAAATAATACATTTTAATGCTAAAGATGGGTCTTTAAGAAGTACAACGAGGCCTTAATTTGAAGTTTTCAAAAGTTTGCAGAAACATAAGTTGTTTAAAAGTTCCAAATTCTGATTCAAGTCTGTCTCAATTTAACAAATCTGAAAATCTACTTAGTGTCGTTGCTAGAAAATTCTTTATTCTATCACAGATTGTTCTTACATTTCCTCCAACAACACAAAACGTTACAAACAAACTGCCTCAAAAGGAGAATATAAATCTTTATAGTAGCCACTGCAGCACTGCCATAATAGTAGGAAAAGGTATCTAATAATACAGATAGACGCGTGCTCTAAGAAACACACATGTAACTATTGCTGTCCTCTCCATGAGAGGAGTCATTGTTAAAATTTAGATGGGACAAAACAGAGTTCCCATCATGAAGCACAGGATTTACAGCTCCCGAATCATAGGTCTGCCTGTCTTATTTCTTAAGTGAAATAAGAAGACTAACTAAAAAGAAAAAAAGAAAAAAGTTAATCCTTTTTGACTCCTTTTCACTTATCCTTGCATTAAAGGTAGGGAAAAGTACTCCTGTGCCTACATCTATCAATGGCATACAGGTGGTACCATGATTCATCTGAGGTAATGTCATGTCTCCTGTCTCCATCTACTCCCAGTGACAAACTGACAGGAAGTTTCTAAGGTGCCTTGAATCTCAGAGGGAGCAGAATGTATAGATTAGGGCATAATAATATGGACAGATTTGACCCCAAAAAAAAGTTCTTCACCACCACTGTGGATAGAGTTTGGGGATTCTGACTCCCTACAGTTTTAACCACCTTTTTACACAAATTCCAAATGTGGCCTACGAGCGCCTGAGTAGAAAACAGAATGCATTAGCTTGCTAATCAATCTTATCTCTAATAAGCACAGAGCACACACTGTAATTATGATTCTAAGACAAGTTTAACATTTGGATTGAGCATAATGAATAGCAGTCTGCCCGAGAAAATTAACAACTCTGAGAAAAACATAAACTGCCACATTCATCCAAAGAGAATTTTAACTTTGAATTTTGCTGTTGATTTGAACAGTTTCACCTTTCCTTCATTACTGATGAGACCACCTCAAAGAAAGGAATGAATATTTCACTGTGACTATCTGCTGTCTTCACTATGGAGAGGATGTTTTTTTTTAATAGAGTAGCAGAAGTGAGCTGTCCAGACACAGCTCAAGAGTAACGACTTACTTTCTTTCAGTATTCAAGATTTCTTGTTTATAAAGAGTATTTTAATTTTTATAAGGCCAAACATTATCAGAAGTAGGCTACTTTTGTAGCACATACAGGAGTTATAGTCTACAACAAAAACAGTTGTTTTTTTTAAACAATGTCAACAATTGGATTTAGCCAGAAAATCTCACCTGCTTTTTGTTCTTTAATATTATTTGTGAATTATTTTTATTTTCTTGTTTATTGTTACTATTTTAATAACATCTTCAATAGTGTCACCCCCCTCTTCCATATAAGCACAAAAGAATTCCTGTGTTGCAGCTTTTAATTTTTTTCTTTCCTTCCGTTTTGTTCCATTATTTTCACAACAATCTGTAACCTAGAATATCTTTCACTTTGTAAAAGTTCAGAGTAAGAAAAATGAAACCTGATGGGGTGGTTGAAGTGGGAAGGAAAACATCCACATAAACAGCAGTTGGAATTAGTGAAGGGATAAGAAGGCACTAGCTCATTTTATTGCATTGATTTGCCAAACACCAGAGGGAAATGCAGGTAAGGGGGAAATAAGACTCCTTTTGTTTAGCTATGCTTTAAACCTTGCTAAATAGAAACAGCTTTTAAAGTGCCACAAAATTGTTTCTCCGTTTCCCATCCAAGTGTACTTTGGTAGAAGAGAGAAACAACAGAACGGTAGAGACTGACCTGCCAAAAATACCAGTTTAGGTCAAGCCTAACTTTAAAAGTTGACAACTGCAAATTTCAGTAGACTCATGCAGTACTGGTGTAACACACACCTGACCCCAGGAATCTATTAGAGTAAGTTACTGCAGTCAAGGTCACAGTGGAGCCTGCCCTAATTAACTTGCCCCAAGATCTCCCCAACAACACACAACTGTGGAGTCATCTGTTACAAATTCCCCCAATCCAGACAGGCTCTCAGGACAGATTCCCCCCTTCAGAAGAAATTTGCTGATGCTTTTTAACCAAGGTAGCCATATTGGTAAAACCTGTTAAATAGAAACAGTGTTCCCAAGGGCAGTGCATTATTTGTTGAGGCTTTTTGTTTGTTTTCTTGGTTGGTTGGTTGGTTGGGTTTTTTAAGCAATGGTGGGGCAGCTTTGCTGTCAGGACACCCCTCTAAAGCAAAGACCACCTCTCCACCAGAAAGCTCTGCCATACAACTCCTGCCTCAGCCATTCTTCTCGCACATCTAAGCCCTTGTGTAAAGTCTTCCACAAAAGCCCAGGCTTTTGCTTGCATTGACAGGCCTTTGCTGACACTGTTACTCTGTGCTGCCTCAACAGAAAGCAGCTAAGAAGAACTTGTCAAAGTTTATTATGAAACTCCAAACAAAGAAAAAGGCTGATGGGATACTTCTAGATGCAAGGCCCACACTTTTGCTACCACTGATTCTGCTTATTAGACTATTTCTAGGACTATCATGTAGAATCCTTGTGCCATTCCAAGAAAGACTGCCTAGTGCAGGATTTACAAAGCGTATACACGTGGCCAAGATAGTCATCTTTCACGTGTATTACTAATATGGGCCTGCTGACTTTAGCAGTACTACTGCTATTATTTACCCCAATATCCACAAGAGTAGGTTTATACAGGCATCATTCCAAAACTCACAGTTAACAGCTGTTACCAGTGAGCTCAAGAGGCTGTAGAGGCTCAAGCTTCCAAGCAGGCTCAACTTCCTAACCAGTATGCCTATGAACTGCACACTCTTTCCCCCACATTGCTACGAGTAGCACTCATATATACTACATATTTAACCCGTCTTCAGGCTGGCAGGACAGAAAGGATTGTTACCCAAGAGCAGAATAAAAGGCTAAATACAACACCATCACATAAAGCTTATGCTCTCTATCACGCCAACTGTGCCACATGCAGAAAATCCAAGTTCCCTACCGTACTATTCCTTCCAGTGCCCGCTTGTAAGGGTTTTTTGTTTGCTTTAAAGGTCAGCAGCCAGCTAGGAGCATGCCAGCCTGCACATTTGAAAAAAAGAAGGTGGCTTCAACATCAGAAAAATCCCCACCAAACATACCCGAGGAAACCTCATAGCATTTAGACAGTTTTGGCACTTGTCATGCTCAGGAGTGATCAAGTACTACAGCTTTCAAACTGAGAAAAACTTTGTAAAACTATGTGTAAGATCAGTCACCTACTAAGGATAGTGTCTTATAGGTGTTGAATTCTGCACTCAGTTGCAAAACCCCCAAAGTTTGCCCATCTCACACATAGCGGAATGCTCCTTCCCATCTGGTGTCTACAGCTAAAGCCCTTATGAAATATGATTTAGAGGCATTAGAACAACTTTAATAGAATAAAAACGTCTACAAAGAACAACATTACAGCTACTGCTGCAATCCTCCAGCTTGCAAAAAGTAGAATAGCTTACCAAATTGTTTTCTTAGGGGAGATTCTCCCTGCCCAGCTTCTGCAAATATCAGCATCTCACTACAAAATGCAAGCAGTGGGAATCCAGCTTTCAAGAACCCCGTGCAGCCAACGGCCACAAAATAGAGCTTCATGATTGATCCTTGCCCAGTTTATGACTCATCAGAAATGGTGTCAGCAAACATAACTGACCTGCATTCTTTTCCGCTCCGCTTTGGCCCTGCAAGATCTTCTTACTCTTCCTAGCCATTGGCAAGTTCTTCTCCAAGGTCTTTTTATTAAAACCTTTTATCTCCTCACAGAGTAATAATTTCTCTCAGTAATCATGACCATCCATTCTCATCACTCTTCTAGACATAGGCATTGGCCAAATCCACTTGGGGGAAAGGGAAGGATAGCACAGAACAGCCTGAAATGTCTGGCATTTGCTGTGGGTGAGAGGTGCTTATTGCTTAAGATCACTCCCATATCAGACAAGTGATGGATTCCCTTACTCTATTTATATACTTGTAATAATTCACCAGCTAACACTTTTCCCAGCTAAATAAAAGCCCACCTCCTGAAATGGATTCAAACTTCTGGAGTACGGAGGTTACACAACAAGGGTCAGTATGCAAACCCTAGTGCCAGAGACATGCAGCTGTTTCCCTCACTCACACTCCCTCCTTCTGATTATTGAACATGAGAATCCCACTTGTATTCCAGATACAAACGTAAGCAAGTTATATTCCAAAGCTGGGCGCTTTTCCAAACTGGAGTGCTGGGGACATCCAAGTCTGGCCGGCTTGTTAGCAAAGCATCAGGAATGCTGGGACAACAGGCATTCATTATGGACTTACTGCATATTTAATTATTTTTCCCTAAAATATATCCTCTAACCCACCACCAAAGCTTTGTTTCCAGGCCATATTCTTACACAAACATCCTAATACCTCTGATTAAAGGCTTATGGAAGCCCCATGCTGTTGTCAAAAATCATATCAATAAAATTGGTCCCTAGTTCAGCACAACACTAAGACATTTGTCTACACATAATCAATGATACCATTCACTTCCTAAAGGTGAGCTATACTGTTAAATACCATGTGGAAACAAGACTGGGGAGAGGAGCAACACAGATATCAGACAGGACTGGAAAATAATTTAGGAAGCAATAGCTGCCAAGACCTAGATAGCATAAACAAAGAATCTAGAATCTCAGTAGGATTATTTGGCTAATGCAGAGTCACTAAGGACTAAAAGCCCGTAACTATAGGACACCTTGAAAAAGCAGACTGGAGTATTTTTGAGTGCTGCAATATAGCAGTGTAAGCCAAGATTCTAAACTCCATACTGCTCCCTGTGCCTAGTGTTTCCTATTAGGTTACTCAGGGAGTTACTGGATTCAGGGGCCTAGCTTTAGTATCCTTAAGATTTAATGTTTGGGCTACCAACATTAAAAACAAACAAACAGAAAAATCTCTGCCAGTCAGATTCTGTTCACATTGGTAATACGCAATTTTAACCCAAAGGCTTGGTTCTGCCAAAGTTGGTGTTAACTGGAAGAAGGGCTGTCCAACATTGTCACAATCAAACCCAGTTTATACTGCCAGTAAGATTTATTCTGCATTTATAGTGACATAAAGTGAAGCAGAACATAATCTATGTTTATACCTAAGTTTTAAAACATATGCATGCTGCCAATGAAATCTTCCATGCAAATTTTCATATACTATCTTCATAAAGTCAACCCAATAGAGGAATTGGTACTGTCTAAAGTCAGGGTTAAGAGTAAAAAGCCCTAACCTCAAAAGAATTAGCATTTATTTACATCTGTAAGTGTATGATTTGGCCTATGTAGGGTATTTCTTTACAAAAGCATTGTCTAAATCAAAAAAAAAGATACTCTGAAATAAACCTGCTAACAGCATCACGCACGTAATTCTTCTGTCCTGCTACACCGCAAGTGCTTAATTTATCTGCTGACTGCCCAAATAGACGACACGAGTGGGTGTGGCAGAATTCTATCTCCATGTGTATTAGGTTCAGTGACTACCTACGGGCGTGAAGCGTTTCAGGTCACGGCAAACCCCCCACGGTGTACTCCTCCCCCCGCACGCTCCCCCCGCCCGGCGGGGACCCCGGCTCACCTGCAGCGGGCGCCGCGGGGCCCGGCACTGGGCCGCCCCCTGGCGGCGGGACGTGGGGTGGCGCTTGGCGGGGCGGGGCGGGGCAGCGCCGCTCCGGGCCACGGCAGCCTCCTGAGGACGTTCCTGATCCGATCAGAGCTAAAGCCAAATAAATCAGTAAATAAAAAAAGCCCCGCCCAGCGAAGCTCCCTTTCAACTGCCGCAGGTACAATATTCTGCAGCAGGCACAGGGCAGAGCATGGAGTTTGCGTTCCCATGTTTACCAACAGAAAGTCGTATTCGTGCGGTAACAGGCACAGCCGTTCGCGGGAAACATTCCTCCACGGTGGAACGTCATCCTCACTACAGGGACGCCGAGCCAACACTGCAGTCGCTGATACTTCTTAACTCCTCCACTGGCTATTCCAAAGGTGTCCCTTAGAGAAGGCTGAGGGGGATGTGGGGCAGGAGTTTTTTGGGCTGGGGTGTGTGTGTTTGGTTGGTCTTGTTTTTTTTTTTTTT